>CAJRST010038888.1:7298316-7665579 GCA_907169785.1 Menidia menidia
TCTATCTATCTATCTATCTATCTATCTATCTATCTATCTATCTATCTGTGATCCTCACAAAATGCAGAGCGGTAGGGAGTTAAATATGAGTGCATTCAGCTGTGTACATTGCAATGTGATGTCTGAGGGAACGGGCACTCACAGGAGCATCAGGCAGCATTAATTTATAGTCACAGTTTACTTAAATAGCAACTAGGTTAATCTAAATTATTAAAACATGAACATGAAAGAACTGCCTATTTGCCCAAGGCAGTACCTGTGGCTCTGCTGTGCGCTGTGCTTCCAATCATACTCCTGCACAAACCAAATGCCAGTCAACTTAGTTTCAAAGTACCTTTCCACTGAGCTCAATGTGCTAACACATTAAAAGATTATGATTATTTTGTGTACAGCCTCCAAACCAAAGAACACTTTGTAATCAAATGTCATCCAAGTTAAGTTAAAGTTTTAAAAGTTTGGTGTTCCACTCTCTGATGGTCAACAATAAACGATGAAAAAATCAATCAGCAAAAGAGCTGTGTGTTCTTGACGCAGTGAATTGAATGTCACAAATTATACAACTGGCACTGGTTTGTAGCACGGCAATATACGTCACACATTCTGCCTGTGTGTTTCTGAACGCACACGTGCTTGTGTGGCTTTCGGCCATTGTACTCAACACAAGTATTGAACACGTTCTTATGCATCACTTTTTACTGCACAGCTTAAACTAACTCTAAAGCTAGAAAAAAGAGCCACAACAACAAAGAGCACTCTCGATCACATAGCTAATGGTGAACTAGTTTAGTAACACACAAGTCCTTCCTAACAGTTGGTAATCTTCGATAACGGCTTTGCAGGTTAGCCATCTGCCACTTTTTTCATTGTTCCCGGGGAGTCAGAGAGGACAACAAAGCAATGATGCCAATCCACATCATTAGTCACCGAAGGGATCAAACGAGAGCTGGAACAAAAAGCAGGAGCAGCGTGGGCCGCAAAGTCTCATCATTCATCGACGGTCTCTGGAAGTTTTTGCTCCGGCAGGCGAGTGGTTGTGAAGGGTAAACTTGTCAGTAGATATCAATCAAAACCAGACGAACACAAGTGGCGGGACGAGTGCAGATGTAAACCAAAAGAGCCCCAGCACATTTCACAGCTGACTTGGCAGGATTGAGGATTAACTGTGCTGCCATTAGTGAGACTTGAGCAATTAAGCCCACTCAAATTCCTTTGAGAATGCAGGTTCTGACTGTAATCCTAACATCCTGAGCCCTCACATGTATGTGGGCAGAGGATACATCAGCACCGCAGCAACATACTTTAATCATTCTCACACATTCACACAAAAAGACTCACACAACCTTTAACTGTTTTCTCTTTTCATGCCTTTGATTTTCTTTGCCTGCTCAGTTCTTTAAGTCATTAACTTGCCATCCTCCTATCGTTCAACCCCCCCCCCCATCTCTCCCTATTTTCCCTCCACTCCTCCGCTTTCTGTCACTTGTTCACAGACGAGTGGCCATTACATCGCCATGACCTAAATGTGTCACATCCCTCTCTCTTCGGTTCTTTCCATCTCTTCCTCTTTTCCCCCTCCTGCTCTCTACGTACACATCCCTCTCTGTTCGTCTGGACGCCTCTCAAAGTTTTCAGCTTTTTTTCCCCCCTTACTCACACCTTCTTTGAGAAGGGTGAAGTGCTCTTTGACCAGTTTCGGTGTCACTGACTGAAACTATTTGTCTGTCTCTCAGCTGGGGACTTTCTTACACGCATCTTCTCTCCTTTCCACTTGGAGCCCTTTAACTTGAAGTTACTTCAACATTTCTTCCGAAAGTTTGTCCGTAAGACTCTGGTGATTAAAAACTGGCGCAAACTGTTGACCGTACGACGTTTTGGTTTAAACACGCCAGCCACTTTCAGGCACATTTAGACATTTACTGTTAAACATAAAGAATGTGTTTAGATAACAGAGAGCTGATTTTGCCGTAGAAGCTGTTGTCACATATATTTCTTTAACCATCCTAAAAGAACACATTGCTGCCTTTACGATCCTCCTGCATCTGACCTGTCCTTGTTTTAGTGCAGTGGGGCAAATGCCAACAAGCCGACTCATTTAATAAACCCAGTCACTTGAGTAATGTCGTGCCGTTATTAAATCCCTGCAGACCACAGACGGATACAACCTCGGTATTGTTCAACCTTTGCCCCGTAAACACAGGCTTTCCAAAGGATGTTAACTCTGGATCTTGAGCTGCTGCGTTTGTCTGATTAGTCTGATATGAAAGGCCGTGACTCCAGATTTCTGGTGGTTGCTATGGCCAGTCACCTTACAGAACAACCAGTTACAGAGAAATGAGGTTCCCCAAACTCACCCAAGCAGGCAGATCCATTGATGTTTGGCTCATATCCTTCGTCACACACGCATCCTCCAACGGGGACCAACCACTCCCCTTCAGCATTGCAGTGCATGCGAGGGGGGGTGCCTCCCTGGGCTTTGCTGTGAGGGACACATGTCCCTGTCACAGGCACTAGGGCAGTTGGCTCCGCACCACAAGGGGTTGCTGGGTAGGATGCCAGATAGAGGCTGGTGGCTGGACAGCGCCGGTAGAAGATAGACACGCCCATGAGGGACACGCAGGCGCCGCTGTCAACGATGGCCAAGACGAATCTGAAATACAGGGTCAGATGTGAGGTTGAGAACGTCCATGGCCCCGGGAGGAGTGGCGCTGGAAGAACATGAGGAGCAAAGTGTGTCCTGGAGGTGGTTACCCTTTGCGTGTGAGCGGGGCAAAGCTGCGCGTCTTAATGTTGATGCGGCTGTATCTGTTGGGCTGATACTGGTGAGGGGAGCTGGGCTCCACCTTGGAAAAACTCTTATCGGCTGCAATCGTGTCGATCTTCACCCAGCCCTCCCTCGTATCCTTTTCCCTGCTCGATGGCTGAGGACAGAAAAACACATAGTTGACAGAACCCAGAGGAAGAGGTGATCATTAGGGTACAGTGTGGCGCAGAAAGAGTGTGGATGGCAGGAAGATGAAAGTGAGCGGAACAGAGCAGAAATAGATTTTAGAGTTAGGACCGGAGACATATTCTTTATTAAAACTCGAAATGAAAGAGGAGTAAACATTAGAGGAAGTTCGGGATGTATTTTTCTGTAGCATTTTCATTAAGAAGCTTAATGACAACCTGTGAAAGGTGGTTCAGATCTATGTAGCTCCTAATGGTGGTTTGTGTTCAAGTCCTTGCTCAGGCTTCCCGTGCACCGCCGCTTCCTGCTCCTTCATGACTCCACTCTGAGCCCTCATCAGTTTGATTTGCATTTTTAAAAAAGCCTTCCACTTCCCCGAGGAGAAACACGTTCATGTATACAAATATTGCATCCCTCCCACAGCGACAGTGGCTACTCGTGTAGCTCAGGCAATTCAGGCTCAGTAGCTCAGAATGACCCAGAAAAACACTCAACAAAGACTAAACTAAATGCTCAGATGAATAAAACATACTCCGACTGAGCTGGTTTTAACTGAAGACACACGGTTCAGAGTTTTTAAGGTAGGTGTGAAGTTTTCATTTCCGTCTCATTGATGGAAATCAGTGGGATTGAAGTGACATTTAGGGAGACCACACTGACGCGTTTGCTTTGTCTCATCAGCATGGCCTGAAGAGGCAGCAGCTTTTCCTCACTGATCAGAGTGATTACACAGTTAGTCTGTGTCATTTGGATGGAAACAGTTATGCATCTCTAATTATGACTTTATTTATTCAGCCTGAGGCTGTTTTTGACTAGGAAAAAAGACTAACAAAAATAATACTTGTGTGTTTAAGGTGTGGCCAAACACAGTTAAACCTGAAGGAATTTTCTCCCTCTCATAGTGTGCACAAAAGGAAACGTGAAACTGTATGAAACTCAATCCACGACTAACCCTAACCCTAACTGAGTTACATTGCTCCTTTTAAGTTTAATATAAAGGTCTGGTGTCTGTGTCAATTTTGTTTAATGAAGCTCTTTAAAAAAAAAAGAAATCTATAATAAATAAAGTAAGAGCAATGAAAGAAAATATCTGGTAAAAGCAGTCAATTGTCAGGTAGCATTAAAAGATAATTCCAAGCTCCCATAAAAGCATACCATAACAATATGTAAAATCCTTTTGTAAGTTTATCGTAAACAAATTTGACCCGAAGTATGGAAAAGTACCGTGGATGTTTTGCCTTACATTTAGATTAGCTGAAAGTCATAGATGTAACTATTCCAGCAACTATTAAAAACACAACATAAGGTTGGTAGGTTGGTCTACCTCCAACATGTGCCCTTTTGGCTGCATTTATATTTAGGTCACTGAGCTGAGGCGCTCTTCTTTGCTCCTAAGCTCATACGCTTAAGACTCTGTTGGATAAAAAACAAAAAAAAACAACTCCCTTTCCTAATAATATGAGGTTATGAACAGTTTATGAAATCACACATTTACTAGATAATTTTTAGATAATCGATATATTAATCAGACAATGAAAAAGTATGTGCTGGTTATGCCACCTGATAAACCTCACAGTGCATGCAGCATCCCTGCTCTGTGGAATTCATTTTCCAATGAAATCTCTGTGATTCACCGTCTGCTTGACATCCTGAAGATTTATGTATTAAGATTTTATTGTTGCGTGCTGACTGAGCAGCAAATGTCTTTTTTGATACACAAAGGTCAAGCGAGTGTGTGTTGGTGGCCAGCCTAAGAGTAAAACCCCAGACTCTGGCTTAACAGCGGTCCGGGTCTGTGAGTGGGTGTAATGCAATAGAAGGAAAGTTCCTCCTTTTCCCTGCATTTTTCTTATCGGTTCAGACTTTGAGAGGTGTCAAAAGTTTAAACGGTATGCAAAAGTAAATGTGCTTAAAAGGCATCCTTCTCACATATTCTCGACTGCCTACTGAAATATAATAACAAAATAAGCAGAATTTAAAAGTAAATTTAGTTTTACAGATTTTATACGGGGACATCATCAGCAGGCAACACAGTGTACTCTCATGCTATGTGAAGGATGGAGGGGGGGTTATATTACTTCATCCAAGAATGCTAATAAAAATGGGCATTGTACTGATTTTTATATTATTTCCTTTCACCTATAACACAGCACAGAAAGGATTCCTGATGTTGTGATGTTGCTAGCTGAAAAAACTCTGAAAAAGTCCTTCATTGGCAATTCAGCGGTAGTCTTTTGACAAAAGCATACAAAAAGCTGTCATTTTTCCAAATTCCTTTTTTTGAATGTTTTCACTGGAGTGAAAATTACCCATCAACACTGGGGGGTTGTTGACAGGAGATTCAGAGTATTTCAAAATCTCATGGAAAAAGGGCACTGTTGACATGATCGTTGGAATTATTTTTGACAAGGCTGTACTTCATCCACTCTGACTTTGGTCTTTTTTCAACGTGACAACAAAGATAAAGATGAGCAACAGCACCAACAACAGGAAGAGTGGTTAGATCAGCTTGTTCTACAGCTATTGCTAACCACTGCACGGCAGATGTTCTCTCAAAACTAAAAGAAGAGCAGAGTGGAAAGCTCTTTTTTAATCTGATCGTACAAATTAAACAAGACAGGTGTCAGTCACTGTCAGACTCAGTTGCAGTCTGATATCTCCCGTTACAAAGATCTGTGGGAGTTCTGTAAATGATATCAGAGGTTGGATAAATGGTTGTATCATATCTCAGGAAAATGGGTGACAGAAGACACATTTCTTTCAGGTTTACAAAGTAAACCACCATCGTTGGGTCTCACCTCGGCCACCCAGGTCCTCATCAGCTCCGCCTGGGAGTCGGCCTGTTTGTAGTAGAGCGTGAGCGTCTCCCGACAGGTGGGCAGCGGCGTGCGCAGGCTGGCGCAGTCACGCACCGAGAAACGCAGCGTCACAAAGACCCGCGGGGCCGAGCGGCGCAGCAGGAAGGGGGTGGCCAGCCAGTTGTCCTGCAGACGCGGGTTCTGGTTGACGTTACACACCTCAAAGGTGCGAATGAGCTTTCCCTGGTCGTCCAGCACACTGACCTCATCCCACTGAAATAAAGACAAACCCAAAGGAAATCATACATTTAGCAGGGAGCTTTAAAAACACAACAATGACTGAGTTTACATTTCGCCAGGGTACATATGTATTACATATGTATTACATGTTTATGTTCTTTCCAAATGCACAGCTGCTTGAAATCTCTAAGCTTAAGCTATGTTTAACAAAGGCCCTCAGTCCCTCTTTGTTCCACTCCTCCTGTCTGATGTAGGCCACATCTGAGTGTCCGTGTTCTTACTCTTCTCGATAGTTCTTCAGCTCTCTAATTAAGTAATCGCTAGTGTAAAACCAGTAATTAGAGCACTTGAGCCGTTCATTTAGAGCATGAAACACGCATCGAGCGCGGGAGATAAAACTGTAATGACCGGGAGATACCCTGATGAATTTCTGCCTGTTTCCTGAGGTGGGTGAAGCTTTGCTCTGCTCCAGCTGTGAGGAGTTTTTCTGCCTTTGTTCCAATGCAAAGTCAGGTGAATACATTTTGCTTGTAGTGCTAAAAAGCTGGAGCAGATGACATTTACCAGGCTGTGCTAAAACACAGCAGAGCTTTGAGCTCCTCTCAGACGACAATATGGTGTTGGAACACATTCGTGCCGTTGCATGGCAGCGCATTAACATTTTCTGACCAGCATCACACACACGGAGCAAAGCCAGCCAGCACTTTCCTGCAGAGAAACGCTTTGTCTTTTCTAAGCATGAGAGCTCAAGTAATGTTTTTAGAGCGCTGTATGCTTTTTAATGTTTGCCCACAATAAATGACAGAACAAGGGAAAGCTGAAAGCCTTCCAGGATATCTGAAAACACAGCCTCTTTTTAAATATAAGGGCTTTTCTGTGTTTATGTGTGTGCTGTTTACTGTTCTGTATGAAATTTAAATATTTTTCTTAAACAATTCAATCTGTTTTTGTTTTGGCAAATGTATTTTGTCCTTTATGGGTTTTGTTGTCCCAAACTCAGTTAGGGTTTCTGGGTTGTTGTATTTGTGGAAAACGTAGCTCTGCTTTTATCATTTCTTTCTAAAATCCCTCACAGTGTTTTTCTTCTCTTTCCTGGATTATCTCTCTTTTTTCTGCAGGCATTTGCTTTTTTTTTCTTGTGTTGGTTTTTTTTTACACCTTATGAGATCAAACCGAGTCAGTCTAATTCAAATTTCCTCCTAACATTTGACCAAATATTGCTTAAAAGTGTGGTACTTGAAATACGTCTTAGGGGGAAATGGATTGTTGAGACACTGGAAAAAAAAAGTTGAAAGTCAGCATCGGCTCCAGAGGAACCGCCTGTGCAAAAGGTTATGTTCATCCTGAAGATACCGTCATAAACTATATATATATATATATATATATATATATGTATTTTTGCATTTGCATTGCATGTGCACCATTGTTCACATGTGACAGGTGGTGGACACTTCTGTGCCTGACTTATGGCAGCTGTTGTGCGGTAACATTAGTAGATATTTTTGTATTTCCAAAGAATCTCAGCACTTGTGTATGCATGAACAGATTTAGGGAAAAAGACATGTTTTTTTTTTTTTGCAGGGCAAACTGAGCAGCCTAGCTCAGAGGGAGACTGTCAGAGGGGGGAAAATGTAAATGTGGGTGCAGGTTTTGGTTATACAGTACAGTGCCACCCGAGATGAAAAGACTGTGCCTTAAGCCCTTTTGGCCCGGAGTGACAAGCCGGGCTTTTTCTGTTGTAATTCAGAGGAATTATGTATTAGGCATCATCATCATTATTCCCCCCACAACAATGGAAAAAGGACAAAAGATCCTGCCATCCTATCAGGATGCATTAAGCATGTGTGATTTTGTGATTGTGAGTGATACTGTATCTCTGCATGCTTAGGTCTCTTCTTCTGTGTGATTCTGACAACTGTTATGAACAAAAATCCTCACAGCATCGCACATCAGAGTGATTTCGTATCCCGCACAACTGAACTCACGATAGGATCCGTAAGCAGATAACAAAAGGAACTGTTCAGGACGTTGTCAGTTGGACACAGAGGAAGAAAATGTTCAGTCCCAGACGGTGATTCACTCTTTTACACAAGGGACGAAGTAAAGGAGACGGAGGGGACAACAGAGATTTCATGCTACGGTGAGGGGATGCTGATCAAGAGGGTGGGTAGAAAATGTTGTCAACAGAAAAAGTGAGCAGGCACTTGTCTGAGGCTTGGTGAAGCCGAAGTGTAAGCCAGGTAGAAAGCACAGCCAACCGTATTCGTGTGTGGCATTGCGTGCAAAAACAGTGCTTTCATTTGTTTTCTGACCTAACCCCCCCACCTCTTGCATGCCCCCTCACCCCTCCTACCCCTTTCCCTACTTTTTTTTTTCTCTTCTCATTTTCTCCCTCCCTCGTGAAGGATGAAAGAAAAAAAAATGGGCCAGATTGGGGAGGAGGGGTGGAGGAATCATTGGAAAGGAAGTTAAAAAAAAGAAAAAGCCCCAGCGACCGACTCATCTTTGTGATCTAATTTGAACTGAAATGCTGTAAAGCCACGCAAGCTCTCCAGTGACAGAGGACAGGGAGGGGCAGGGCCTCTGACACGACACACACACTGCAAGAACTACAAGTATATGTGCGTGCACACATTCCCCAACACTCATGTAGAAGTGCAAGTACGAAATGAGAAGTTTTCTGCAGCGTTGAGTCTGCTGTGAAATAAGATACAGGGTGCGCTCTGAGATGAGGGGGCTGAGAAAGAATAAAATGAGGGAGACACTCGGTGGGTCTGAGAAGGGCAAAGGGTGGAAGGATTTTAAGTGGGAGCGACAGAAGCATAGACAAAGATGCACACTACAAGACTGGAAAGGCAGTAAGAGAGCAAGACAAAGCAGCAGGATGAAGAGAAGTGAAGGATATCCAGAGACCCTGAAGCGAAAAAAGATGAGATTTCTAAAGAAAAGGGTTTTTTTTAAAACTACACAAACACACACGCACGCACACACACACACATCCCATTCCTTGTTCTGCCTTTCTACCTCTCTCAGCTTGATGCCCTGGGTCAAATAACCATACATCCATCTCAGAAGCACTTGTCATCCAGGGACCATAAAGGGGATGCAAATGCAAATGCTTGGTCAGGCACACACTTATTTCCTAACGCACACACACACACACACACATACACCCACCGACGGCCTCCTATTAGCAGCTGCCATCATGGTTCACAAGTTTTTAACGCACATGAGGCCCTGTTTAATCAAACATCATGTGTAATTATGCCTGATGCTGGAAGCCAGACTGGGCTGATGATGGCAGAAGGTGGAGTGCAGTGTATGGTGAGATAAAAGGATGGTGTGTGCGCGTGGGCCTGCCAGATGTTGGTCTGAAACCACTGCACCGTGCTCTGGTAAGAGGCTTCGATTTGCTTATTTCCAAAAAAGGAAGGTGTATAAATGTAACATGTATAAACATGTCCGTCAGCCCTTTTTTTATTTGCTTGCATAGTGTGATGATCGGAATTCATACATTAACTGTTTGAACATGTTCACACAGTCTGATAGTATTGTTGTACACTAGAGATGTGTAGTGGCTCAGATGTGGTTGGGCTGATTTCCTCGAGAGTGCGAACGATGTATGTGTGTAATTATGAAACGTATTAGAAGTGAGCTATGATCACTCACAGATGAATGATTTTTACTGACCCAGGAGTTGACCCTTGCACAGTCACGCAAGATCACACATAGCAAGGAGTAAGCACCATTCTAAGCCACACACACATTCACGGTCGCACCATCCAAATGATAGATACAGCTACAAAAGTACATAAGTAGGGAAGTCTACTGTTCAACCTGAGGTATTTTATCATGAGTTAATTGTGTGTATTTTTGGGAGGTAATGCTACTTTCATAGGCCGGATTCCACAATTTCTTAAAATTAGGTGCTTATGGGGCGTGAAGAGACCAACAGTTAGGCGGTGAAGGCGGGATAGAGGGGGAGGGTTGCATGGGTGGCCTGGGAAACAAGAAAATTCCTTCTGAAATAAATGCAGAGTGGAAAAATGGCTTTGACCATGTTGGTCTTGACCTTCAGGTTCTTGTTCAGTGCCCTGACGAGTGTTTGAAGAGCGGCACGGCATGAGAGCCCGAAAATCACTTTGTGTCCAATGACTGTTTTGAAGCACATTTTTTGGTCGGGGGCACTCACTGCTCTCTTAGATGGGCCCTGCTGTGGGCTGCCATCCAATTGCAGCAATGAAATAGGTAAAGTAAAATATAGCCACACAACTGTAGAAGCCTGGCCTCTATTTCAATTATTTTGATTGCAGTAATTGCACACGATGGCAGGCAAAATAAATACAAGATTACCACAAAGTTTTTTACTTCATTTACACACATGTGGAATGTGACACAACAACCGGGCCTATTTAAAACTGATATTAATAACTGTGATTTGCATGAACCAACAAACAAAGTCGTCACATCTACAGGCCAGAGAGTAGAAAATATAAGTGAGTGTTAAGCTTGTTTGTATATGCCATTGAGCAGGAACAAAACAAGTAAAGAACCATTGTGCTGTGTCTGTGGTTTTGTTGTATTCAGTCAGTCTAGGTAATGATAATCCTTTTCAGTTGGGAAGCACATCTGTTAAAAATGACATTTTCATCAATCAAACTGACTGTTAGATTTCTCTTTTTAGTTTTAGACAAAAAAGTGCCAAAACTGTCCATGACTACAAGTTGTGTGCTATCTCCCTCATCAATATGAAAATGTATATTTTTCTACATTAGCAAATAATGTGGTGTCAAACCTGTGAGATGGATTATCAGTCCCTGTATTTTCAAGAGAAGCTGTCAGATAACGACACACAAACAATACATCTTTTAGATATCTGAACAAAACAATGTCATTTTTTCCCCATAAACAACCAAGATAGAGGCCAAAGTAAGAAAGTGAAAACTATCTGAAAAAGACTGGGACTGGAGCGAGTTCCGCTGGGTTAAAAGTGTAAAGCCATTACACCCCCATGAGTAACACATGTTCAAATTGTAAGCATGTGACAATTTGGAAAGAAAAAGTATGTAAAGCTTTGGAGCTTTGGTAAAGTTGCAGCATCACACAGAGACACAAAGAGAAAAAAAATAGTTTTGTGATTAACTATGTTATATAACTATGTTATATTACTGTTCAGACATTCTATGTGTGCTTTCTTTTGTGAGAAACAGGTTTTAAAAAGTTCAAATAAATCTAGTTAAGTTGTTGGCTGATTTTGAATATTTCTGTCAATTTCCTCATATTCAGCACAATTTCCACATATCTAAGATAAAAATGAACCTACAATGAGACTGTATATGTACTTGCAAACATCCACATCTAATGGAAAGAGTGCATCTAAATGTTGAACCTAAATGTTGCTCTTTGAACTCCCTTTTGTGGCACCAGCCACTCGTGCCTTTGTGGTTGTTCCTGCTCTGAACACAAAAGGCAGAGCATATTTTACAGCTTCTGCCGCTTCACACTATCTTACTTTTGTTTGTAAAATAATTCATCACAAGAATAATTCCGAAATCATTGAATAACAGCAACCAGCATTAGATGAGGCACCAACCAAAACCTACTGTTAACGTTTAATCTTCTTTAATTACCATCTCGTAAAATGTCTTCCGTTCAGAAAACGTGTGATTTATTGCATACCATTGTGTTTCATGTCTCTACACCACAAACCCCAATGAACAATATAATCATAATCCCTAATTTAAAACACAACTCTGTGATACACGTGTGCAACAAATTCTAATACAGCTGCATTAATGCCCCCACATCTGGAAAGCACATTTCCCGGCTTACCCCAGTGTCTGGGTAGGTGGTCCAGCCCAGCTCTGAGGTAGTCTCTGTTGTGTCCAGCAGCATCACTGAGGAGTGAAGAGGCAGAGAGACAGAGACAAAGTATGAGACAACTGGAGCTGCTTTCAGTTTGATGTTATCGAATGCCGCGCGAGAGTTTCACTGAGAAACCGAGCGAGGCATTGAAACATAATCCACGAGACGTTCTCCAAAGGGACTGAGGGTAATTCTGTGATACCATCAGGATTTAAAACATGGACCTAAAGTTGAGATTAACTTTGTGAGGCGCTCCTTTTGATGGAGCTTTTAAAATCAGTCAGGCAGGTTTTCTTTTGTTACTTTACACGAGAAGTCGGAGTAGCTGGGCCAGATTTTGTCCCAGCTCCCCTTCAATACAATCAGGACAACCTCCAGCTGTGTTCATCTGTCAAACCTGTTGACTGATTTTGAGGGATGATGCACTTTGACACATTGTTCTGAGGTCCGTAAAATCAAACTGATTGACCTGATGAGCCAATGTGACTAAAGGTCAGATTTTCCTCATTAAAAAGGTCATAACAGCTCCTGTCCAGTTTAGTTCAAACTTATGAAACTGATGCCTCTCCTAGTTGGTCCAAAAGTAACCCTCCTCCATTTTTGGGGGCGATATGCTCAGTGTTCTCCTACTGTAGCAGGATCTAACAGATGTTTTCACATTTCCTCTGATCTGCAGTGAAAGCGCTGGAATGACAGATCTCTCTTATGTTGGAGTGTATTTTTCCCATAATTTGCTTTTGGGTTTAAGTGCTTTAAAAAGCACGCTGGAAAAGAAATCACACACGCACACAAAGTGACTTTAATGCTGAGTGCTTCATGCTGACACATGGCAGCTTCCCACACAGAGCTGAAGCCCTTGAATTTTCCATTAGCATTGAAAACTGTGGCGGCTGCTCCATTCTGGCACGACCCGCACCGGTGACTGAATGCAGGCCAAAGTTTGTAGTGCACACAGAGGTGGCAAACACATCAGACTTCAGGTTTTGATGACTGAACAGATGGAGTTAATGGAGAAAAACACACAGTACAAATCACCTAAAGAGCCATAGACAGAGAAAGGGAACTGTGGAAGGCTGGAGCTATCATCCTCTCTTTACAAATGAATTATGTTTCTCACTGTCCTCATGTTTTTGGGTCTTCTGTTTCCATTCAATTGCATGCAGTTGCAAGCAAACATACACTTTTCTTCCATTTTTCTCTGATAACCGAACAAAGAAGGTTACAATAAAAAACATTTTCTTCATAAACAGAGCAGAAGCAAGATTTTGTAAAGACGTCCCGGCCTACCAAAACAACTGTAACAAGCAGAGATTGATCTATTTTTATGTCTCAGTCTCTTAAACACAGACACCCAATGAATCCAGTTGCCTGTCTTGATAGATCAAACAAACAACAAGAACATGATAAGATTTGTGGCTGATGACATAAATAGTTCCTACCTTTCTGTTCTCAGTGTTCTCCATACAGATCTCAGGATTATACTCACAGATGGAGACCCCTCAAATCTGTCCTCCAAGCCTGCGCTCCCCAGCCTGTCCTGTCTGTTATCACCCGCTGGCTCGTCTTAATGTCAGCCTCACTAAAGTCACACAATTTCCATGAAAGTCCTCCAGGATTTGGGTTGATATGACTTGTATCAAGAGAAGAATACAAATGGACTGACAGCTTAGCTTTAAGCAGCCGCAGGCATCTGAACAAATAATCTTGCGTGTTGTGTGTGTCTGGACAGCTTGCCGAGTGGAATTACAGAGGCAGCGAGGATCAAATTCAGCCACAGGGAGAAAACTAAACATACTGAACTAAGATTTCATCAGGGACACACCTCTTTTATTTAGGGTGTAATACAAGCGGCTTGTGTTTCTTACTTTGTTTGTGAAACTTATCAGATTTGATTACCGATCAACTTATCACGCATGAATGTCATTCATTAACATATTATGTACCGAAACCTAATTGGGCATCATCCTATTTATATCAGATAAGAAACACACATTGGTGTCATTCCAGATAAAAGTTTACTCTCCTCCTCTGGGCACAGTCACACATGAATAATATAAAGCAAACTTTTTACGCATTTATAATGTGCACAAACTGCACGCATCTTCATCAAAAATCAACAGCGATACTGAGACGGAACCAAAGTCCAAATGTCACTGCTCACATTTTTCTATTACAAATCTGTACCTGGGCCTTACATGATGGTGCATTTGAAGACTTCCGTGTGTTTCTCACGGTGTCATCTAAGCATGCTAAATAATTGATCCAAACATCCTCAGTTGAGTGTTGAATGCTTTACACCTTTCAGGGATTAGCCTGAGCTAAGGAAACGTAGTTCTTGTGTGCTGACAAAAGGACCACGGACAAAAGAGAGGGACATTCAGGAGCAGGTCCGCTTGGCGGTAAAAGCTACTTTATTTAACTCATACTAACACTTCTGATAGCGTTTCTGTTAGAAGACCATCTGAGAGCAGAAACTTTGTCCCTAACAGTTTGAAGAAGTGCTGAGTCCGCAATCTCAGGCTGAGTGCAGTGTTAATGCACAGCCGCCTCTCACTGCCTCCTGCACCGTCTGATCTTCAACCACTATACCTGATGCCTTTTCTCTCCTCCATCTTGTCCCCTGTCCTCTGTTTGCATTTGTGTGTATTATTCATCTAAAAAGTGACAGCAGGGTATGGTTTCCCTGATCTTAAAAAAAAAAAAGATACACTCTGCTCCATTATTGATGCTGGACCCCCTGTTTGTTTGAAAGTGCTCTAATAGCCATAGAATAAAAAATGGAAGAAAATAGAGAATAAACAGCTTGGTTATGAAATGATAGCATGATACCATCGCCCGTATGCATATGAATGTGTTTCCTTCCTGTTTGCGCCTGTGCTGTGGGTGTAAATGCTCTCTCTTGCTGCAGAGGAGGCCTGCATTAGTTTGTCACTGGAGTGTTCACTTCAACCGAATGACCCACTATCCTCTGTTCTCTTCAGCCATTCCTCTGTGCCCAGAACCGGTCCTCTCTGTGTGGCCATGCATGTACCGACACTCTCCAGCGCTAAGTGGAGTGCTGTCGCTCATGTCACGCCTCTTGACAGCAGAAGTACGCTACTTCACAGCACACTTTCCGCAGCTCGTCCTGGAGCTGGGCAAAAAAAAATACCGGGTGTTAATATTGAAGAAGACTAAAGGGGGTGTGAGTGTGAGCTCTGCCTTAACACCAAGGTAAATGAAGAGTACAAAGTCAAAGGACTCCCGGCTAACACCTACAGGCACACACTCCATCCCAGAAACGTTCCCACCAAGCCTGCAAGCACTTTGAGCAGCGGTCAGTTTTGCGCTTTGTCTTTTGTCCACTCATCCACCCATTCTTTATACGCTCCAGATGTCCCCACCCACAGACAGTCAGTCAAGGATGAGGCCTTGACTAAACCTTCAATATAAACAACCGCAGTGAGCGTTATGCCAAAACAGACAGCCGGGGGAGACGGAGGCCGGAGGACTGCGGAAAGAGGGGAATTAACGCGACACCGCGAATAAGCATGCACATGTCAGGGGGAGTTGTCAAAAACTCTGCGGTGGTTAAGCTGAATGAAAGTGCAGCTGCAACAAACAGCACTTAAGCCAGGTGAGATGACAGAGCAATGTGTGTCTGAAGCCGGCGAGCAGGCATCAACAGGCACGGGTGGGACCGCACCACACAAAGATCTGCCTTCATTATAAGGCGTTTTCTAAATGCAGGTTGGGTTTCCTGTTGGGAGACAGATTTATGAGAGCATTGCTTGAAGAATGATCTACATTAAAGTTTAAATGTAATTTCATGTTTTCTTTCATCTGGACTAAAAATCTAAGTTGGCGTGACATGAGTCCCCAAACCCCAACCTTTCTGCTAGTTAAATAATAAAACATCTCTTTGCTTAAAGACTGGAGTGAAAGAAATGGGCAAATCGGGCTCTGACCAAAATAAACTAAGTCTGTCCTACGACACTTCTAAAGGTTTCAAATGATTGTGATCATCAGTAGTGGTGGCAGCTAAATGGCCTGTGTCCATCTCTAAATACAGTATTCACCTAAAGTACATCTTTTTAAGCTAAATTAATTAATATTACATTCTCCAAAATGCTTATCATTCATGTTCTTGGTCATCACGTCTGGATACAGAGTTGTTTGTGGTCTCTTGCTGTCCTTTTCGATGAAAGACAAATGCTGAAGGAATTCAACTGACTAGAGAAAAGAACAAATAAGGAGGCCCTGACCAAGGGTCTACGTGTGACAAGTTGGAAGCAGTAATGAGTTCACTGGACTGTTTTTTGAGGGG
The DNA here is from genome assembly GCA_907169785.1 of Menidia menidia. Taxonomy (NCBI): domain Eukaryota; kingdom Metazoa; phylum Chordata; class Actinopteri; order Atheriniformes; family Atherinopsidae; genus Menidia; species Menidia menidia. Next base: position 7,314,473 of record CAJRST010038888.1, read on the forward strand.
TTTCTCAGTCAGGCTTGTATTACACCCTTTGAAGTAAGCTCAACAGAAAGGCTGCCGGCTTTAGTTTCATGTCTTCTTTACAAACATATCAGTGGTGTACATTTTCACAACTAACTCAATGTGCTTCATTTTACCTGTCCAGGTACTCTTACACATCATTGTCCCAACATGACTTTGGAAGTCAAGTCCCATTTAAAGGCAATTTTGTCACAACTAGAGGTACCAAGGACAAGACTCATGATCTAATGTTCATCAGGGGGAAGTGACCCGAGCGTAGAGGAAATGTAAGGTAAAAAATGAAAACAAAAATTTTTTGCATCAAAATAGCAGGAGGTATAGAGTTTCCTTCAAGCAAAAGGCTGCCAAAAACATATTTTCATCACCAACCCTGCCTCCTACAGCCACTGTGAAGAAGGAATGTAAATTTGTGAGATCAGTTTACTTTAATCTCACTGAGTCATTTCTCAGTAGTGAGGCTTTCATCCATCAGACTTTCCCTCACTCTGTTTGGTCGCTGCCAACGTGCAAAATGCCGAGCGGCAGCTTTTTTTTAATGCGAAACCCGAAACTAAAAGCTACATTCCAGTGTCACGGCCGTCGGCACCACGTGTTCCTCCTTTGGTTCCGACTCTGTGCCTTGGCGTGTTATCAGCGGCGATATCTGCCCCGCCACTGAGCGGCTCAGGGCAGGGAGGCCCTGGTGCAGCCTCAGATGTGGCAGATGTGTGACTCCTTTCAAGGTAATGCGACCTAATGTTGTTACAGTGCTCTCAACAGCCACAGAAAAATCATGATGCTTTTTTAAAACTACATGCGGGACCTAAAAATAAAGCCAGGTCACAGATAAGTGTTGTGGTGTCAGTGATGGGGATGCTGCGTCCTCTGCAGCTCAGTGCACATGCGGAGGGGGGGGGGGGGCGGGAGGAGGAAGCTTTTCAGGGGTGTCAGACACATCCGTTTTGTGGCTCTCCAGCTGTGACAATCGTGCCGTTTGTTTTCTTATCACACTCTGCGCTAATTTTCTCGTGCCTTGAAAGAGCGGCTTATTACACCCATGACAGGAAGGATCATTTTTCCAATTAATATCCAGTTAAAGCGAGAAACAAGTGATGGCAGGAAAGAGGGCCCAGATGACCTCAAAGTGAGAATGTCAACACCAAGTTTATTAAGCGTGCTGTCCTGGAAGTACCAGCTTCCATTCTGCGTGATGTGAGGAGCTTTGTGCAGAAGAGCGGACTAAAAAGGCCCAGTCTTTGTGATGTTGGGATTTTTCTGTCATAATATTGGTTTACTTAAGCCAAAACATTTATGAAGTTCATGACATTTAATACCAGTTTCTGAATCTAAGATTTAAGCAGGAAATGAAATGTGATTAAAATAAATATTACCGAATGAATGAGTGTTTTGTCTACTAAGTGTTTTCTCCTTTAAAAAGTGATTGTTGATGTATGAATTGAAGAACACTTTATAAATGGTACATAATGAAATTCCCCAATTACAATGTCTTTGCTCAATTACAATTATACACCAGTCGTGTACTTGGCACATCAAAGTAGAATCCTCTAATGGGTAGAAAAATTGTCCCCAAAACTGATGTTTTACATAATTAGATCTGTGATACAGAAGCACTGATGTGAGGATAATTGTAATGCCATAGCTTATGATGCAGCGGTCCTTGAACGTTGTCTCCCATTTTAGTCTCTGTGCAGAGCAGCTTCAACTCTGACACGTTAGCGGGGTTCTCAGATGAATTGCTCACCTCAGATTCTTCCACACCATTTCCATCAGATTAAGGTCAAGACTTTGACTTCACTCTTCCAAAACATTGACTCGATTCTTCATTAACTATTCCACTGTGGAATGGCTTGTGAGCTTAGAGCTGTTGTGTTGCAGCATGACCCACTTTGTGCTGTGATTCAGTTCATGAACAGATGTTCTGATACTTGTTTTTTATTTTATTATATATTCTCATACGTCTCAGAACTCATTGTTCCATAAGCGACGACGCGCTTACGTGACCCAGATACAGGGTGAGGTTACGCTGGCAAATAATGTGACTTTTGCTAGGCTTTTTCTATAGTGATCTGGGTCAGTTGATTCTCGTGAGCAGGGAAACACTCAAATCAAATGTTGTCCCTCAATCTGTCTGGATAAAGACTGTTGACATCTAAACACTTTGGAGTTAGTTAGTCACACTCAGGCCAAAGGCAATTTGACACAAAAAGTCGGACTACATAAATATTAGTCACTTTGCAGCAATCTAGAAACCACTGAAAACAAAAGTGAGTATTGGCTGATAAAGATGTTCAGTTGGTATATCTGATACAGTTGTGATCCGTAATATATGTCACTGTCATAAAAACTTCATAACATTAGACTCATTTTTATAATCTATATGTTCTGTTGTTCCTGTTCCGATTCACTGGATTCTTTTTAAACTACTGGTATGTGATTATGTTTGATGGTTATTAATTAACTTAAGTTCAAGTACCGCAAGATGAGTGGAGATCAGTTGTTCCCCACCAGACTGTCATGATGAACTCCTTAATGCCAATAGTTACTGCAAACAGAAATAACTCCAGTAACATATTTACATCTTTTGAATTTAAGAAACCACTTGTGGAGTTGTTGTATTTTCATCTTCAGCTCAGTTCAAACAAAACAACGAGAGATTGTCCATAGATTTTGCAACTTGCTGCTATTCAATCAAAATCGAAGCTGTTTTTTTTTTGCATAGTAAGTTTCCCTTACGATGCAGGGTTCATTTGCAGAAATATACAGTTTGATAAGCTTGACTTTGTCTCCACTCATCCTTTGCAGAAACACAGAGAAACTCTTCTACACAGGCGTTCCCCTTCAGCGTTTTGTGTTAATCCAGTGTGAACACAGAATTTCCGACACAAATCCAACTATTCAGAAGCCAGCTGTGTGGTCTTAGATCAGCAAAGCATTGCAACCTACATATGGAGTGTGCAAGGCTGACAAATCAAATGTGACTCTTGTCCTCACTAATTGGTCTTCAGGCACAGAGAGACCCAGTGATAGCTTTTATAATCAAACACATATTGAATTATAGTAGTTTTGTTCCTTTTTCAGTTGGATTTGTATGAAATACTTTCAAGTAGTGAGTGCATTACCTGCTGTAATAGACCTCAGTGTTCTCAGTTTAGATAATCAGAAGTTTTTCTGATGTGTAAGCTATGCTAATAGCTCATAATATGGAGTTGAGTTCTTTTTTAGCGATCTAAAGTTACGTTAGAGGCTATCAAAATAAATTCTACATCATGGCATTAATTCAATCCAAAATAACAGGTTGGAGATTTTAGATGTAAAAGTACATGGCTCCTGTATTTCTTATTCTCCATCTTGAGAAACGTTACCTTACTGCAGATTGCAGACTGCAGGCTGCTAAAAAGTACAACGCACAAACCTATTTAACAAAAAAAAAGGTAAAATCATACTCTTTCACGTAAAAATTAAAATATGTAAGCTACAGAACGCCATAAATCACATATACGTGGACAGGAAATATGTGAGCTGATGCTTTGACAAAACATTAAAAAATCTTTACAGCATTCTGAATTACTGCAAATTTACTATAAAAGATTTTTTTAAATGTACAACTGCCATTTTTTTGTTTTTTAGTTCAAAACTGTTTATGTTCTTATTTGGTGTCTTTTTTTGTTTTACTTTTTGTGAAATTATATGAAAACAATTCCAATTACAGTGGACAAAATGGCCCTCTCTGTGGCTTTCCGAACACCTTCATTTCAGAGAACACTATAGTTATAAACTCGTCCAGCATGACTTTTTAGTCTACTTCCGTACGATTATAATTATAATTATAATTCTTATAATTCTTTATTTTCTGTTGCACTTTCACACTCAAATTGCTCGGGTTAGAAATTAACATTCTAAAAAACTACACATGGCAATAACTCTACCTTTTTAAAGTCAATTCTTACTTTTTTTTTACCACGCCATGTGAATACTGCCAGACAGAAATGTCAATCTCATAATTTATATCAATACATTTAACAACTTCTCTATTTCTGACAAATGGACAAGTTTTTTTATTTTTTATTTAGTTTTTTCGTTCTTGGGTGACAGGCCTCAAACCCAGGCGGTTTGAGGTTCAGGCATTGCTGTCGTCGATCAGGGCCTCTCTTTACGACACAACCCGATGCTTCAGTTTATATGGATTTATAAAGATGTCCGTGCTATTGGGTTAATACTGTATTAAGCAGAGCTCTATTTCAATGATACAGAGTCCGAAGGCCAGCAATACTGTGCAGCCCCTTTTCTCTCTGTCATTCTGCCTCATCTCAGTGCAAGCCATCTGTTACAAACACAGCACAAATCTGTAGCGTGAGACGTACATATACGATAGCCCTGTTATGGACTGTTACTGACATACGTTGACACACACTTAGCAGTAAAGCCAAAGAGAGCTGAGTGTGAACAGGTGCGGCTCTTTCCAGTATGCAGCCGTGTCCTTTGAAAGTAATAGCGTGCAGACTGTTGACACACTCGATAGTATTTGGGGCAAGATGTAAAGTTGTATGTGGACACTTATTAGTCCACACTGTCCACTCACTCTTATAAACGCACGCATACACCAGCTGAAAGCAGTTTGAGTCATCAAATCATCACAGCTTTCTCCAGTCATCCCACTCTGCTCTGACAAATCACTTCATGCTTGAAGTCTCACTTAACTATCCATCATTTTCCAGTCTGTCAGTCTGTGTCTTTCTCTCCCGCACACAATCCCTTCTGCGCGTTTTATGACACATAATGTTTCCATTTGATCTGCACAGCAGTTACAGTTAGCAGCAAGGAGGAGGAAAAGCATCCGTTGAGGACGTTGGAGAAAAGGAGGGCAGTGGTAACAGTCTTGGAGGGGCCATGGGTCTCTGGCTGTCACATCCATGATATCATGAGTGGCACAAGGGGGCAGGGGGTCGCTGTGCCCAAAGGCAAAGAGAAATGGGTTATGCAACCTATTATTCATTTGTCCACTGCCTAATTTCCATATTCTTTTGTTGCAGGGTCTTGAGAGCACCAGGCATGCACCTGGCACTGTCATGCCAGCGAAGTCTTATCTTATCTTGGGCAACAAAGTGTGTTCATGCATATCAAACGAACACAGTTGCACTGAGACACATAAAACTTCAACACAAAAAGTGATGGTTGGTAATAATTCGGGGGTCCAAAGCTGCAGGAGGAGCCCTTCGGCTGCTTTTGTTTGTGGCCTTGCGTGCAATAGTTTCACACATTTCGGAAGTAACATGAATTCACAAATATCTCCATAGACAGAGAAATATCACAGAAATGTTTCATTCTTTACTTGCGGGCTGGTTAAGCGCATATGATGAGAGCCGCCACGTTATAGCTCCATCACGCTATAACCACAAACACACATGGGAAGTCACAGCTTTACCATACATATTTTCAAAGAAAAGTTTGGCTCTTACCTTCCTCAGCTGAGTTGGGCTGGAAAAACAGACAGAGAGACAGAAAGACACTCCACATCTCCACCACAGAATGACACTGACAGACAGGGAGGAAGGACAGAGCATGAAAGAGAGAGAAAGAGGGAGATGGAGCATGAGTGTGTGACAGAGCGAGAGGTGGGGGGTGGGAGGGGGAGGAGTCTGTTTGCTCCCTTTCTCTGAGAGAAAGAGGGAGGAAGAGGCAATTTGGGGTGGTGGTGGATGAATGAATGGATGAGGGTGGGAGAAAAAATATTTACAGAGCAGGACTTACAATAAGTGTGCTGCCAAGCAAGGAGGTGAAAAAAAATCCCTGTTGTCACAGAGACAGGAGGAGACGAAGACATCAGAAAGCGTGAGAGGAGGGGAGTTTTTTCAACAGACATTGAGTGAAATCATGGGAGGGTGACAGGAGACAGAATGAGGTTGAAAAAACGAATACAAGTTTGTCTTGTCTCTACAAACGGCTGTCTAGACACGTCTAGCATCGTCCATTCCAGGGCTGTTGTAATGCTGCCTTGCAGAACGCGGAATCCCTCACATGTCTGGACACTGTGCTAACTTGCTTGTTTTTTTTGTTTTTTTTAAGCTGGGGCATGTGAAACTCCCGAACTTCTTTCCTCTTGTCTGTCTTGATCACTCTCACTTCTGCCTTCATAGAAAATGGACAGAATTCAGACACATTTCTGAACGTTCTCCATCTTTCATGTGGCTTACCTCTTCCTAACAACCCCCTCCCTTATCCCCTCCATCTCTCAACCGCACTCTTCGCCTCTCAGGACACTCCAGACAGTGTGTAGACATGCACTTACAGCACACACGCATGCACACACAGAGGGCTGGAGCCCCCTCCTGGTCTGCGCATGCCGCCCACTGGTCAGCCTGCAGAACTGCAGAATGCTGATGGGGCTTCGTGCTCTGCCTCACTGGGATCGGTAAAAGCTGCTGTACCCTGTTATGGTGAGTCCTGTTGTCTCACCTGGACATTGTTAGGAGGTCCTGTTCTCAACCACCCAGAGACCCTTTGTTTGAACAGCAAAGCGCTCAGCTTTGAACAGCTGAGTGTGAGGAAATGTGGAGCTGTGATTAAGGTTTTCCTTAATCACAGCTCCACTTTCAAGATAGATATTTCTATAAAGATATCTGAATAAGTGCAACAAAAATGAAAAAGCAGAAAGCAAAAAAAAAGGAATAATCTTTCAATGTTCTTGTGCCTATGCTTTTATACTTTCCACTTTCAATTGCTCTATATGCTCCTGAATGAATTTCCATTGCATGAAAACAAGTATTCATCTTGGGCAGCAGCTCTCACTCAAAGTAAAAAAGAAAAGAAAAAAAAAAAAAGAGATTCTGAGGCCTAAAGCTTTGGACTTCATTCTGAGATCTGCTCTTCACTTTAATTAGAAAATTAAAGGAACTGGGAAAATGAGAGATGGAAGCTGAGTCTTTGGTGCATGTCTTTGGATGGTGGGAGTCAGCTGGGGCAACGAGAGAGAACACGCAAACTCCACGCAGAAAGCTTCCAATCTTCTGTGGCCTTAGACCAGGAACCTTTTTGCATTGAGGTCGACGGTGCAAACCACCACCACGCCTCTGCACCGCCCATTTAAAACATTACATTGGAATTCCCCTCCACGTGTTCTGACTTGAGTGAAGAAACCAACCAAAAAAAACAACAACCTTGAATATTTTTTTTTAAAATTCGACTCAGGTGAACATGTGGTTTCAGTGCAGTATGTCAGTGGGTTTGGTTCCGGCTAACTGAGGTTTTGCCACACTGCAGAAGAGGAAATGGAGTTACAGCAGGGCACACGCAACACAAACTTCTCATCATTCATTAAAATTTCATGATAACATGTTTCTCAAATAAGGTTAAAAGCAACATAAAAAATACTCATGAAGTCTCTGAGAGCAGGATACACATTCAATTCAACCTCCATTTAATAGAGTTTCATCTGACTGATTTATTATTTCTGTTTATTTACACAAAAGACTTTAAAAGAGCAAAATATACATCTGACAAATATGAATATAAGAAAGAATTACAATGCAAGATCACTGCATAAACCACAGCAAGGATGCTGAGTGCAAAACAAGGAGACAATCTGAATGGGAAAAAACAGCAGAAAGAAACACAAAAAAAGAATCAAACAAACACACAAGCAGTGTATTTACATAAAAATGGAGCCGTACACACAATATGAGCAGTCACTAGAAACTAGCGAGACTGCAGAAGTGCAAACTGCGAAGCTCATAGGAGAAGAGTCCATCCCCATCAAGAGAGTACACACCCAGGAGGAGATTCTACAGTACAAACATTGACACGTCATCCCGTTAGGATGTGACGAACGGCTGATGAAGACGCAGAGAGTCAAGGCTCTTCAATATATACACAGAATTGCAGACAATTCCAAACCAATGCGTTTAATAGTAGTTCTTGTGCGTTAAACACTCAAATAAATACAATTAATATAGTGTTGTTGTCTAACACCTCTGTCTCATGTGGCTAATGTTTTGCTTCTGAGTGAGATGCGCATTCAGTTATCAGCAGGCACAAACAGGATTCTACACAAGCCACAAATGAGAACACACCATTTCAGTTCAGTTCTCAGAGCAGCAAAAGATGCAGATGCAAATTTCAAGTACAGTGATGGATAGCTGTATTTTCTTGGCAGTAGCTAGAAACCACAAACATTTACATATTGAGCCACCTGAGTTTTATCATCTGTTTCTCCATGCTGTATACAACTGCATTATGACACGCCTTTTTTTGTTATTCACTATGTTTCCTGCAGCGAAAAGCCTGAAACTAAAGGCTTAAGCCTGTGTGCTTAAAGAAGAAAAAGCCTTTAAAGGGGTTTTGTTCAGACTTGGCAGTGTTAGACAACTTCTCTCTCTCTACCTCCCACTAATAGTATTTCTGAAGGACGCACTGTGCAAAACCGTTATCTGCATGAGCACAGCAGGATCCAAACAACAAACAAATACATCTCCCACTGTCAGGACAGGCTGGCAGGTAGACAAGAAGTCTTTGTCTTTTATGTTCTTAAAAATACTTGTTCTGTCTAAGATTGGTGCTGTTAATAAACCTGAAAGGGACTGTTGCAGTACCTCCATCATGTGTTTTTCTATGGTCATTTAAGATAACATGGCGTTCTGCCCCTGGCTGGAAGGCACACTGGCTAGCAAGTCAGCCTTTTTTTTGGGTCAAACTGCCAGGCTCCAAAACCGGCTTTTCAAGTTTGACCTCAATACATAAAACCCTAAAAGCCTGCAACCTTTTAACACTGAGGGCAGCTGGAAACTTGAATATATGCTGATCCTCTTATGTAGCACAAAGCACTAAGAGTCTCTGAATATTAAGCATTGATACTGGAGTTGGGTTTTGCAAAGATTTAAGGGACTTATGTCAATTATTAACAGAATTCTAACAAGGCGATCAGTAAAAAAACTTTCATTCTTTAAGATGGCATGCTTGAATTTTCATGTAAACAAACTACAACCTTTTCTCTGCATTAGTACACATCAGTGCTGTTCTCCATTATGCGTGTTAATACTCTTAAAACGATCTATGTTTGTCCCCCCTCTTCTTTGTGATTATTCACTGTCTCTCCGATGGAAGATCAACCATGGGAACCTTTTCCGTGGGTGACAAGGGTGCAGGTTCTGGCACAACCACTGCGTCAGGCACAGGAGAGTGGGTGGGTTTGGCGGCGAACCCCTGGGCAATGTCGTCAAAGGTCCGTCCTTTTGTCTCGGGGACTCGCAGGTAGGTGAAGATGAAGAATAAGATGAGAAAGACCATGAAGATGAGGAAAACATAGGGGCCACAAAGCTCCTGAGAGGGGTAGAGAGAGAGATGGGGTTTTTTTGTGAGACAAACTGCAAATCATATAAAATCAGTATAACAGTACTATGGATATAAGAAATACCTCCAGTTTAGGGAATCCCAGTCCCACCAGGAAGTTGGCCGTCCAGTTGGAGCAACCAGAAACAGCCATGGCGGCAGGCCGAGGGCCCTGAGAAAAGAGCTCTGCCACGATGAACCAGGGGATGGGCCCGGGTCCCATCTCAAAACTGGCAACAAAGCCGAACACAGCCACAATCGCCAGATAACTCAGGGACTCGTTCATCTTCTGCTCAGAGAGGGAATGAGTAGACTCAGACACAGATCAAATGCGGCAGCGGTTAAGCTCACAATTACAGAAATGCCCGCTCACCACCAAAGACAGGGAGATAGTCATGAGGAGGGCAGAGATGGCCATTCCAGCCAACCCAATCAGGTGCAATGTTCTTCGTCCTGCCCGCTCAACCAGGAACAGCTGGTTTCCAGAGGGGGGAAATCCTTTATTAATAATCAATACATTCAAAAAAAGACACTGGATTCAAACATCAGACAGGCGGACGCTTACAGAGACGATGGTAAACACGGTGTTGACGATTCCAGCTCCTATGGTGGCAAAGATGGGTTGTGTTACACCAGCTGTTTTAAATATGCCCGTGGAGTAGTAAAATACCTGAAACGGTAGATGCAGTAGGTGCGTTAGTGTTGCAGATAAAAAAAGGTCAGTCTAAAACAACACACTAAAAGACAAAAAGGAGTTAAAAAATCAGAAGAGACTAGTTCTTTTGTTCAGATATATAACTTAGAAACAAATAGAAAAATGTCAAACACAGTCTGTGAATGCTCTGGAATCGTAATCTTTCTGCAGCAGTCGAATATGAAATGTACTTGATGCTTTTTTGTGAACAGATTTAGTCGAAATTGCAGAATCAGAATGATTGAAGAACAAAGAACAACACAAAATGGAAAAACCAACATATTCTCTCATTTTATGGATTACAATTGCTGATACATTCACAAAATTTAAGTATAGATGTGAATTTTTGAGGAAAGTGTCCATAATTGCCTGATAATGACATAAACCGCAAACGAAAGAGGAAAATAACATTTCTTTTATTCAGGTAATGATAGAAGACAGCAAATAACAGGCCAGTGTTATTTTAGTTTCCATTTTTTAGATTTGTTTCTTTGTAGGCACTCTAAAACTATGCAAAAATCTGACGATGCTTTGGTCACGTTAATAAAAGCGACAGAAAACTGTTTCACCAACCTCTGCTTTAATTCCAGCAGCCAACTCTACTTTTTTGGTTTTTAATTATCATTCCTTCTGTAAAGGCTTAAAGCTCCATTATGCTGTCTAGCTGGGCCTATTCAGCCATTTCCTTTGCCTGGTGTTGAAAATAAGGTTTGTTGGCCGTGAGAGTGAGGAATTAAGTGCACCTTAGGTCTAGAAAGGAAATGTAGCTAATGAAATTTTTTTCTAATTCTCTGAATTAATTTTCTATTACACCAAGTCACTTGGTTTATATGAATATATAACGTTTTTTGTAGCAGATTCGCAGAGGGAAATAATTGGAACTCCATTGCTTGCTGGTGACATTAGTCATGAGGGTAAACATACTCATGTGAGATGAACTGATGTAGCATCCTCTGGCCGGAGGCTGCAACTGTTTTGCTTTGATTGTCAAGTCTGACTCAAGAACTGCTAATGAATTTCATCAGCCAGGTTACATGACCTTATTATCTTAAGCTTTGCTAAATACCCTTTGCTTTGCACTCAATCTAACTTTGCCTGGAGCCGTCTCGCGTCATGTGCTTGTCAGAAATAATTGAGTGACTGCTTCTTGCAGAGTTTAAAGATTTCTCCCTTGATCCATTGAGACTAATGAGATATGAGGACTACTCACAGCGTTAATGCCAGACAGCTGCTGAGAAAGCTGCAGAATGATAGCAATAATGATCGGCTGACGATAGTTTGGCGAGCGGAAGAGTTCAAGGACAGTCACTTTCTTTTCCATGGCCATCTTCATGCCCTCCTCCTTCATCTCCTGAATATCATCGCTCACATCTTCAGTGCCACGCAGACGCACTAGTGCTACAAGAAGGAGGCGGCGAGGATGAGTACAGACAAGTTGAGTAGATATTCATGTAAATATAATGTAGAGTGGCTCAGAGGATCTTGGAACACCATGTGACACAGTACCACTTAAAGTCAAAGGCCATCATTAAAAATAGAGCAGTAACTCTAAATACAGTTGGGTTAAAATTCTAATGTTTCCATCATGTGCTGCCAGTGCGTACATTGACCTATAACAGACCTTTTCTTGCCTCTTCCTCTTGGTTGAGGACAATGATGAGGTAACGAGGGCTTTCAGGGCAGAAGGGTAGCATGATGGTCTGCACAACAGCAGGCAGGACAGTGAGGGCAAGGAGCAAAGGCCACAGATCATCTGAACCCAGCAGAGACTCCAGACCGAAGATCTGAAAACAAGGAACGAGGTATATGAAACAGATCCATTACTTTGTCCCATTCTTTAAGAGCAGAGACACAATATGATTCAAATGGACTTCAGATAGCTTTTGCTATCTTAAAAGGCAATTCATGTGATCTTTATCCATGTTTTCTAGACTTAATGCCTGGAGTTAAACAGATCATTCCAAGCCATCACAATCAGGAAAAACGAGCATGTTTGGTGAGTAAAGTATGGTCCATTGAAGATTAAAAGAATCCTTGTACCTGTGCAACCAGGATGCCAATAACAACACCCAGCTGGTGCAGTGTGCCGAAGGCTCCTCTGACAGCAGTGGGGGAGATCTCACCCACATACATGGGTGTCAGGCCTGTGCACAGACCGCAGAACACACCGATGATCAACCGGCCGACAATGACCATCTCAAAAGATTTGCTCAGAGTCGACAGTCCCATCAGACCACCGCCTATGATAGCCAGGACGTTAGCGATCGCCATGGACTTTCGCCTGGGGATGTGAGACACAAACACCAAAAGTTAGTGAGAGTGCAACTCTTATCCCAGTAAAAGCACGGGGAGTGAAGACACCTCGATCAAGCAAAAAAAACACGGGTTTGATCATTTTCATACTATCCGACTTTCCCACACACCATATTTCATAATGATAAATAAACCACAATCTTAAATCATCGGGAGTTCACCTGCCAAATGTGTTAACCATGGTGCCGACGGAGAAGGACCCGGCCATGCCTCCCACGCTGAAAATGGCCACAGCAAAGCTCCACACCATGGTGTTTGCTCCTGGGCTGAAAGGCTCCCCGTAGCGATCCAAGGACACATTATGGAAAAAATCTCGTAGTTTCTGGTGAACAAAAAAAAACATAATCAGCTTGGAAATTTGTCTGGGGCAGATTTAAACACCTCCACATGAGGGCACTAGAGCCTCCGGCATTGCCCTCTGACTGTAACTGGAGTTTGTACATTCAGAGCTGCAGTATGACGGCATAAGTGAATGCCATTAGAGTGATTACATTATTGATTTAAGATAAGAGAATCCATCATTGATGTGGGAGCTGTTTCCAATCATTTAACGTTTTTGCTGCTACCAAAAATGGAAACGCATAATGTCCACGTTTCATTTTAGTGTAACACACCGTAGCTCCATCACACACACCTGCTCAGGTGCATTGATGACCCCCGTGTTGTAGCCAAACTGCAGAGAGCCAATGACTGCGGTTGCAACGCAGTAGAGGAGATAAGGTGTGATCTTCTTCTTGGGCTGTTGACAGAAAAAAGACACAGAGTTATGACAAATTAATGCAATAAGTAGGTGGTCCTCATGTACAATCACTCCCTCAGTTTGAATGATGTGGTCTGTTCCTGGCTGGACAAGGCTCCGGTTGTTTAGAGTCACACGGGTAATAACACACAATGAGCCTTTCTACAACAGCTCTCACTCCTTGTTTTCAGGCTGGCAGATCTGCTCTGAGAGCAGGTGTTACCACACTGCACAGACAGACGCCATGACTTACAGCTCAGGGGTATTTCTCGGATCGGTGGCTAAAGACACTCCGACAAAATAAGACAGACTGTGAATGTTTCTCCTGCTGGTTTGATAATTCAAATGGCCTCATAATATTAAGCTAATACCCCCCCACAATCATCGGTTCGCAGGGGAGTGAAATTGTGAATTCTCCAGTGAGCAGAACTGACACCCATTTTAATGAAGTTGTGGCCCTGGACCTGCTCAGTGAAAGCAGCCCAGCAAAAAAGGAAATCCCAGATGCAACTTTCAGTTTGACTCGATTGTTAACCATGTTTCTTTAATATCAAATGACAGATATCAAAGAACTACGAAGCAATGTGCAGAGTCCCTTTTTGATGCAGAGACTTACTAGACAAGGACATATAATTCAATCACTACATTTTCCACTGCTGTTCATGTAACACAAAGCTCGTCAATATTACTCAAGACAAGAACTGGTATGCACAGTTTCTACTCAAGCTAGAGTAAAAGAGAGGACAAATTTAGAACCAACCATATCAGAGCAGCACAGAGAGCTCTGTTCTGCCACACAGTACATCACCCTGATACAATTATCTGCACAGATAAGAGTACATCAGTCTTGAAAAATAATGAAAGTCTTTGAGGTAGGTGATCCCCTCTGACAGCACTGGTACAGACGCAGGATTTCAGCTGACAGCTGTTAACTTATCTTACTCAGAATGAGACCGCGCGGAGAGGAAGTCTTGAATTACTTCACATGATGACGCTGGACTGATAATGCTAAATACTTTAACAGTTCAACTGATAATCAAGCTACACTATGTGTGTCAGAAGAATATCACGGACTAAAAACCAAACGAATCTTGGAGCGTGTCAGTGCTGTGAAATAAGGACATTTTGTCTGAGTGGCACACAGGCAACGCTGCTGGTATGATTAAGTCCACTTTAGGGGAAACAGGATGTTCTGGCTTCACTAATGCACATTAAAGATGTGGGCAGAAAAGGGACTGGATAGAAACATCTTATCAATTTTGAAGATAACGATCACATAAAAGACAAAATTGTTGTGTGCTGTGCATTTTAAACTACAGAGAAGGCATTTTTGAGTGTGTACGAATCTTATGCTGTCTATACCTTTAAAATGGGCGTATGCAGATGTGTGAGAAGCATGGTATCCCGTATAGTGTAATGCAGCCATACCACAGCTGACTCAGAGGCTTGTATCAACATGTTGTGAAACATGTGCCTGCACAGACATGTAATCACAGTATTGCATCTGTCATTTTTTACATGGGATGAGTTAGATATTGTACAATTGGCAACCAAGCCCTTAATATTGCTCAACATCTTCCCTGTGCATTCAACCATGTGAGTGACTGAACGGTAAAATAAACACACTGGTCCCTGTGTTTGTTCATACCTGAATACTGTGTAATATGATGCCTCATAACGTTATGATGTTACAAAACCACAGTAAATGACCCGTTAATGATATTAGAACTAACAGAGACACTTCAAGCTATACAAAGAATATGGAGAAGAGCACTGAGAAGTTCCTGTCTGTTCATGAATACTCAGTTGGTCTTTAGCTCATTGATCCAAAGCTTAATCCTTTTTAGTGGCCTCTTTCTTACGAGAAAATCAATCAGTTATTTTCAGACGTATACAGTGGCACCGGATCAGATTGCGTTTCCCCTCAACTTCCACATTCGTGTCTTCTTGAAATTTATTTCCACGTGCCATGGGCAGAGACGATGTTAAGTAACATCCAAGCACCTGAGGCAACTGCTAGTGAACTCTTACAAAAGATGAACCACAGCAAACCTACATAGTCACGCAGAGTAGTCAGACAGTTATTTTCATCACATTTGTGGCCTAATACGAATGCCTGTGAAAACCGCCTTGCTTTACATGTGATCACTACAATAATCTGCATATTTGTGCTGCTGTAATTCTTCCTGTGGGCATCTTTTTTGCCCAATCGCTCTCCCCCGAACCATCTCTCCGTGAATCACGCAATAAAAAAAGTCAACTAAAACACACACAAGTTCAAACTTGCCACACAACGGCCCTGTCGTACACTTAGTCATGTCCTGAAGTGCTTGAGTCGCATCCTGAGTTCCTGCCCATGCCAGAGTGGAAAAATACCAAATACAAAACTTTGTAGATATGTTTTACGGGTTGTTTGAACTCTTCATTGAACAGCGCTTACTTCGAAAAATACAGCCTATTATTGTAAAATGAGAATGGGATTAAAATGGAGAAAAACAACAATAATATCAAACTGATCGGTAGAATCTTTAGTATGGAACTTCTGCATTTACCTTGTCGTCCTCCAATTGTTGCATCTTGATCGTTGTTGCCTAGATGAAGTCGAACTGAAGTTTGTCAGACTTGTCTGCAAAGTCTAAAGAACCCACTCTGCAAACAGCAGCAGCAGGAATATCTAAAAAAAAAAGAGAGAAAAACTATTTTCAATGCACTTTTAAAAAGCAAAAGATATCCTAGATATCATATTTCCCCTGGCATGAGGACAGCTATTTCCATGCATAATATTTATTTACAAAGTGCTAGAGTGGACTAACCTAATAGATGTTTTGGAGCTCTCTGTGGCAAAGACTAAAAGGTTCTTCTCAGCGCGGAAACTTACATCACTGAGTCAAAGCCAAGCCCACAAATGCAATAAAAAAAACCTCCCTTCTCTTCCGTGTTTACCCTCCTCTTTTTCGCCCCAAAATAAAGAAAAGTAGAAAAGTGGCTTTTTCAGTCCTTTGAAATAGATTTGGTTCGGTTAATAATAATAAGACAAATCCTAGGTCAGTGGGCAGCAGAGAAAATGACCAGCTGGCCAAAAATGCAACAGAGCTGCAGGTGATGCTTTACTGAGAACGACTTGCCTTTCTTCCCTAATTGGACATAGTGGGCTGCTATCATTTTAAAAACTCCACTTCAACATTCTAGATTAGATATAAGTCCTTTGAACATTGCATTTGAACATTTTGTCGTTTTATTAAAGATCAAGTGATCATTTGATAATGAGTTAAAAGAGTTTCTTTACCGTGATGTGGGATGTGTTTCAGCCTTATCCAAAGAAATAGTTTTGTCCGGCTCTGTTTCTTCTGATAAGTTAAGTCCGCATTCCTATCTGGTTGTTGTTGTGGGTTTTTTTTATATAGACTTGTACACGCTCAGCAGCACGTTGACGGTCTTACTCATTATCAGTGCGTAATATTTCCGAGTGGGACTCACGTCGGTGTTTTTAGTGTGGAGTCATCTCTGCGCAGACGCGCTTCCGCCGCGCGCACACACTGATGGGGACGTGCACGGGCGAACGTGCCGAGCGGTGATGCTTGAATAAAGAAAGAAAAGAAGCTTCTGTGCAAATGCCGGTGGCCCTTCGCCCACTGGTGGGGGGGTATAACAAAAGCCCGTGCGCCCAGGGGTCAGATACAAAGCCTGGTCATGCACGAATCATGAGACCGGCTCGGTGGGTGGTAAACAAACGGGGTGCCCCGGTAATTCTCCGTCTATTCTAATCTTCACAGCCACCTAAATCTCATTCAGGAATTTAGAAGTTTTCCTAGAAAAATCCACTTAGTAGTTCTGAGAAGATTTTTTTTCATCATTAATTCATTTTCACCTCAATTATTTCTTTGTTTTTTTTTTCTGAATCGAAATATCTGGGGAATGTTTGTCAGACCTCAGAATTTAATGTAGGTACGCAGTCTTATATATGATGCAACATGTTGCCTTGAGAAATCAACTGCGTAATACACTGTGTACGAGGTACCAAGTGTGCAAATGAACGTGTTCTTTTAATTTTTGCACATCTGTACAACAATATTTTGTTATATTTTAGCTTTGTCAGCAGCATCAGAGGTAGGTGGTACGATCTGCTCTTGGTACTTCTGGTACTGATGTTGGTTCTTTCACTTTGCTCTGCTTCAGAGAAAAGTTCAAAGGGGATAGAGGTTTATCAGAGTTTCTCCCTTGTGCTTTACTTTTCCTCATTTGTTCCAAAATGGTTTGACCTCCCCAGCTTTAGCTGACTTTGGCTAACTTTTAATCAGTCATCATTTGATCTTTCTTTCTGTGCCTCCCATATCCAGCAGGTCAAGGTGGATGGCCCAGCCTCAAATGTTTGGATCTGCTAGCGTTTTCATTTAGTTAAAAAGGAGTATATTCTTTCTAATAGCACTCCACTAGGATGAGAGTTTGAGAGAAATCTTTGTGCCAGTGCTTGTTTTCCTTTGTCTAGGCAGCTTATTTAAAAAATTGGCTCTGTATGAACTTGATGAACTTGGATTAAATTTTTCTTATTTGATTGGATTATGACTATATTATAATTCAGTGGATTTTTCTTGGCTTGAACCACCTTCAAATCTCATGGTGTTTAAAATTACTTAATTCAGGACCTTTGAAAAAATAGTTTGGAGCGTGAATATAAAAATAACGTTCTGTGTTCCTCTTACTGAACATTGCTACAGAACCCTCTGCTTTGCTCAAGTTTCTTTGTGTCATTCCTTCCAAAATGGCCAATCTGCTCAAATAGCCTTCTCTTCCCACCTGTTTGGAGGGTGTTGTGCGATAACTCATAACACTTTGATACTTCAAAACTTTGTACACAAAGTGTATTTGTGACTTTTTGGGACCAATAGCTGAACCAGTTGTCCAGTAGTCCACTCCTGTACATTCTAAACAGAAGTAACAACCACAAAGTGCTGATGTTCAGGTTTCGTACCTTCAGTGCTTCAGCTGTTTGAAAAAATGCCACTCATTCCCCATATTTAAATGCCCTTACCCCGGCATCTCAACTGGCCTCTGTTGGTTGCAATATCATAAAATGCGACAATATTTCCCACTGATCTGTTTAGAGAAAACATGATTGGTTAACAGGAAGAGAGAGAGGCCAGAGGAAGCAGTCGAATATGTCAACATTGTGTTTCACGTCATTTGGGACGTCGTTACTTCTGTTCATTTCCTGCTGATTTAAGGCCCTGCTTCTCGGATTACTTCTAATCTCACCTGAAAGTAAAGCAGAAAAATGCAATAAATGAGGACTTGAATAGTTGTTTTGTTCTCTCTTGCCCGTGTGCGTGCTCTGCTGGCAGTTTTTTATTCAAGCTCCGTGAAAAAGATGTGGTAAAACTGTCCACATGCCCTTTAATTGCTGACCGGAATATTTCTCAACGACAACTGCTTCAAAACTCTGTGGCATGAAAGCTCACACAGACTAAAAGGAAAAAGAAAAGGAGCTCTTGCTGTGTTGAATTTAAAGTCTCACTGGGAGCCTGTCAAACTGTAAAGAAATGCTCTTATTATTGCTTAAAATGTATCTTGGAACAGTCCATTTATATGGATTAGTTTCATTCAGTGAACCCCCACTTTAGACATACTGTAAGGTCCATTTTTAAAGTATATTATACTGAGAATCGAAACTTATCAGGGAGCATTCTTACTGGAGACCTGAGGGTAGGAGAGAGGTTTCATCATTTCTAAGCTTGATGATTTTTGGAAATCCTTCGATTTTGACACTGTTGAACCACGTGGCCATCAGAAAAAAATAGTTTTTCTTAGCTCACTGTACAATAGTGCCACCTTGTGGGTGTAATCTACCATTCATCCAGACTGCCCAGCATTTGTCCTGACTAAACTCAGTCTGATCAAGTTTCTTTATTTCACAAAACCATGTTAGAGAGGTATCAAAGGCAATATAGACAGCTAGATAGATAAATACATAGATAGATGATAGATAGATAGATAGATAGATAGACAGATAGATAGATAGGCAGGATGTTTATTTTAGAAAATTACTTAATTTTATATTTAAAGGACAACCCAAAACAACATCCTGGAAATCCTGTTCACTTTTCAGAATGTACATTTTACCTTTAACTTTCCACCGTGATGAAGTGAAGCCGTTCTGTCTGCAGCTTGAGCAACATATAAAACACTTTTGTTTTGTCATCTTTTGATGTTTTTCTCTGATTTGTTCGAAATAGATATTAAATATATTCTTTTGTCAAAATTTGTTGTGCTTTGCTGTCAGGAAGCTGTCTTAAAAGAAGGCGTTCATCCTTTCCTTTGATGCTGTTAATACACTTGTAAAGATATATAACTTCATAAAGTTATCGTAATATTCGTAACCCTGCATACACACATCTGTTACATGACAGCTGAATGTTACATTTTTAAACATTTTTGCTACCGCTTCAGGTCAAAAAATAGAAAAATAACACCCAACTTGATTTTCTCGATTGATCTCAACCGCTGCTTGAAAGTCTATAAACGATCAGTTTTTGTCTCTTCCTGTGGGCTAAAATATGCAAGATTCCATTTTTATGGTCTTACACATTGTAAATAAAATCCTACTTTGATCTTTGTCCCCAGCCTTGTTCCCAATCTCAGTAGCACATCAGTTGTTCTTTCTTTTTTCTATCACCATTTATCCTTTTTTTTCATTTATCCAGTGGCGCCTCTGTGTGGCCATAAGGTCACACTACATCCAGCCAGTCAGTGGCTCCCCTGACTTAAACCAGTCGGTCGATCGAATATTTTGGTTTAAATGCATGCCTGTTCATCCAGGGTAAACACAGGTTAAGTTTAATTCAAGACTTTTAAAATATTCGACAGTGCTAACATAAGTGTTAAAGCAATTAAAAGTTGTTAAAAAAACAATAAAACTGAGAGGGAAAAGAAAAAAAAAATCAGTCAACAACACTTTAAAGATCCAATGAATATGTTTAATAGAATAGGTTTACCGCAATCTTTTCGTATCGTGTGTTTAAACACAGCATAAAACCATAACTGAACTGCCAGTTGCCCAGTAACCTTAAGTCATAGTGCTGTGTTGTACTAATTAAAATAGAGTTTCAGCCAAAATAAGAGACGGTAACTCTTACAGTGGCCTCAGGAGAAGCTGATCAGGTTTATGGGGTCGAACAATTTATTTAAGAGGTGAACTGTCTGCTGTACAGTGAAAAGCCTTACCAAAAAAAAGAAAAAGACTTAAACTTGATAATAAACACGGTCTTAGTTCAATCTGCAGTGTATTTATTAAGTCAACAATATCCAATGGAGGTTTATAATAGAGACAGAAAAAAAACTTTAGACGTCATCACTGTGTGAGTTGTGCGTGTTTATAGTTTAAGTAACAGTAATCATGGTAATGACAAATAGAGCTGTTTTGGAGATGTTCTCAGGCACAGTGCAGAGGTAAAGGTGCAGGTAACAGCAACCTGACTGGTAATGTGGGGACATTTCAAATTTTTCCGGGGAAACTTCCATTTTCTATCTGCTCGTCCCATTTACCCACCTGCAGGAGACAGTAAACACAAGGTTAGAGCGATGCAAAAAAAATGCAGACACGAATTACATTGGCAGTTTACTCATTGATCAGAATGTATCAGTTGATTTACCTCACACTAAATAGAATTGAATGAAAATCTTATCTACATAGATTGTGTAAAACTAAAAAGTTTCAGCAACAAACTAAACAAGAAATCTGATATCACCGTTTAAAAAAAAAAAAAAACATTCTAGGGAAGACATGAGGCAAAACAAATGAAACCTGGTATTAAAACTAGAATCTTGCACATACCCAGCTATTGGGGCAGAGGCTCTTGTAAACCCTCTGGTACCAGTCACAGGGAGATGCATCCTGGCCTTTGGAAGTCAGGGCCTTGTTGCACCTGTGGTAGTCTGACAAAAGAAATAAAAGGAATAAAGATTAGATCTTTGACACTTGGCAAGGAATTTAGCATTTTGAAGTCACTCAGTACCAGAATAATTCAAAGTGTTTTATTAGGGGTTGTTAAAGCATGCGGTAAATAGTGCTTTACACACCGTGCTTCACTATTAACATTGTCCAATATTTCAAATTCACAGTTAGTTAGAACAAGCAGTCATTCACTTCCACAACAATGTATCTATGAATGTTCCAAGATCTTTAAAGAATGTTGTACTTAAATCATAATGTTTTGAACGAGATTAAACAAATGCTTTAGGTTTTAAACATAAGCTACAAACTCTGCGAGTGTCACACTTGTCAAAATGAGTGGAGACAAATGCTTTAAAGCATAATCCATTCAGCCAGTTTTTCGTAGTATAACAGATGAGTCCATCCTTTAATATGTTCTCTAGATTCAGTGATCCTGATTCTCACCCAGGTAGTTCTGGAAACAGTTGCGGGTCTGGTTTGTGTTGGGGAATCGGGAATCAAAGGGAGCTGTTCTGTAGTTTTTGATCTTCTCGTCGATTGTTTCAGCCATGTCTGTGGGCTTCAAGTCAGACCTGTGAAGAAGTCAACAATGAAATGACATACCCCTCAGTCACTTAGAGCCAAAACAAGTGTGTGAAAATCAACATTTATAGTCATCAATGCATTTTAGAAGAGTATATGGGAAGAATGGTGACTATTTGAAAACAAATATTCTGAATCTTAGATATCACTATATGTCAATAGACTTTGGTAGTTACAGTTATTAATAGGTAATTTATAAAAGAAAACAACTATAAACTATAAACTACCCAACATGTTTTACAAGATGCATCCAAGTATGCTCTTTAAAAGAACATAAAAACTCCCGTTATTTTAGTCGAACTTGGTTGGCTAAGCTAACACTTAGTTTAACCTTTGTGGTAGTCACAAAGGTTTCTTAGAAGACCACGTTTAGGTAAATCTTTACAGATTGATGTCGTATACGTTTGACGCTTGTGTCACAAACAACTCTCAGATCTGTACGACGAACACGTAAGTAAAAAAAGTGTTAGCATAGTTAGCTCAGCCTGACTAAAACGTTAGCTGTTAGCTCAATGATATTGAGTTGGTTTCTATCTGGTTCTGAAAACGTACGGTCCAAAAAACACTAACAATTATTGAGGTTTTGTAGTTTGAAGCAGAAAAGCCACCGTACCGAACCATCTACACAATATAACAAAACACAAATACATATTGCAGTTACCGACAGCTAACCTTGGAGAGCTGTTCGTGATGTCCTCTGAGTTAGAGCGAATGTCGCCTTTCTGCTAGGTGAAAAGGATGCTGGGAAATAATACGGTGACGTCACACCCAAGGTCGGCTACCAATCTGGGTCAACCACAACCAGTTTTCAGTGTTCAGTGTAACAGTCTTTATTTAGTTTTGTTCACCTCGTACGTTATCTTCTTCTCTTTTAAACGTAATTATTCGTATAAAGCTGTCTTGTTTCTGTTATTCAATGACATGGCATCATCAATAACGCCCTTATGATAAACAAAGCTTTCAGTTTTTAATCCGACAGACTTTCACACAGTTTCATTTACATCTAAAATCATCCATCCGAAGCCAAGAAAACCTTATTGATAAAGGTGTAGCATTTAATTAATGTCAGACTAGCTCACAGACAACAGGTGGAATTTAAAAGGCCGCTTTGGGACTTAATTGTGATGGATATTAGCTGTACAGATGGACGTATTTATTGTGTAATGGGATAAAAAGGAGTGATTCCAACTAAAAGGCATGTTACTGTTTAATGGCACTAATGTCTGCTGACAGAAAACTCAAGATTGATTCTATTCAGACTTTTATAAATGTTTCCTTTTTGCCATGAGTACATTATTTTGTTCCACCTGATGTATGTCTGTCTCCTTAAGTCTTTGAAAGTGGTCTGCAAATATATAATTCATGAAAACAGATTAATTGCAAATCCTGGACTTGAGTTCAAACCTAAGTCCAGTTTAGTTCAAACAAAGTTAAATAATTGATTATGTTGGAGCCCTTTATGGATTGAGGATGAACTTTGTTTGATGGGCCCTTTGAATGAGGCTTACTGAGGCTTGTAGTTACCAGAAAGACGTTAGTGTTTAAAAGGTCACGATAGGTTTTACCATGGTTTTAAAAGTCATCATGGCTTTTCCTTGAAATGTTTTTGAACAGTTTTCTCGCTTCCTATTTTCATTG
Source organism: Menidia menidia (assembly GCA_907169785.1). Lineage (NCBI taxonomy): Eukaryota > Metazoa > Chordata > Actinopteri > Atheriniformes > Atherinopsidae > Menidia > Menidia menidia. The sequence continues at coordinate 7,337,726 of CAJRST010038888.1, forward strand.
TTGGATATTGATGTCAGGTGAAAAGCATTTTTAGTCAGCTAAAATGAGTTTGTTGTATATGTAGACCAGGGAGGATAGAGGGGAAAGTGTCCTGTCTCTTCCCCATCAATAATCTTCCTGTTTAGGACTGGGTCAAAGATCACAGGTGTCTACATCGAGCTTCCTGTCTCACCGTGTGTTTTCCCTCACACACTCCAGCAAGTATTCACTTTTGGTCCTTCTCAGGACATTTTATAATACACTGTGACATTTCCTCTTCAGATTTGACAAAACAGACCAACAAACTTCAGGATCCCTTTATGTTTTTAGTCTTCTTTGTACAATTTAACTTCACGGAAAAAGTGATAACTAGGCTATAATTGATCCAAACAGACCAAGAGAAAAACATCTGGATTGTTGTGTGGTGTGCCTAAAAAGGCAAAAAAAGCACTCATACATTTGTGCACATTCACCCCTTTACTTACTTTCTACCAATCTCTCCCTCTCTTTCTCTCTCAGCCAGGATATAGGTGTTGTCCAAAGCAAAGGAAGGAAATTCTGTCACTTGGAACAATGGGCCCGTTACTCTATCTATAGACCCAGAGCAACTGAGAGCCAGCAAGAGGGAGGCAGTGGGTCTTTTCCACAGCAACTAAAGACAGTAAATTCTTTAGACAAAGAAGACAAAACTTATGGATGATTTCAATTAGAGCTGCTTTTGTACAAATATGATGACTTGAGGCCTTCCAAAAATGGATTTTCATTACGAGAAGAAGGATTTGCACACAGTCATCAGGTTACTTTGAGCTGCGCATTTACATTTAGGTGGACAATTACAAACCAATAAACATCGATCAAAAGCAAATGTGGGTAAGTCTTTATTATGTATCCATTTCAAAAACTTTGTTGGTCTTTTTTCTGTTTGAGTGGTCTAAATACTTCTGTGTATGAGGGGGCTCCTTAGAACCGGCCATCTTTGCTGCCTAGGATGAAGGGGATTGATTTTGGGAGCGAATTCATGTGACTTGTCTGAAATGAATGCTTTGAAATTCCTTTAACTTTAACTTTAAAAAATTCTAAATGAAAATAAAAGAAGGTATCAGGGTTTTTACATATACAGTATTTCTGAGAAGCGAGGAATGGACAGACTGTGACCTTTGAAGTGGGATTTTCCCTGACACTGCGACAGCTGGACCTGAGTCCTGCAAAACATGCTTCCTGTTTTAGAGTGGGAAATACACATTTAGGGGCTTTCTTTTTGGGTTGGGGGGGGGGGGTAATTTCTCTTGTTTGTTTTCATCATGTTGACAACCTGCTGTAGGTATCCTGTTGATATTTTTTGATTGTGACATCATCCTATTGTTGTATTGTTTCAGTCCTGGCATTAATGACACATATTCAGGCTGGGATGCAGATTAACAAAAACACAGAACTTTCAGGCATCCTGAAATATGGTAGACTCCTGAAATATTTAATTCTTTGATTCAAATCCTCATTCTTTTACTCAGATGGAGGGGTCTGGCAGTCCACGCTTCAGAAAGCTTCATTTCCCAGTGGGTTTGTGGATTAACTCTCCCAGGAAACACTTTGCCAAACTTGGAGGTCGTTGGCCCAGCGCCATATCTGTAAAGTCAGTCCAAAGTTTTTATCACGTTTCCTTCGTCTTCTCTTTCTCCGCATTGTTTACTTATAGGTCATCAGGATAGAATTAAGTTCCTGACGAGCCTCTGTGTGTTGTGTCATCTTATCTTACATCCGTTGTCATTAGTTGTTTTTAACCCAGTAAGTTTCCTCTGTTTTAATTTAGTCCTTGCTGTTTATCAGTCATAATTCACAGCTGACTTGTCCCTTCCTCTCTGCTTCCTCTATGCTCCATCTGTCCCCCCCTCCACCCCCTGTGTGATTCCCAGGTCGACCACCAGCTCTGACGCAACCTCACTGCACGAGGCCCCTTCTGCTCCTTCTTCCTCTCTTTCTAACTCCACCCCCTCGCTGGCTTCCCCTTCCCCATCATCCTCTCCTTCCCCGGCCTTCCTCAGGCCGCGGCCTGCTGGCCCCCAGTCTCGTGCAAAGCGCCTTTCCCATCTCTTCCTGCGGGGGCGCTCCAACAGCGACCGGGACCGGGCAGTGGGGGAGAGGGAAAGAGAGGTTTGGGCTCATTCGGCTGCCCCCTCCTCCCACCACTACTTGCCCCCTGCCTCTTCCACTGCCCCAGGACTGATCAAGATCTATGGAGATGCTCTGTCCAGTGGAGCCAACTATCGCTCCTTGCTGGCCAACATTCACTCCACTGCCAGGCAGCTCATTGCACAGGTCATCACTCGCTACACCGAAAGAGAGAGGGAGGAGACAGATGATGCTGGTATGAGAAAGGGACATTTTCTCCTATTCCCACTGCATCCATCACTGACTTACAGAATTTTGATAAGATGAGTTCCAAGAGTATAAACTTTCACTTCTCATTCTTGTCTCCCCTCTCTCTATTACTCTTTAGCTATCCAGAAACACTCTCCTGAAGACTTCCTGTTGTGTGATGTCATTGGAAAACCCATCCAGCAGCCAGATGGAGCTATCAAATGGGAGACAGAGTGCCGGAGAAGCGTTGCCCCGTGGGAATGTCCTTTGTTATTAGTGGACATGTGGCGGCCTAAGGATGGATTTGAGCGGCGCTTTGAAATCCAGAGGAGGGAGGACTATGAGAGAGAGGAGAAAGAAAGGGAGAAAGAGCGTGAGAGGGAGGGGGAGAGTTACCAAGGTTTGTGTGAGACTTAGCAGGCAGGTATGGGAGCTTGTAATGAAGGTCTGACTCATGAAACGTATGCCTGCTGTGGCTTTCTGGGCAACAGGTGTGCGGTGGCGGCGGCGGAGGATAGAGTCAGGGGGAGCAGCGGAGGAGAGCGAGCGTGGTCACCGTGGAAGGAACACCGAGCTCCGGAGGAGCATCAGCGACATGAACCTGAGTCTGCGGCGTCGTCAGGGCAACCACGTCAGCAACGATCCCCGTGGTCCTGCCAGCCGACCCCTCGACAGCAGTGGGATGCAAGACAGGAAGAACATTGTGAGCATGATCAGCCCACAGCCAGGAGAGGTAACAAGTGTGGTACTGTCAAGAGTCAATGATACTTTATGAATCAGTGGCTGAAGATACACTATAGATAATACAACAACGCGAAGGAGGAAAATCTGATATACATTTATCTACAAAAGATGTCATGTCAGACAACCCAACAGCTAAACAGAAAACAGAGCTGAAAAACAGGAAACACAATAGAAAAAATATCCTTTCAGGAAGCAAAACAACAGACAACTGCCAAAAGACATGTTTTGCAAAAACAACAAAAGACAAAAACTTGTGAAAAGTCCCAAATGTCAACTGAACAATCTTGTCACACACCATTCACAAAAAACAACAAAAAACAATGTTAAAGAATCAATGTTTGAAAATTAGTATAAACTTTACGATGCATGTTCTCCTTTTGGATTTGTGTTTTCCATCTTCCTGTATCGTCAAAGTGTTTTTTTATGCTTTATTATCAAAAGGCCAAAGCTAAACGCCTTTTACTTTACTTTTTTCCATCAGGTCAGATCATCAAAGGCTGAGGCAAAGGTTGGATGGACAAATCAGCCTGAGGAGGATATGAGGGATTACTCCAGCTGCGACCTCGAAGTGATGTCCCAAAGCCTCATCCTTCCACCCACGGACCGGCCCTACTTCTTGTTGCTACAGGGTTACGATCAGAGCAAGGCAAGACACGCTTACCGATTACATCACAAAAACAAACTCTCACAAACACCGCCCACACACACACGCACACACACATAGATTATGTAAACACATGAACACACACTAACATTCACATTAACACTTGCTCTGATGTGCACCTATGTAAATGAGGTGCAGGGGCCCTGTGCAGAGGAGCACGACTGTACACACCCAACACATGACATCATACCTGCATGTCTGCAATCGCAACATACCATCAGGATCTCCATCCTGCTACAAGCACAGACTCAAAGCAACACAATGCCTCGACAATTTGCCCATGCAGTACAAAACCCCTGTGTGCACATCACCTCATCTCACACAATGACCTCACACAGGTCTCTTTTGTAGCAAACTGTGACACACTTCACTCCTTATCAACTGTCTTCTGTTCAGCTTACCATCTGATGGGGGGTTGAAATAAACCATCACACCTAAGAGATAACAGACCTCCCTGATTCTCCACTGTGTGTTTTGTGTAGGATTTTGTGTTATACATCATGGCGGGTCATACGCATGTGTTTGGGAGAAAACCGACGATAAGGGAGAGAGAAAAGGATAGAGAAAGAGAAAGGAAAGGAAGGAGGCCACTGAAGGTGGACACGTTCCTGTCGGCCCCCGACCTATTGGCCAGGCACTTACTGCTCCGGAGAGATGCTGCTGTTCCAGAGGTGCCCACCGGACAAGGTACAGAGATACGCAGGTTTGAATCCAACAAGATGGCTTCAAAACACAGCCCTGGAGGCAGGGTTGAATGACTTCCTGTCTGTCTTGTCCCAGCTCTGATGCGGCCCTTCAGAGGAGGTGCAGTCACTCACAATGGGGTGGCCGTGTACCGGGAGACAGTCCTAAAACCCGGAGATGTGATCGGGCTCGGAGACCACTTCCTTTTCTTGTACCGGGACCCGCGTGTGACTCCAGCGCCACCACTCGCGTTGACTCTTCCATGGCAGGCAGATGCCTCCTCCACCTGCTGCCCATCAGGGCTGGTGGACAGACAGGAGGCTCTCCGGCAGTACCTGGGCTCGACTGAGGCAGTCTTGAAGTTCCATCCTCGTCATGCAGATGCCTTGTTGCAGGTAAGACAGGCAAACAACAAATGGCAATTGGCACCAATTTTGAATCCAGTTACTGAACTCCATTATGGCAATATATGTTGTTCTTACCTTTTTCTCAGGAGATAATCTCCAAAAACCCCTCTCCAGACTCTGGTGGTGGGCCCTTAGCTCCTGCCTATCTCCTGTCAATCATGATAGATCACGCCTCCAAACACCTGGACCCGGCCCTCACTCCGCAGATATTACTCAAGTCAGCCAATTTAATTAAAGAAATTGTCTGGGTAAGAAAAAGGAAATCATCTAATTGAATCAAAACAAAACAAACATATGAAGCCTGCATCAAAATCTGCTTTTAAACTTCATCAATGCGAGCTCTGACCATATCATGTAAAGGTGTCATTTTCACTTCACAGATCCTTATTTAGCATTTTAAATCTTGAAATAAAAGTTTGACCTTTTTGTGGTGCTAAGGGAAAATATCAGAGGAGCACTTCAGTCCAGAATGTTAATTATTCAGGCCACGTTTCAAGGAAAAAAATCCAACCAACTGAAACTGGGACAGTTTGAACCAAAGTGATGGACCAGCAGTGCTGCTGGTGCTGACAGAAATTCAACAGCTGACGATCTGACACAGGATTATGTGTTTTAAGTACATTTCCATCTTCTCTGAGTGGTTCCGGGGTTCTGCTTCAGGGCAAACAAGCTTCTTTTGGAGGGTATTCTATGACACGGTCAAAAACACTTAACAGGAAAACATCAGGAAGGCAGAGGGAGATTACCACATTCAGTCAGACAGAAAAAACCATCAGACAGACGTATGGCCTTCGTTGTGGCCTTCTGGGCTGTGAACAGGAGTGAGGATGAGCTGAAGTCACTTCCCTCCTGCTGGAAAATGTGCTGTAATTGTCCTGGCTGCAGGGCTAGACGCTGCACCCCCCCCCCCCCCCCCCCCCCCCCCCCCCCCCCCCCCAAGATGTTTCTCCTCTTTTCTGTCTTCAACTGTCTTCACAGGATAACATTAAGGAATTCGGGGATAAGCATCCCACGCAAAAGTAAGAACATTTTTGTCCAACATAATGTTTCCCCTGTTTGGAGCTCTCCCGCTGAGTGATTCATGATACACTGGTGCTTGAGCTGTTATGTCTTTGGGAAATTTTTGTGGTATGATGAAAGCATTGTAATACAGTGATGTTGAAAAATACAGCCGTGTAAAAATAGCCCTGTCTATTTTTTGTCACGGTGTGGCGTGGTTCTCCGTTAAAGCACAAACAAAACACTGACAGGAGAATGTTCACAATAACATAACTCAGGGATTGCCTAATGTGTGCAGTTCGACAGAGCAAGAAGGGGAAATAAGCACGCCAAATGTCCAGAAGCTGTCATCCGACCTGCGACCCCTCATGTTCTGGATGTCAAACGCCACAGAGCTCCTCAACTACTTCCAGGTCAAAGTGGAAAACATGGAGAAAGAGTGGGAATTTGAAAGTGAGACAAATATGAAAACAGCAGAAATGACTGGCTCAAGAATATTGAGAGTACATTAAAAAATACTTCTTTATGTCTAATTGTTCCCACTGATTGTTTGTTGGAAGCTCCTGGGGATCCAGTTTTGACAGCTGACATGGACACCTGTTCAGAAGCTTTGGCACAACTGGATGACGTCATTATGCACACCTTTCAGCAATGTGTGTATCACCTCACCAAGGTAAAAAAGGAAAAAAAGAAAACAAGCAAAAAGAATATTTGTATTTGCAAAAGTGTTGCAGTACCATGGTTTTAACCAGACATAATACACTTCTAAACTCTCCCAATAACACTTACAGTTAATCATCTCTACTCTTTGTGCCAAATATTAATGCGAATTATACTCATTTGGGTTTATTTGCCTTTTTTTTTAACCAAGAAAGACATCCCATCGTTCAAATGTTGATGAACCTCAAGCCTGAATGTGAAGGCACTGAAGTTTGAGTGCAGTTTAATGATCAAGTTAAATACCAAAAAAGTGTTATCAGTCACTTGCTCATCAGACAAATGAATAATTGTAAAATCACGAGAATCGTGGCTTGTCTTTTTGATCAGAGACACTGTAGAGGGAGGCCAGGTCTGGTTTTAGTCATATGTTAGGCATTTGTTTCAGGATTCTGAGTAATTGAGTAAAAGAGTTATGCAAGGAACAGAACACTGTCCGGCATCAAAATCCGTTTTGAATTTAGTGGTTCTCTTCTTCAGCTGCTGTGTTTAAAGGGTGCGTTGCCAGTAATCTATAGGAAGTGGAGAAGTTTATTTTCAAGAGACTTTATGCCTGGAAATGTTACGTTCAGCGGTCTGTGCATTTGCTACACTTCCATCTGCCTTTATTGAGAGTATCTCTAATTTCACCTGTCTGTAAAGGGATTGTAATGCTGAGGAATTTCTTTAGTTTCTGATCATTTGACTTTGATTATCAGAACCATCTGGTGCACAAATCTCAAAAGCTGAAGTATTTTCAGAGTGTTTGTGTCTTGAGAGTTATTTTAGAATTTCACACACACATATACATATGCATATATATATATATATATATATATGTGTGTGTGTGTGTGTGTGTGTGTGACTTTTGCAGTTTTAAACTTGTTAAAAAGCAGCCTAGTTTGACACACAAAGTAGGTCAGGTCAAGTTATGACAAACCTTTTCTGATATTCCTCTCAATACAGACCCTGTACTCCCTTCTTCCGGCTCTCCTGGACACCAACCCCTTCTCCAGTGAAGAGAAGGAGAAAGAAAAGGATGGAGCTCGGGATGCGGAGGGTTCAGACAAAAGAGGAGGAGAGATTGATGACGTGTCCACTTTGCCTCCCAAGGTTGCTGGACTGGTGGAAGTGTACCGCTGCTCTCTGATGCTGTCTCGAGAAGCATGTCTGTCTCCACCTCTCACTTCTCAAACTTTTGGCTACCTCTTTTTCTTTACCAACACCTCCTTGCTCAACACTTTACTTGAGAGAGGTGAGTGGGGCACAACAATCCTGTCTAGATCGAAAGCTGATTATAAGTGCTACAATGGCATATAATATCAATACCACGGAATCAGTCGATGCAATCACAAAGCAATATTGAAAAAAAAAGAGATTCACTATCTGAGGTTGTAAAATGTTGTCTTATATCATCTAGTTACATCAACGCCCATTCACTTTTTCTACAGATGGACTATTTTCATGGTCACGAGCAGTCCAGATTCGTACAAACTTGGACCTGGTTCTGGATTGGCTACAAGGGGCAGGATTAGGAGACATAGCTTCTGAATTTTTGAAAAAACTGTCCATCACGGTCAACTTCCTGTGTATTCCTAAAACACGACTCATCCAGGTAACCTGCCTTCATGGGCAGAATGTTTCTCTGCTATTTTGACAGAATTTTAACGAGTTTTGTCTGCTTTCAGGCAGCTCTTAATAACTTAGATAAAAAATAATGTTCAGAACTTGGTTTACAAGGATCTGCATTCCTGTAGATCCACTTATACAGTTGGTTATCAGCCTGTGTGTAAATTACAGTCTCCTTTGCAAAGAGGGAGAGATTCTCTAGGGGAAGAAGCACAGCAGAGATCTTCCACCTTTTTTCTCAAGATCAACAAGTTCTGCTCGACATATTATAAAATACACATTTCTTTTTTTCATCTGACATTAGAGACTCTAACTACCAAACCATTCACACGAAGGCGTCCCTGCACCTTCTGTGAACATCTTTCTTTTGAGTACTTGCTGTGCGAACACCATTGTCATCTTTTTTACAGCTGATACAATATGTTGAATCAGTGTTTCTTCTATCGGGCACACTAGAAAGGAGCCAGTGTTGACAGAAAGCAAATGGCTAACATGTCATATACAATGTTTTCTCATTTATTATCAACATTTTTGCCATCTAATTCATCTTTATTGTGCTCTGAAATGTTACTTTGTCTGCCCAGATACTAGTAACGTGAGTAGACCCAGCACTGAGTTATTTGCATTGAGTTGGCGTACAAGGGCCTCAATACGTCCAGTTTTTCTATAACTTCTAAAGCCAGGGCCTATCTTTCTTTAGCTAGTGGCATTACAGGAAAAGATAATTGCTTAAGACATTACTTGTGCAACATCCAGTATTTGTGACCACACTTTCAACACAGACTCTTTAACTCTTCCAGTCATCATGGGTCAGTCTACAGGAAGAACATGGACTGTTAAGTCCTGCTCAGCTGCACCACCTGCTAACACATTACAAGTTAGGGCCAACAAGAGCTCCGCCCGCATCCTGGGCTCCTCCACCTGGCACGGAGCTGAGTGGAGGTAATCAACGCATGTTAAAATACAAACATTATGATTCTCAATTAAATGACAAGTCCATTATTTTCAATGCTTTTATTTCCAATCTTTTAGACATCTTTGAGAGTTTTCTGGACCACCCTCCTCTTATCCTGCCAAATGAGACTCCACGCCTTGACCTCTCCCAGCCAATCCCAAGTCCTGAGCTCCAAAAGGAAGTTACACGTCTCCGCACCTACCTGTGGGGACTCGACCAGGATGAGCTCCCTGCCAATCAGAGGACTCGGCTTTGAAGAAGCCCATATTTGTCTCTCTAAGGAAGTTTCATATAATTAAAAAAAAAAAAAACATATCACCAGAAACAGGAGAGTGACGAGAAATCAAAACTGAGCATGTTTTCTGTATTTGGCTGCCTAGCTTTTGTTTTTCATCACACTTTCATATCTTTACATTTAGGGCTATTCATGATAACATTTTCTAGTAAAACATTTGTACTGGCTTTGTTATGTCTTTATAGGATTTATTTTAAAGAGGGTAGTAAAAATCCATGTCTCTGGCCCATGTACTTTAAGCTTTACATGACTCTTTTACTCGGCTTCCATGTATGTTTTCAAACTGCTTGTTTTTAATAAAAAGCTGAATTCTACTCTAAAGGACTTACAGTTTCCGTATGATCTTTGAGTAGCTCATGTCCCACAGTTGGGCCCTAGGGCTTAGCACACTTCAAAGCTGCCCCACCAAAGAGACTTTCCACAAGGTGGCGACACAGGACTCAATCATCTTTGACTTTAAATGATGAGTCTGCAGGTAGAATTACTCGACCAGGGAGCTGATACAATTACATTATCATCTGTTCCAAAGCCACATTCCCATTTCCTGTAATAATGGTACCATTTTACGCAGGGTCATGACTCAGTTGGGCTAATGAGACTATAATGACCAAGGTACGATGTCATGAAGGCCAAGTGTGGTGACTTAAAAGCAGGGAAGGAATTCATTTCCCTTCAGTTGGTGTGACACATTGGTTGACGGGGGTAAACTTTCACTATTGCGCTACAATCCTTTAAATATAAAAAAAAATTCCAATTTGAAATTGAGCAATAAGTAGCTGTCATAAGCAGACAGAGGACTGTTGATATCATTATATACAATGAGTAACTTGAACTGGTTTGTCACAATTCTGTCATATCCAGTCAATTTCACAGTCTAGCCAGCCAGATGTCTTCAACAAACAATTCAACACGTTCTTTGTTTTGAGAGCGAAGCTCTATGACGTCTAAAAAACTCAAGTCATAACGCTACACCTTTGGCACACAGCCAGCTAGCTTCCTCTCTTCCGGTCAGTTTCGCAGACGAGATCCTTTACGGTAAAAAGTACAACAAAAACACGGATCCCGTGAGAAACCCCTGCTTACATCATCCCTGTTGCCTCCGGTTCTGTCTACCCAATTTCTGCCACTGCTGACATCAAGAAACATGCCACTGAGAAAGACTGGATATAGATCATGAATCATGAGGAGCCTCTCTCAGTGGTTACATTTATCAATTAGGTGATTGTAATCACTCTCATTTGAAATCCAGTGTGGTGTATGAGTGAGAGTGACAATGCACAATGTTTGTGTGCTAATTTCAGCCTTCCAGTAATGTCACACACATGTAGTCTGTACTTTTATAATCAAACACAGATGGGGTTCAGACTGGTATAGGTCCATGCCGCAATTGTTTGATTTCACAGTCATCTTCAACGCAGTCTGACCACTGAGTCTGAGGACTATTAAGTAACAAGAGGGCTTTAGTAAGCATGTGATAGGGTTGTCTGTGATCAAAATAACAGACGGAGACTAAATGTCATACACTTTCACCCAGATTTGATCATTCGCACTCACACACAAACACACACAAATACACTTGGAAGACTTCTTGACCCAGGTGCAGAGTCCCACACCTGTTGTGGCAGCTCTCTGTAATTAGCGTAACACAATTATCAGTGGTGGATACAGGGAGGGGGGGGGGGGGAAGACAATGGCGCAGTTATTTCGCCCCTATCATCTCCCTCTTTTTCCTTGCGTTCGAGTAATGAAAGATTCGTCCCTTCTTCAAAGGGACGGAGTTTCCTACAAAACAGCTGAGTCAGAGGAGAAAAGAGGGAAGGATGAAAAGAAAAGCAGAACAGTAGGGAGGCTAGCTCGGTAATGTAATGCTGCTGGTGTGAGGCCCCGTAGACCACAGTGATTGTGTTCGTTGTTCTACACACAGGAGTCATTTTCAGGAACCAGAAAAAAAGCCCGTGGCTCTCACACACTTAACAGTAAGAGGTACAACCTGGCAGGGCCTCACTATCTTTTCTCTGATCTGGTAACACTTTACCTGAGCCCTGCGTCATCCTACAGCCTGCAGTATAAGGAGGTTTTTCAAGTCGTATGTCAGGCCAAAAGGGCAGAATGTGGTAACCACGGGACCGCTGAAAAGGCTTTTGTGACCTTTTCGATCAGGAAATCAAAGGAGGGGTTAGTAGCATGGTGTCTGCTTTCTCAGAATAAAAACATTTAAGAACCTAGTTGCATGAGACATACTGACCAAAGAGTCGGCTTCTGACTGAAACGGAGTGAGAGTGGAATATTTTGCACCGCCCCGGGCTGAGTCGTGTGTCAAGGCCAGGAAGGAAACAAGTGAGCAGGAGAGCCTCTGCTGGGTCAGACACACAAAAAGACAGACAGGGGGTGTAGCAATCGGCCTGAGGTTTGAAATGACTGAAGAGAAGGTCAGAGGTGCTGCGAGGGAAATCTGTCAGACGCAGGCAGACTGTGGCTGAGGCTCGTGGATGAAACGGACAGGAGAGCCTCAGTAAGGTGACTAAAAGGCCAGCAGAAACGCTGTGGTATTCCTCAAGGGACGCATCTGTTTTCTCATGACTGTGTCGCACAAACATGAAATACACACAGACTTTTTTCTTTTATTTCTTTTTTTTTCTCGGCGTACGCAAACATGTACTTACACCCAAACGCACAGAGCCACGCGCAGGGATATGAAAGAACCCCTGTGAGGTCAGATCCACTGGGCTGAGGCCATCCACTGTTAGGAGAGCGAGCCAGCTAAGCCTCACAGTCTCACTGGCTGCTACAACCACCACCACCACCAACCGCCGTACGTTACCCTGCCCTGCCCTGCTCCGGCCGTCCCTCCACTGGCGGCTGTCTGTCCTGACCTGCTGCCGCTGCTGCTTCTCCGCTTGCATGTGTGCGCTGTTCAGTTTGGGACAGAGCCAGTGGCATAGCTTTGGAAAGGGTGGTCTTTCCCTCTTTTCCTCATCTACCTTTCCCCTCCTTCCTCCTGTTCTTGCTCGGTGTGTTTCTCTCGGGCCGGGGGGCCTGTGGGCCTGTGGGTAGGGGCCTTATTCCATCAGCCTGGGGCTTCTGTCAGAGGCTTGTTCCATTTTGCGTCATGGTGTTGACTGAGCGGACCCCACACTTAACTCCCATAGAGCTATGGGGTTAGGCGGCAAAGCGGCCGGCGCAGGCTAACGTGGCCCCGTGTTCAGCGTGGTAATCTGATGGCCGTGTTTATTTTATCTAGCTCTCCTTTGATGGAGCTGAAAAAGTCTTTGGGCTTTTTGTTTCAGCACTTTCACTGCCAGGTCAGAGGTGCTTGCCGTGGTTACATTCAGGAAGAATAATATTTGCCCTTATATTCACTCCAAACAGGCTTTTTTCCATATTAGTGTCAGGGATACTCTCTGGGTTTCTGCCTTCCACTGATTCGGCACATTGGAAGTGAAGGGTGGGGGTTGGGCCGGGGTGGGGATGCACCTCAAAAGTGTCGTTCCCAAGAGGATAACGAGAGTGTTCCACGGGTCGTCCCCGCGGCCTGTTCATACACCCCTCAGTGAACCCCCGCCACACTCAGCCGAGGCCCTGAGAGACTGCCCTGCTGCCATATATAAGTCCCAGTAGTGAAGGAAAACACACACATAAACACATGAAAACACTCTCCCTCCCGCTTTGCCATCCCAGGCTCCACCCCAGCTGTCAGTCGTCTTAACATCCCAGGGGTTCTTTTTAATAGAGTTACCAAAAAAAAAATAAAAGAAAATCCTTCTTGTCTGCCTGTGCCTTTCACTACCTCAACTCAAAGCTCACACACCCACCTATGGGCCTTGTGTCAGCTGTTTCGGATGGGTCGAAAAGCCAAGGAACCGCACTAAGTCGTTATGTGAGGTTTGTACCAAAATATACAAGACAGAGGCAGTCTCCACGTTCTCTGGATCCAGTTTTGACCCCAGCTACCTCTGCACAAACACACCATAAAGTGCAAATTAATCCTGTTGCATTGGAACCTTTTTTTCTTTGCTCGACACTTCCATTTTTCTCCATAAAGCTTTACAACGTCGACCTGACCCAGGAGAGGCCTTGCTTTGCAACCCACCCATGCCCTTCACTTTGAAGATTAATTAATAAATAGCTTTGGGAGAAGAAGCCCAGACTGTGGCTGGATACAATGTTTATCTGTCTCAATTTAGTTATTATAATTGGCCGAGGTTTACACTGTGATCATGGTATTACAGGAATGAATCAATGTCATTCATGATAAGACACCCTGGGGAGTTTTATATGGATAATGTTTCATTTCCTTCTAGGTTGTTCATTATTTATGATGTGAATACAGAAAAAAACCCTGGTCTTTGGCCAGATGTGAACAATAGGCAAACCTGCAGATTCCCATTCACACACACACTAGATTGCATAAACAGAAACTAGATCACCATCAAACATCTTCTCTTATCTTTCCATTGGGATGAATAGAAAACCATGCACAGGAAGGGCTGTTTTGCCTCCTCCATATTTCCTATTATCTCCTTTCTGCTCTAACACATAAGCTATGTTTCCGGCCTCCCCTCCGACTATAAGGTATGTGCTTACTCACAAACGAAGGAGTCTTTGCTCTGATGTAATCTAGGGCAAACAAGAAGGGTGAAGGGGGGACTATCCTGGTATGTAATCCAATTCCTCCAGTTGCAATTTGGTAACTCAAAACAATTACCAACCGGCTGCCGTGAAAATCAGAGCTGGCTGCCAGACAAAAAGGGGCGTAGGCTTGTCAGCCGTCAGCCGATGTGAAGCCAGATTTAGAGGGTGAAGTTAATCTGGATAAAGGTATGGCAACATTGTGTCCACTATTTAAACCAACTCTGAAAGCCTCTGCAGCTGGCACACGAAGAGACACCAGAGAAGCCAAGTCAGTGAGTCACAAAGAGGTGCTGTCAGTCAAATCCAGTCAGCCATCGTCCTGTGAGGTGTGTCCTCTTTCTTCCCACTCTTCGTCACCCGACAGGAGCTGATTAAAGGGGTTAACCCTTCCTGTGACATATCCCCTGCCCCTATCTTCTTCCTGTTCTACAATTGCCCTTCATTTTCACCAAAAAACCCTGTCGTGGGTGATTGTGTGTTTTGTGTCTGCTATCTTTGTTCAGTCATTTTCTTCCATGGCATCACTTTGTTTTTTTAAAATCCACCTCTAATGGTCATTAGCTCTTTCTTCTGTCACTGTTCCACGTATCTATATTAAGTCATCCCAGTCCCCTCTATTCCCCTTCATTTTCTCCTCTCACGTGTCATGACTCCATCCTCATCATCAGTGTCTGAGGATGGCTGCTGTCATTGTGTTTATTGTTTCAGAGTCAAACCTAGACCTCTGTCCGTCCAGGCTTCCTGTCCCATCCCACTCTTTGTCGTCATCCTTTTTATTTCTCCCCTGTGAATGTTGTTTCTAGGCTTTCGGTCCAGTCCATTGCGGGGAATTTCCTTCTTATCACCTGCTGGACCATTCCCGGCATTCCTGGCATGCTCTCCGGTGCTGCTGGGGGTCCGGCCAGAAACGGGGGCGCCTGGAAAGCAAGGCACTCATGTCAGCCAACATCATTAGGACTTCCGAGCGAACTTCTGATGAGAAGGCACAGTATGATTGATGAACCAAGAAAGGATGAGGAGCTGCAGAAAAAAAAGAAAAGAAAGAAGAAGAAAGAAAAAAAGATTGGCGATTTGGTCATATGTGTGAACCCTGTGCCAAAAATAGAACATTGTGGATAACTTTCATTTCTGAGTCCTTGACTCACAGAAGGTTATTTATATAAGAATACATGCAAGGCACTTAAATGTCTCCAGACAGAAGAGTTTAAGGCTAATTGAAAACAGCCAAGGGTCAAAGTGCATCTAAACACTGGCAACAAGAACAAAGGGATTAGAATAACTTTCATTTTATCGCCTTTAGTCATAGACCTCCAGTGTTAAAGGTGGTTCTCAAACTGGCTACTAAACAGAGCTTTTGTGTGTCCCACTATGAGCAAAGGGCAAAAAAAAAAAAAGAGCTCAAGAGACATTTGTATTGTCACACAGTGTGCAGATGTACAAACAAAATATGGCCATCAGACTTGTAAGCAGGAGATAATGATAATGTTGGTCAGGAAGAATGCACGCAAACACACTTCCTTCATATCTTTCTTTCTATTCCAAAGATAAGATTGCAAGTCCAAGAAGTATGAGGGGTAGATAGTCAGCAATTTATATAAACAATTACAGTAAATGTTTTCATTCCTCAAAAGAAAGAAAAGAGAAACAAAAAAACAAACAGCAACGGCAAAAAAAAATGAATCCAAAAAAGGAAAACAGTGTATGTTCTGTGTCCTGTTTGCGCTGCTTTTACTCAAAGTCACTTCAAACCAAAGTTGACATTTCAGTGAACTTGAGGTCCACTTTCCCTCCCTGTGCGGTTGAAGCACAGCCGGCTGAATGTGGAGAGAAGCCTTTTTGATTGCCAAACATCGTCGAAAATCCTCTGCTTCCAAAACGTCGTGCTCGGCTTTGGATGCACGTCTTCTTCAAAACATAAACAGTGACGACACACGGATATGAAATTTTCCTTCCTGTGTTTGCTCTTGGTTCTGATGAAATTTACACACTGTATGGCTGACGCACAGGAAGTGGTCGCTGGAACGAGGTGCCCATGAGCCGTGTTATAGGTTGTGTTATCTGCTATCATTGTTGTGGGAGGTTGATTTATGATTGTCAGTGTGTAATGAGTGTTAATTTAATGAATCGGCAGTGATGAAAGGGCCTGAAGTGCGTCAGCATTAAGAAAAACAGCCCGACCATGTCAGGTTAAAGGGGATAGTGGGTTATAAATGGTCTTACACACTCACTTGAACTGTCTAACAGACGTAAGCCCGCGTGTGCTTGTGCATGTTTGTTTGTGTGCATGTGTGTGTATCGGTCTGTCGGAAAAAGGGCATCCTCTCACCCCCTGGTCGTTTTTCTTTTGTTTTCCCAGTCCCTTCACATTTTCCCTTTCGTCTCACCAGGACCCCGCTGCCTCCTTGCACATACACACTCACACCCCTCCCCATTTCCCGTGTGTTTGTCAGCAGCCCTCTGCTTCCGTAGAATAACACGACAACGGGTTCAGTGTGCGGCTGACGCAGACGCAACGGCACACCGGCCAGTGCCGGTCAGTTCTGACAGAGTGCCCATCGCTCACAAGACACGCAGATGTAGTGGCTGCCCACGAAATGGTGCAGGCCTGACAAAGAGTCCGAGAATGCGCAGGTCTCTGGGGTAACGGCTGGGCACGCTGAAGGAATGCACCAGAAATAGGACTTCACGCTCACGCTCTTGACTTTTTTTTTCTTTACTCTTTTTCAAACTTGTTTAATGTCTGTCCAGGGTCGCAGACTTTGCAGCAGGGTGATTAAAAATGATGGAGTTTGCAAGGACATGCTCTGCTTGTGCGTGTGCTGTTCGAATTTCACTGATCCTCCCACCAGAGACACCAGGCAGACCCAGAGGGGAAGACCGTAGGTGTGAGGCAGGGAAAGGAAGAGGGGAAGCACTTGACGGGAGGAAGAGATGAGCAGAAGGAGGGATGCAGACAGGACACGCAATGACATGGGAGGAAAGAATGTTTAGGGAGACTGAGAATGGCGGTGAGAGGATCGGGAGGGAGGACCTGAGCTCTGAGACAGGCTTGGGCTCTCCAGCGTATTAACACCAGTCTGAGATGGAGGGAGCATACAGGGCTGATGGAAAGAGTGTTTGCACAGTAAAAAGTTCCTTTTGGGTGGGTTGCTTACTTCCCTCCGTCTCTCCTCTTCTCCCTCTCACCCGCCGTCTGTGACCTATTGGTTCAAGTTGTTCATTTAGACATTTCCTCGCTGGCAAAACGGCTTGGAAGCACTGAGAGTGAAGGAGGAATGTGAGCAGGTGAGCAACAGTCAGGAAAAGAAAAAGGGCTTCAGCGGACACTTGCCTTCGCACACACATATGCTGTATTTTGTCACATACCATGGAGGTTGGTTTCCAAAGAAAATGAGCCTTGTAAATGTGCGCTTAATAGAGAGCTGATTTAAACATTCTGCCTCCGCCAGTTTCTGCCAGGAGAGCCGTTTTACCTCTTACGTTCCCTTTCATCCCTGCATCCTGCCCTTTGCACGGCTTCGTGAGCTGAGCCAGTGGAGGAAACCGCCAATAATGGTGCTGGTTAATGTCCCCCTTTAATGGTCTAATAAAATGGCAAGTCAACAGATGCACAACAGCCATATCTGTCTTGAGAGGGCTGCTCGCATGGAACAGGAAGGGAGCAATTGACATGGATGATTTGTAAATCTTGTCCACGGGGGTTTTTTTTCGGAGCTAAAGACTCTCGAGCGGCGCTAACATGGACCGTGGCTCAAATCGAGGGTTTTATGTCACATATCCATTTGAAAAGAGGACAGTAATACGTTAACACTGATCTCTAACTGCGAGAGAGACGTCACTTTATTGCCCAATGACCGCAGCCCCCTTCTGTGTGTCACTATTTCTCCTGTTCCCCCCAAACTATTAACACACTCACTTACTCTCTGACGTAGGTTGATGCATAAGTGGGCAAGCGGAGGAGCGAAGGGCAGTGGGGCTGCGATAGTGTTGAGCAGTGAGTTAGGGTAACCATGGCAGTTCCCCCAGATAGGATACACTCCCAGATTGGAGCAAGCTGGAGAAAATGAAAGGGGGAGCAGAATGACAGAGTAGAGGAAAAGAAGAGGGGATTTAGGAGGTCATGGGGAAACTTAAAAGCGTACTGTTATAGCAAAGTAAATATTAACAGTAATAGGTCCTCTGGTTTCCCCTTTGAATGTAATCTCTGTTTGTTTACTCGAGCCCTGCTGGAATTCCCTTGAGGAAATGAGGGTGCAGCATAAAAATGATGAATTTATTACTACTGCTCCAGCCATAATCCTTTTTACCATCGGAGCAACGCTGCGTCACGGCCAGCGTTTTCACTGTTTACATATGACATTCTGAGGTAAGCAGAACATGGGACTTAACCCTAAAATCCACAAGACTACTTTATTATCCACCTGAACATGGAAATTAAGCCACGGCAATAAACATTTATGGGAAAACCAACATTATTGGAATAAACTGATCTGGTATTTGTTCTCTTAATCAGACTGCATCCCACCAGGGCAAACAAAGAACAGAAATTCCCAACAGAACAAAGTCTGTTCTCATTACAGTTTAACCTTGATTGTTAAACACGATCATTTCATGTTAGAAGAATACACAGATAATCAGTAAGGTAAAGTCAGTTGTTTTGATTTTTTACAGCCATTGAAAGATATTTTTGGGGTAACTAAAGAGAAACATTGGTTATACACTTACATTTGTGTTATAAAAATGTAGCCCACACCACTGTGCAGGTGCAGCTTATGTTCAAATGTATCTTCAATAGTTTATAGGGGGATGCCCTGAGTAATACTGAGCCAGCTCTTTGATTTTGCTGAGACAGCTGAAACATCTTAACCTCTCTCCCTCATTACTTCTGATGCATTTTCTCCATCGTCATTCTTTGTTATGAGCTTTTTGTTCCTTTCTTTTTTTCTTCTTCTATTGCATTCTTAGCATGATGTGTCCTTTAACTGAATTAGATCTTTTATTCATTAAGAAAAAACACTCTGCTACAGTTCTTCCATAGTTACACCAATTAGAGGAGTTAAATGAATATCTAAACAGATTCAGTTTTCCCCAAGATTTTGAAAGATTCTCAGTGGGCTTCAGGTCTGAGCTGTGGTGGCCCTTCCATGTGTCAAAATGATGTATTTCTTTCTCCCTGAACCACTGATTCACAATCTGAGCCTGACAAATCTTAACGTTGTCATCTTGGAATGTGGCTGAACTATCAGGCAAGAAGCAAAGCTGTTGATGGAAAAACCCGCTCATTCAGTATATTCAGGTCGTCAACTGATCCCATTTGTGGCACACAAAGCCCTGAAGCTCCACTTCACCAAGTAAAACAACTCCGGATCACAACACAGGCAGTGGATCCAAGCCAACATTTCATCCCCTTTTTTTGATGGCTTTTTAGCTCTGATTAACAGGGTAAATCCAAACACACCAGACAGCACATTTTTCCCAGTGTTAAAAAGCCCCATCTTTTTACTCCCATGCAAATCGAAAGTTTTTCGTACTAGTCTCACTGATAAGTGTTTTTTCTCAAGGCTGCCCTGTTGTTTTGTCCCATCGCCTCGATTTACGGTAACTATACTATACTCTTTTACTTTCACTAATAAACCAGTGCTGTGACTTGTTGTTGAGTCTCCTCAGTCTGATTTAACACTCCAACCAGATCTTTCTAGTTGGACATTGCATGGCCTGATCTTGACGATTCCAGGGGACCGATAGATAATCTGACACCTCTGTAATGGACTAATATCTTTTCAACCACAACATGTGTCCTCTGACATTGGTGACAGAGATTTTTTTTGAGGATTTTTTATCTGCTCACTCCTTTACTTTGTGTTTTCGTCATGTGTGGCATCTTTTTCCAGATGTAAATGACAACTGTTTAAATCCTCAGGGCAGCAGTACAAACCTGACCAATAGGATCCTATTGGTGCTGCAGCAAAAACATAATTTATCTCCTCACTGGGCCTTGCGACCAAAGTTGTGGAGCTGTGTCTCTCAAAACTCAAAAGCAGACCGAAATATCATACGTTTATCGTAACCCTTGTGCGTTCCTGGGACATGCCATTGTCCATGTCACCCACAAACTCACATTTAAGTTTTCGCATCTGAAAACTTGCAAGTCTTGAGAAGGAACTGAGAGCTCATTTTGAAAAACTAACCCTCTGATTACTTAACCTTCTAAATAAGCATGATGCAATGCTAACTGCGACAAATAAAAGTAATCAGAGCTCCAGTTAATGTTTAATGAACATTAATGAATGAACCCCAGAACATTTGACCTGCTTCAATGAGAACTTCTCAAAGCGAGCTTGGCCATGAATTGAGCAACTGTGTGGATTTACAACCTGGCAAAAGGTGAATATAGAGAGTCAGGCATTCGAGTGATTTGAAGGGTGCGTAATAATGTGTGAATACATGCTAAGGCGCACAGGAAGCCCAGTGTGAAGCATGAGCAAATTGAGTGAAGCTTGTGTGAGTAAAGTTTGTCTGGCAGAGAGGGAGGCGGGCAGGCCCTGTCACAGGTTCCCCTTCCTCTCTGATGTCTTTGAGGTCGTCGTCTGAGTGTCTCACTCTGTTTCTCCTCCTATGGTGGTTTACACAGATTGGTGATGTAATGGGTAGCATATGAAGGCCACACACAAACACACTCTCACACACAGACGCACACGCAAACACTGATGCTCATGCACGTTATGCAGACACTGCACCACATACCCATAATTACACACATACACTCAATGCACACCCATTTACACAAACCCTGAATTCCCCCTTTTCCAGCAGACATGCGCCGCTGTATACCCGCTCTGACACACACACACACACACACACAAAAGTCTAAACAAAGACACATAACGCTTTTTTTTTTGCATGCTGACATCCAGGCGTGTGTGCACGCTCCCCGCTCTTACAGGGCAGCCACCCGGCGTTGCAGTGTGTGAGCGCTCAGCTCTGGCTGATGGCCTAACATCAGACTGTGTGCCTCAGAACCACCCAGTAGACCCCCATCATGAGGGGAATGAGGGAGAGTGACTAACTTCACTCTTTCTTTTCTTCTCTCCCCAGCTGTGTCTTCAAACGTCCCTTTGATGTGGGAAATTAAAAAGAGCGAGTGTGTCAATATCTCCCTACGTCCAACCGCACTCATCTACTTCCTCCCCTTCTTCTCCTGCTCTCCTCCTTTCCCAGCTTTTCTTCTCTGCTGTTGACCCGAGAAAGCAGAGCATGACCCTTTTCACCACAACAACTCTGCCACCCACTCGCTGCCACCAGCACTCATCTTCTGGAGGGTGTTTGTTTGTCTGTGTAGGCCCACCGCCGGACTGGCAACTCTGTGTGTATATGTGCATGAGTGTGTGAGTGAGCGCATACAAAGCCCACCACTAATTATTTTCTAACCACACCATGAGTTTATGTCTGTGAATGAGGGTCTCCTAATCTCACACCCAGACTCAAAAATGTTTTTTTCCCTTTCCCTGCTCACTTTTGTGTGTGTGTGTGTGTGTGTGTGTGTGGGAGACTCCTTTTTGATTTCCCTTTACACTTTGTGTACAGTATGATGCCTTCACTGTCCGTCTGTGATGACTGGAAACTCATTTTTGCCCCTTGCAACTGGAGGCCATGCTTTAATGCACCTGACTGAGTGTTTCCAGGCTGCCCTGCTCCTCAAGTGTGTGTTTGTGTGACGTAGAGAGGCAAACGCGTACTGCTGGGACGTTTCTGCATCTATCAGGAAGATCTCCTGGCACGTTTTAGTTTATTTGAACCGTGTGCTTTTATGGCACGCAGCGTCTGAGCGAATCCATGTGCATGTTTTGGGAACGTGTCTCTGTATGTTGACCCCATCGAGCTCCCCACCCCTAAACTTTCTGTGTATGCGTGTGTGTCCACTTGCTGTTTCTACGCAACACTTTCAGAGGCCCCTTCTGGCCTGGACAACACCTCTCTCCAGCTCCTATCCGTCTCTCACTCTTTCCTTCACCCTGAGGAGGGAGAGAAGTAGCAAAAAAGGGAGAAGGAGGTGGTTGGGGGGGGGCAGTGGAAATAACAGTCTGCTGTCTCAGGAGGGGCAATGAAAAAGAAGGAGGAAGGGGTGAGAAAAGGAGGGAGAGGAAAGGTGTTTGCCGAGTGTATTAGCTATAATACAGGGAATGTGACATGTGTAGCCTAAAACACAAGCGGGGACACATTCCGGGTGACATTGCTCCCTTCAGCACAGGTACAAGAAACAGAAGGGCCAGGTAAATCTGGAGTGCATAGGCTCTAAAAGATACATGAGATATGCTGATACACCTGAAAACAATGGGCTTTTTTCTGCGGTGATAGAGAGAAGGGGGGAAGAGATTTAGATTAGATAAAAAAATGTTTAAGATAAAAGATTTAAAAAAAGAGGCAAGTGTGCTGATTGGCACAGGTAGCGATGCCACGGAGGAAGTGATAGAGGAAAGAAAAAAACAACGGAACATTTTTCTTTTTTTTTTTAAAGTTTCGCAAAGGCAGACAAGCAGCAGGGAGGGGAGGAGGAAAAAGAGCCAGAGAGGAGGGAGAGAGAGCGTATGTCTTGTGAGCGTGTGTGTGTGTGTGTGTGTGTGTGTGTGTGTGCGTGTTTTTATGAATGAAGTGAGTCACTGCCGATGTGTCATAGGCCCGACGTCTTTATAAAGGAAGTTTTAAACAAGCCTAAACACTTCACTGCGCGCAAAAATTGGACTTACCACACTCGCATCCCTCTCTCTGCACTGCTGTTGGCTCTCCTTCTCCAAACTGTTCAAGTGCCTCTCTGCACTCTATAAAGACGACAGGGGCTCCTCTCAGACTTTACTAAAAACTTTTTTTCTCCTTTATTTACTGACTCAGTTTTTTTTTCTTTCCCCGCTGTCTCCCTGCGTGCGCCTCTCATCACCCCGCGCGCCCATTCATTCTGACAACTTTCCTCCTCGCTCTGACTGAAGAGTGCGAAGAAGAAACCGGGGCACGTGACAGTTTCCGGAGTTCAATTTATTTATTAATTTCCTATTTATTTATTTATTTGTCTCCGCTTGTCTGCTGGTTTACCTGTCTCTTGGACCCGAACCAATATGAAATGTAAGTGACTTCAGAGCTGTGGACTGTTTCTTACTGTAATATTCATTTCCATTCTTTATCTTTTTTTCCTTACTTTTTTTAATAAGTCATTTTTATCTCTAAAGTACATTTAACTGGCTTTACAAAGTTATTTGTATTACCAATTAAACGATTTATTCTCAACCCAGGCCAGACTTTACTGCCTAACTCGAGATATGGATAACTTTATTCTTTGGCGTAAAAGTTACACCGGGACACGGAGCTCCTGCGGTTGCTATTTTGGCTGTGATTCTTGTGGTCCACCTGTAATTATCAAGCATTCATCATTTCAGCACTGTGGTTCCCTTTTAATACTTACTCTACTTTGTATTTGAACTTGAAAGGCACAGAATGAATAAGCTTACTGTTAAACTTGGCTTGGTCTATATAATTTATACCACAGGCTCACATACCTATCGAGTTGCAGGTGTGACAATCAGCAGCATTCATTGCCCTGCTTTTGGTTGAGAAGTGATGGAGATATTCTGTGTCAAACCCGGGCTTGTAATGATTTAATGATTTGCGTTCAGCCTGTGAAAACATGACTCTGTTGCTCTTCGGGTTTTCCTCTGCCAGGTCTGGAGCCATTGTTTATGCTATGGTGCAATATCTTCCCCCCACAGCTGACAACCGTGGCCTGAGGTCATCATCATTATGGCAAGATGTCAGCGCCTCTCCACTAATTGCTTCCGTTTTTTGTTCTGCCCTGACAGTGTTCCTCGACTCCTCCTCGTCGCTCCTCTTCTCGCTGCTATTGGCCCAGCTGCCCGTGTTCACGTCTGCCTCTCCGGTACCACCGCGACGGGCCAGTGACTTGGACAAACTGTCCAATCAGACCAAGAATCTAATGAAGCTAGCCCAAGAACTTTTGGTAAGTGAAGATGACGTCATGTTCATTACCAACAAGCCGCTGATTGGAGGAGACCTTAACGAGGCCGCTCCATGCTAATTGAATTGCTGGTGTTTGGGTGGAGGGGGATTCTGCGTAACACGTTGATCTTTCACTAAATGGATTTAGGCTCTAATGTTAGCTCTCAGTTTAGGTAACCTCGAAACTCTGCATCATGCTGATCGGTGGAAACTCTGTTTGGTCGGATAGATCGAGTGTGCGCCAGGTTTGCTTAAGGCCTCTGTTGGCCTTAAGCTGCTTTCATAGATCACAGACTGGCTGCATGCTTAGTTGAGGGCAATACATGCCTCATTGAAGATTTGACGGGATGATCTCACACTTAATCCACAATTAAACCTACAGTGTTGCCGGTGTCTGACTCAGCAACCCCCTGGTGTGCCGGCTCACCTCACCTGAGGCTTTGCATTAAGACTTGAGAAGTTGCAACGCAATGCCAGTGAAGATGCAATTAAATTCCCTTTAACATCCATCTAAAAACTGATCGGCTCCCTCCCGGCTGACAGACAGGAAAGTCTTTTCATAAACCAGTTCAAACAGGAATATTTGTCTTCTAGACGGTTTCTCACATCAATTGCTGCCTGTAAAGTGGGGAGCAAAATCAGATTTGAGAACTTTGCTAAACTTGGTACCCAGCTGGTGATTGTGCATCAACGCTGTGTTTTAACAGGTGAAAAGAAAGTAAGATCATATCTTTGGATCTTTGGTTCCACACCACTGATCTCGATGCTATTTTTGCATTATGCAAATCCTCGGAGTCTTTTGTTCAGTGGATCAAATCAAAAATAGACACATACTCTCTCTAGACTTGGCCAGCAGATAGTGCTCAGAAAATGTGTGTGTGTGTGTGGCTTTGTTGCTTTGAAACAAAGTTTCTGTCACTCCATGATAGCAGCACAACCTTGAACACCGGCATTAACCAATGGCGTATGGACACGTGTTACCCAACATTAAGAAAAAAAGGTTCAAATAATTTTTTCCCCCTTTTTTGTGTGGAATTTGCAGCAAAGACGGGACAGTTAGGAAAGATAAATAAAATGGGAATCCATGGAAAGTCCCTGCAAATAAGCAATGAAACTGATGCTTTAGAGACAGAAATGTGCATCTGTGTGCTCATGCAGGTCTAGATTTACTGTGCGAGTATGAATCTCGAAGCCTGCGTGTGCTCACAGCACAAACGCATGTTTTAAGCGTGCATTCGTTTGTGCACGTGCATTTTTGTGGCTGTGGGCGTGCACACTGAGGTTTCTGTATATAGTGATGGTGCTATAGGTGCGGTGTTTAGTGTTTTGCTTTTGGTCGCCACAGCAAAGTGACTCGATAAAAATCAAAAAGATTTATCACATTCCAGGATTTGCATTCAGGAAGAAAAAGACGGGATGCTAAGTTCTGTCGGGTGAGGTCATGGTCTGTAGAGGAGAGAGCACGAAAAAAGGAGGACAAGAGGGAGAATTAAAGGCTGAGAAAGATGGGGCGAAAAACCACAAGAGATGAAGAGATCAGAAGGCCAGCTGGAAGACAAGCCAGTACCGTGTGTGTGCACGCATACTTGCATACAAGTGTGTATCGCACGCGCTTTGTGCACCTGGTGCAAGATAGAGACTGAGAGGAGAGCAGGAGATGGAAGTAAGGGATGGAAGGGGGACAAAAGCGGCAGAGACAAAACATTGGACAACAAACATAAGTGAGCTCTTGTGAAAGGCTGATGGAGAGACATGGGAGACAATGAAGCACATTCATGGCCACAAACATCAACACAAACAACTTGAGGCAAACAGCAGGGGAAGGAAAAAACCTCTCAGCAGGTTAAGGAAGCAGTGAGCCTGTTTACACAAAACATTTCTTCGCACTCATCGACTTGATGTTGTTGTGCTCCTCCGCTGATTGGGAGTGACGCGTGCCGCTTCAGTCGTCTCCATTTGTTGCCCCTGCATCTTAAACCCTCATCTGTTTGGCGGACGAGCACAGCTGCACTCGTGAAACCGGCAGTCAGGTAGTTTATCCCCCTCTGCTGGTGGTGATGATCACGGCATCTGCTGCAGGGACAGTTTACAGCGCGACTCTAACTGGACAGCAGCACTGCGTCATTCAGCCTTTTTATAGCTGTGACCCGGGAGTTTCCCTGCTGCCTTGTGTTGTCTGTGCCACTTGGAGCTTTCTTAGTCACTGCATATGTTGTTATCCTCACTCCCAGCAGAAAACATCCTGTGGGTTCAGGTCATTTGCTCTTATTGTTGACATTTTGGGAGGCTGAATGTGGCTGAACTCACGCTGACCCGATCAACCACACGGCCTTGAGTGCGAGCTACCGTCTCTAGGCATAGAAAACAGTGATCCAGCGGAGGTGCGAGACTAATACTTTCCTCATGTTGCCGTGACTTCTCTCAGGAAGAGTAAAATTGCACTGATGCAAACTGCTAACGGGTTCCTTTGTGTCTTGTTTTGTCTTTCAGAGGGAGCATGCATTTGAACCAGACATGGAATCGCACAGGTTCAGGTCCCTGCCAGAAATGAGCAACAGATCGGTCAATGGCCTCAACAATCTTGAGGTAATGCTCATGATGGTGTATTTGCGTGAATGGGCTGGCCTGTGTCTGCCAGTTCCATCCATTGCCACCCCCGTGCTGAGTCTCTAAAGTATGTCTGTGCTGTTTCCAGCTGAAGCCCACACTTTCGCAGCTCCATGCCGACCTGAAGCTGTACGAGCACCACTTTGAGTGGCTGAACAAGGTTTCAAAGAAGCACGAGCACCCTGCGTTACCCAAGCTGGTGGAGATGATCAGAGAAATGAGATCTCTCATCAATATGCTGCACCGTCAGGTAAAGGACCTCTTTCAGTATGAAATCTTAATTTGAGATTGTGCTTTATAAGTAGCGTTTTTGTCCATTAAGGATTAGAATCAATAAATTGATGTTTTTTCTCCTATTCCTGTCCCCCCCGACAGATGCAGAGAGTCGAAGCACCAAGGCTGACTCATACAACCCCTTCTCTCCCCCCACACGTCCCCTCTTCCTTTGATGTCCTGCAGTCCAGCCATGAGCTTCTCCAACACTTCAAGCTCTTCTGTGATTGGGCATACAGAGCGTTCATCACCCTCAAGCCCAAAGCATCTGCAGCACAATGAGGATCCATAATCCAAAGAGCCTGCAAGGACACCTGAAGTTCTTCCGCGCTCAAAGGGGAAACATGACCATGTCAGTGTGCACTGTAGTCTTCAGCATCCCTGTAAAAGGCCCTAATGTCATCGTCAGTGACATGTGTGTTGAGGAATGTCTCTTCCTGAGAGAGCAAGAAAGGATGCGGCACACTGCAGCAAGTTATCACCATCAAGATTCCCGTTAAAGCAAACTGTCACTACAATAATCTTGTCACAATTCGCCAAATTATCTCCCTAAAGGCCTTGTTAATGACCATGTTATTTATGTATTTATTTATTTATTGACTGTTAGTAATTTATTTAATTTTATTTATTTGAAAATGTAATGTGTCACTCTTACCTTTTTTTTCCATACTAACGTGAATTTATATGCCAGCCTTTTTGTAATCTGTCTCTTTCTCTTGTGTCTCACTGATTCTTAAAAGAAAAAGAAAAAAACATTAGCACTTCTTCAGTCTACAGTTCTGATAATTACTTTCGTTTAAACAGACTTTTTTCCCATTTGTATGTTGTTGTTTTTTGTCAGACAGCAGTTTTCCAGTAGATGTAGCATCGGTGACAACCAAAATTTTCACTATCTTTGATTTAGAGCTCCCTTACGGTATACTTCTACACTAGGTTTTTTTTTTATCTATAACCATGATAGACATGCCACGTCATTACTTATCAATGGACGCCTTATCAAATTTGCAGCATCTATTTGTACATGTTTGGATGGTAACCAAAAGAGGTGAATGCATGCTTTTATACCACAATGCCAGAGTTTCTATTTTCAGTGCCAATTTCTCATGTTCTGCATGAAGAGGCATGTATAACATTGTGGTAAAGTTGTATGAATGTGCCCTGTTGCCGAGCACTGATAGTCCTGATTAGATTCTTTGCACAAACTTGTTAGGATTAGCCTCTTGGAAGAGTGAGGTGGCTGATTTTGAACCTGTGCTTTGGGCTTGAAAGTTTGTTATTTTTAGTTAAACACCCAAAGCCTTAAAATACTGTGTATTGTGACACTATGTTCTGTACAGGTGTACATAAATGTACAAGAATGTAAATTGTTGAATACAGTGCTTATGTGTTGTTTTATACAATATAGTGTAGAATACTTATCCATTTTTTCACTATGATTTTTATTCATTCCTATTTTAGTATTTGTTACAGTATTGACTATTTATTTAAGTAACTTGGTGGAACTATTTATTTCATGCTGCAGTGGAGCAAGTCTCCTTTCCTTTTGTACTTTTATACAGTTTTTAATTCTTATTCGCTATCATTGTACCATCACGTTTAAATTATTTCTGTAACATCGACATGCCTCCTCCACACACTGATTGGCCTCAATGTGAAATATGTGCCTTGGTGAAATAAATGCTTGAGAATGTGCACAATGGATTTAAGTGTATCTTTGATCTTATGCATTGGCTGTAACACAACACAGAACAAAACGCAACCACAAAACCCATGGCAGAGAAGTGCATGCGTGACACACAACAGTTCAGACAATTTAAAGATGAGACATTTTCATAAAACATTAGATTTCAGGGAAAATCGAAGCAAAAATATATTATTTCCATACAACAAACAACAGTTATCCTATACGTTTTCTTGGTTAAAAAAATTATCTAATTTATTTTGGTTTTGAAGTAAATAACTGTACTGTAAGCAGTGACAGAAGCCAGAGCAGGAACATTAAGGTACTACGTTACCCAGAATTCTGAGCGTCAATCAGACTAAAATGAACATATTGGCAGTGAATAAAAATTTGTAAAACAATTAAGAAGATCTCACGTAGCTGACACATATGTCATTTAGGTTTTTTCGAACAAACAGAATTTTTTTTTTGTAAAGAGAAAATACAACCTTAGCTCTGTCTGTTTGACCGCTGGCCAATAGTAGTTGTTCATCTATTCAACCAAACAGCCAATCCCTGTCGCTGTTCTTAGAAGGCGGCATCGGGTGGAGGACTGCTGTTAGTTTGTGCTGTGTTTATTGTTAAGGTTGTGTGGATTAGCACTGCGGTACCTAGTTTCTTATCATAACGTTCACAATCTAGCTTTAAGGTGAGCTTAAGATAAGCGGTGAGTACTGCTTCAACCTGTGTTCATTTCCTTAGCGAGCAGGTCCACGAAGCTTTTCCACATCTAGGAGGGCTTAATTAGCCTTAAAAGAAGGCCACTAACTGCTTTTGTTGATACAGTAGCAATGATATTCGTGTTTGTTGTCCGCTGAGTCGCAGCGCTGGCCGGAAACCTTAGGACACACTTATTACCAAAACAACAATGAGTAAGTTGGCTGGAGCCTTTGTTGGAGGACTGATATGAAGCACCGCAGTGCGGGGACGGACAGGGACCGTGTACTGTACGCGGACTGACGGCCGGAGGAAAGACAGCTGGGAGGGAGGACCAGCTCGGCGCACAAGAGGGCGGGAGGGGCGAGAGGGGACAGATTTCAAGCGGGCACTCTTTCCGGGAGTTACCAAGTTATAACACCGTGTTAGTCCCATTTCGCTCCATATTAGACCTTCCCCGATGCTATTTCTTGGAGTGGCAGCTTTTGGTTCCAGTGGCTGACAGGACAAAAAAAAAATAAGACCAAAGACCCATAAGAAAACATGAATGAAGGAAAGCTGAAAAATACGCCATGATATTGCACCACAACTAATCACTTTTTCTAGGGACTTGGACATCCGCCGCCAGATTGATCTGGTGATGGCTAACTCAGTGGCCTTAGTGGTCCAAACAGAACTCCTGCCACCCCAGTCCACTGCCTCCCTCTCGCCTTTCCCGTCACTTCTTGGCTCGGGAGAGGATGGCGATGACGACAAGGAGCGAGTGGAGCTTGTGGAGGGAGATAAGGGGGTAGTGGAAGGTGGAGAGGAGGTGGTTCTGGACATGGTGACATCAACAGTCTCCGAGCCAGCTCAGCAGCCTGAGCAGTCGGATCATCCCTTTCAGTGTCTAGACTGCGGCAAGAGCTTTAGGTGGTCTTCCAGGCTGACGCACCACCAGCGGAGCCACAACAACGAGAGACCCTACCGCTGCAACCTCTGCCCCAAGGCCTTCAAGGGCTCCTCTGCTCTGCTCTACCACCAACGGTACCTAACTGAAAAACTTCCTCATCACAGTCATAGTCATCCTCTGCACAGTTAGCAGTAGTTCAGTAAATATGTGAAAAGCTTTTTAGTGCTTTAAGGACTGGACAAATGAGATAAAGAGCATCCCAAAGAGCATCAGACTTTTGCAGTGCTGTCAAAGTTTGAAGATATGTGTTCTTAGTGGTTATTCTGCACACTTCTATTGTCCAAGATAAAACATTGTCCTCCTGAATTGTTTGCGATCATTTTGCAGGTCCCACTCAGGAGAGAAGCCTTACAAATGCAACGATTGTGGCAAAGCCTTCAAACGCTCATCCCTTCTCCAGGTCAGATATCCAATTAAATCCCTTTAACAAACAGCGATTTTATGAGGGGAAGCAATGTGCGACCAAATGATAGATTTGACCATCTTTGTCTTTACACAGGTCCATCAGAGTGTCCACACTGGACTCCGAACCTTTGTGTGTCCTTATTGCCCCCTGACGTTCAAGTGGAGCTCTCACTACCAGTACCACCTGCGCCAGCACACTGGGGAGTGCCCGTACCCGTGTGACGCCTGCCCCAAGGCCTTCAAGAACTCAAGCAGCCTGCGGCGTCACAAGAATGTGCATCTTGGTCTCAAGCCTTACACATGTACGGTGTGTAGTAAATCCTTCACCCAGTCCACCAACCTGAGGCAGCACATGAGGATACACACGGGCGAGAGGCCGTACATCTGCAGCGAGTGTGGACGAAGCTTCACGCATTCGTCCAACTTGGCCCTGCACAAGAACTCCCACTCCAACGCCAACGCCGGAGGGAAAGAGGGAAAGAAGGCAGAGGACAGAAGAAAGGGAAATGAGGTAGTGGAGGTGGTGGTCGGGACAGAGGAAGTGACATCATCGATGCTGACGGACATGGTCGGATTTGTGAGCCAGGAAGGAACTGATGGAGTCGGGGTGGGGATGGAAGAAGTGTTCCTGTCGACCACCTCTGGTCAGAATCCAACCCTCCTGCCCCACCTCACCCTCACTGCCTCTGGGGAGAATGTGTGCACATCCAGAGCCATCGGGACAGAGGTTCACCTGAGCACTGACACCGGCGCCAGCGTGCTGCTCTACAGCTGCGGCAGCTGCAGCCAGACCTTTGGCACGCGGACCGAGCTGGAGGAGCACCAGGCCATCCACATGGCTCCGGGGGAGCATGGGCCCAGTGGAGAGGCTGGGCACAGTGCCGAGATGGAGGTTGGAGAGGGGCTCGTGGGAGCTGGGCATCTGCTGGCGGACTTTGAGGAGGTGGTGGAAACTACCACTGTGTCTGAAAGTGGCCAAACGACAGAGGTGCTCCTTGGTTTAGCAGAAGGAGCAGACGGAAACAGTACAGTAAGTTCAAATTCACCCGTCCCATCCCACAAGAAAAGAAAATCCCTGAGTCATCCAGAATTACGCTGTAAAGCTTATCTCACAATATATCCTTTCAGTTTAATTGTATATGTAGATTTTGTAGCGTTAAATTTGATGGCTTTGCCTCAGGTATAGGAGAATTTGACCAAAAAGAGGTAAATAGACATGATTAGGAATGATTTCTTTATTCTCCTGCATAGCTTTTTAGTCAACAAACACCTCTAATGAAAAGCAATGACAGACAGACTGTAAGTGTAACTGTTAGAGGGCCTGTTGTTGGTGGTGCTTCAATTAAAAACATTTGCTTCTAAAAGGCCAATGAGTCTGGCTTTAGGATCTATATTTTTGATATATCTGTCTGTCTTTGACTTCCTCTGGCTTTTCTTCAGAATGTGGGCACCACCCAGGCCCAGTTTGACCTGTTACAGAGCTTCACCGAGGTGACTCAGAGTTCTGAGGCCGTTCAGCCAGAGGCCAGAACCACATGGGCAGGGCTGTCATGTGGCTACTGCAATAAGACCTTTAAGACCAGCGGAGGCCTCAACCGACATGTTTCACTGGTGAGAACAACTGTTAGAGGCAATTTACTACCTTCACTCAAATAGATTAAAGCACCGCAGATTGGACACCAAGACTAATATTTACCCATCTAAAAATAAACTTTATCTCCCCTGTTTGTCTTTTGTTTCCACAGATGCACTCCCTTTCATCACAGTCCCGCTCCCAGTTCAGCTGCTCTGCCTGTGACCGCTCTTTCCCTCTTCTCTCCTCGCTCCTCACCCACCAACACTCCCACACCCCAGAGCAACGCCTCCTGGCCGAGGCAGAGGCTGAGATAGTGTGCCCTCCGTCCCTCTCCCTGTCCCTCCCCCTGCCCTCGTCCCCCGGCCAGGCTGACAAGCAGCAGGACGGCCAGAGGGAGATCCACGTCGACATCATAGCTGTCGGCGAGGATCAAGAACAGCAGCCAGCCAAGCCCACCAAATCCCACAGAAAGGCAGGAGCCAGCAAAAGCACCCCGGCTGGAGGTAAAGATCACGATCTTTGTTGTCACTGTGACAATGACACATTGCAGAAGACTACAAAAACCTAAACTAACTATTGAAACAGTCACACATAGACATATATTCCACGTCCTTAACTTTTTAAACGGGAACCTGTGTTTTGCTGTATTGATGGATGAATGATTAAAAGAGATGTAAACAATCTAGTTAAAGATTCATCCACAGAAGGGGGATCGGACACAATTTGCCTGCCAGCGTGGTTAGTATTACAGGAGAAAGCACACTTTAAATTCCTCTCTGTCTTTCAAAGGGAGCCTTTGAGTGTCGTGCTGGTTTTCGTAGTGCCCTTAAAGCATGCATGGATCTGGGTCTTAATCATTTTCTAACTCTGTCTAAAATATCTTTTAAATGTTTTGCCACAGAGAGGCCGTACCGATGTTCAGAATGTGGAAAAGCCTTCAAAGGCTCGTCAGGGCTGAAGTACCACATGAGGGATCACACAGGGGAAAGGCCCTACCGCTGCACCGAGTGTGGAAAGAGTTTCAAGAGGTCATCACTTCTGTCCATCCATCAGCGGGTAAGGCTCACTGCTCCGCCACACAGACGTCTAACTCCCAAACTGGCTTCTTTGTGCCCATGTTCCCTGCACACTCACATGCTGCAGTCAGTCTACAAATGCACAAAAAAAGAATGCAATCCCCAACACAAATTTCCTTTTGTTAACTAAAAAGTTGTTTATGTTCAATCTTCTATCTGGAATAATAAACATTACTTGTCCCAGCATAAATGCCCTCTAATTCATACTAACTAGAAATGCAAATTACCTGCAGTTAAATGGGGAAAGATTCCAGGTAAATGGGCACAAAATGTAGTTTTATGGTCCCAAAAAAATGCTTTTAGCGTGTGGAGTGGTATATCTGGCACTAAAATCTTACCCTGATGGTAACTTTAG
This sequence comes from Menidia menidia, assembly GCA_907169785.1. Classification (NCBI taxonomy): domain Eukaryota; kingdom Metazoa; phylum Chordata; class Actinopteri; order Atheriniformes; family Atherinopsidae; genus Menidia; species Menidia menidia. Next base: position 7,371,388 of record CAJRST010038888.1, read on the forward strand.
GGGTAGCACAGAATACTTCAGTCAGCCCTCTGCTCATTAGTGGAGTGTTTGACCCACCGTAACCACTCACAAACCAAACACAAAGCTGTAATTCTTGTTTTAATATCAGGTCCTCCTCTTTGTGGTTTCAGTGCTAAGCTCTATACTAAAAGTCCCTCTTGTTCCATGGCCCCCTCACCCAGGTGCACACAGGGGTCCGGGCCTTCCAGTGCCCGCACTGCCCTCTGACCTTCAAATGGAGCTCTCACTATCAGTACCACTTGCGGCAGCACACAGGTGAGAGGCCCTATGTGTGTAAAGAGTGCGGCAAGTCCTTCAAGAACACCAGCTGCCTGCGTCGACACAGTCAGATGCACTCCGGGCTGCGACCTCACACGTGCTCCATCTGCTCCAAGTCTTTCTCTCAGACGTCCAATCTCAAGCAGGTCAGTGTCGCCTCTTTTTCGCTCCAGCTCCCCTGGCGTGCGTGACCTCACTGACTGATTACTTCATTTTTCCTCCTTCCTCTCTTGTTATTGTTTCCTCGAGAGCAGCACGAACGTACCCACTCTGGTGAGAGACCTTTTCAGTGCACGCGCTGCAGTAAAAGTTTTACACACTCCTCCAACCTCCAGCTCCACCTTCGCACACACTCGTCACTCAAAGACTACAAATGCCCGTACTGCTCCAAGGAGTTCGTCATGCACTCTTACTTGCAGAGACACATCCGCACACACGGCAGCGGCGCGTCGCTTCCCAGCTCCGGTGGCGGAGGGAAAGATGGCGTGGCTGTGAAAGCCAGTGTGGGAGGAGTGACAACCACCACCACCCTGCTAAACCCCATCACCCTGGAATCCACAGGAAGCAGCGGCAGTCTGATTGTGTCCCAGCCAGCACTTAATATTCCCCCAAACACCTCCCAGAACTACTTTATGATTCAGACAGCCAGTGGCCTGCAGCTTATTCCTCTGTCATCTCCCATGCCAGTTCCCCCTCCCCCACCTCCGCCACCCCCTCCGCCCCACTCCCAAAACTATCTCCTCCTGCAGTGTCCCTCCAGTAATGGCAGCCAGTCCAGTTTGATTCTCCTCCCCACAGCAAACAACCCTCCACCGACTCCAGAGCCTCAGTCCCTCCCCGTGCTTCAGACGATCCAAGCATTCCAGCCCGTCCTCAACCAAACACAAACTCACACGCCCCAGTTTCCCACTGTATCCCAGCAACAGCAGCAGACCAGGATCATAATCACTAACAGTAATAATGCACAATCTCCCGTTGCTACGCCACCTCACATCATCTCAGCCGGCTCCCTGCTTACCAAGCCCATATTAGGGAAGAGCACACGGACAGCTCGGGGCCGACGGGGGCGCAAACCCAAAGCCGCTCTTCAGAAGGCCGCAGCAGCTGCTGCTCCAGCGGTGGACTGCAGCGTGACGGGCGGCGCCCCGCCCGCTGCTGCAGGGAACACCACCTCAGAGGCAGGCCTGTGCTCTCTGTCCACTCTGTCCCCCTCTCCCCTGTCAACCTCTTGTCCGCCTATTCAGATGCCTTGCTCTTCGACCACTGTAGCCCCCACAGTGGACACCTCAGGACCCCCGCCAGCTGTTTCTATGGTAACACCAGCCACCACCGTAGCCACAGCATCAGTCTCTCATCCCGTTTCTGTCCCTCCAGAGAGGAATGCCCGTTCCTTCGTGGAGCAAGTGAGCAGCGGGGAAACTACCACAGGGAAACAGTTTGTTTTATGTTTTGATAATAAAGAACAAGCAAAAGAGGGGAGCAAATTGGAGGGTGGGGAGTCGTATGTGTTGCAGTTTGAAAGGGATGCATCCGGCGAAGCAGCTGACGGAGAAGTGGGTGGAGAGGGAAAGTCGCTTTTGCTGCAGTTTAAGACGGACGGACAAGGTGAAAAAGAAAAGGGGGGAGATGAGGGAGGAATGATGTCGCTCCTGCAAACATGGGGCGGAGAAAAGCAGGGCGGGGGACAGGCAGGTGGGGGGAGCGGTCAGGAGGAGTCGTACGTCCTTCATTTCCACACTGAGACGCAGGACAATGGGCCGTCCAGTGCTGCCTACGGCCAGGGACAAGACGACAGGCTGCAGCTCTCCTGCACGCCCTCCCAAAACCTGGTGCCCCTCCACGGGCAGGAGGTGGTGTTCGAACTGGGGGGCGAGATCAAGATGGAGCAGGAGGCCGAGGAAGGCATGCAGATGATCGCGCTGATTGAAGGCCAAGGAGGAATGATGGGAGAGGAGGCCGCAGGCTGCAGCGCCGCCAGTGACGCCGTCCCTGGAGATGAGGGAGACATGGAGGGCATTTTTCAGCTGCAAAACGGAGATGAAATCGTAATAATTGAGGTCAGCACCAGCACCTTAAGAGAAGGCAGAATAGAGAGAGAGGGGGACGGGGAGGTCTCGCAAAGCAACGAGGTGAAATACGACAGCGGAACAGCAGATGAAAAGGAAAGGTCTGCCAAGGAAGACAGCTCTGCAGGCAGCCCAGACCTCCAAACCCCAACCGAAGACACAAAAAGCAACGCCACTATATCCGACTCTCAAGAGACGGTTCTCTAATGGAGAACCGTGTCTGCAAGGAGTAGCCTCCCTTTGTGGGCCGTGTGGTAGCACTTTAGTCATGTGAGTTCTCCTAAAAGAGAGAAACAACATGCCGCTAGATGAATATTGTGTTGTAATGCCATGGTGCCACTTACTAGAAATGTTATACATTCAAATAGGCTGTACATGGACATCAGAGTATTCCTAAATATATTAGTTAAATTATATTGTCTTTGGCAATTTGTTTATGAAGTTAATATGATTTTGTGAATAAATGTTGTACATGGCCTACTTTCTTCACAATGTTAATAGTAAATAGTAACTAATTATTAATAAATCTGTTAATACCTTTTATTGTTTGCTTTTTTGTTTTTAGTTGAAGCTGCCTCAGAGAGGACAAATCACACAAGAGCATACTGAAAAAAGACTTATCACACAGATGAATCGACCCATTTGCTGAGCCGCTGATGCCCAGCAAATGGGTTCAAATCAACAGAATCCAGTGACTGATATGTGTGTTTGGTCTATACGTTGCTCAGATTTTATCCTGAAACCGACAACCGATGCAAACAGAAATCAGAAAAGTCAGGCTGCAGTGGTTATCAAATGTTTTATCAAAGATATTTTTAAGTAAAAGTAAATAATTGTTAGTCATTTTTACTCAATACATTTGAAATAATATTTTACATGGAATATTACTTTTATTTAACTAAGAATAAAAATATGAACTCATAATAGATACTCAAAAATTTGATTGGCACATCAATGCATTAGAATCCATCCTCCTTCCAGGCAGTCACTGTTCAATTTAAGTTTATTTTACAGCTTTGCGGTGTGTTTTTTAGCTTGAGTCAATTCTTAAATTCTATTTCCACCTTTGGTCATGCGTGGTCGCAGCGCCGTTACGTATTCCCGTAGCATGTACGCAGTGCGGACAGCACGTACGCAAATGGCGCAGACCTCCACCCAGACAGCGAGTAACGGAGCAAAAAGCAGTCAGCTCGTGCTCAGAATTCCGCTCCTTCCGCAAGGAGCGACATTGTGGCCGTTCAGTCAAACCCACACGGACTTCAGGCAAACAGAAACACACAAACACACACACACGCCGCGTGTGTTTCCCGTCTGTGAGGCGCGCCGTGCAGAAGGTAAGCGGCGCGGAGGCTCCGAGCTGGAGCTGCTCATGTGGGTCAGGAGCCCGCAGCCCTTCTTACTAACCATATATGGATTTGAACCCGTTCGACTCTGCCTTTGACGGTAGCTGTGAGACGCGAAGACGAGAGCTCGAACTGTGCTCAGCTGCACGTTGATGTTGTGACACACATTCTAATAATCCTCCATAATCCACTTCTGTCTTTGTTGGTGTGGGACCAGGGATGGTTGTGATGCTGCGTTTCAGCCATAGGTTCTTTATAGGTGAAGTGTTGTGCATATCAGTAGCCTATAGAAAACCCAGCAAAGCCCTGTCAAAGGATAAGTTAAATAGGTGCTTTTGTGTCAATAAATTAAGCCCACTTCCTATCAGAAACTCTTTTCTGCAGTGTGTTTTAGGCTGTCCGCTCACACAGAGTGGATGTTGCACCACCAACGGCGGTGAAGCTGTTGGAGCACGGAGCCCAGAGATGGTGCGGCTGGAGCTGGACCAGGTGGTGGTCAGGAGGATGAGGGAGGATGACATAGAGGCGGTCAAAGCCCTCATTAAGGTTGGTTTTACCGGCTTCCATCAAGCGGCAGGTCCAGGTTGAGCTTCAGCTCCTGGTTCTGTGGTAACTGGCTGCTGCTGTTGGCTTCCAGGAGGGCTGCGAGGGCACGGAGAACCGCCTCATCCTCCACATCCTCACCCGCCCGCTCTGCCTCTTCATCCTCGCCGTCCTGTCCTCCATCCTGCGTTGCCTTGTCCACTCTTTCCTCCTGGCCCTGGCCATCCCCGTCTTCCTGCTGATTGTCTTTCTCAAGATCACCATGCCGCGGTCGACGGGGGTGCTGGGCAGCAGCCGCCCCTGCTGGGACTACGTGGGCAGCAGCCACAGGGGGACGCCGGACGACGCGCTGGAGAACCCCTACTGCAGGATCAGCGGGAAGCCATCGGGGACCAGAAAGGTTGGTCTGCTCGTTTGTTGGAAATAAACGGGCTTTAAAGCAATTCCGCACTCGTTTTCACGGGAACTCTTCTTTTCTCAGGCAAGGAGCAGAATCGCGTCCAAAGACAAAGACAAAGACAAAGAAAAGCCCCCTGAGAAGATCACCCCGGAGAGGGAGCAGGCGGCGGGTCAGGTGTGGGTGGCAGACTGCGAGGGGGAGATAGTGGGCTGCATCTTCCGGGAGAGCGAGGCGCGAGCGGGCGTCCGGAGGATGTGCAGGCTGGTGACGGGCTGCTGGTACCGGCGAGAGGGCCTGGGCCGCCTGCTGGTCCAGAGCCTGGAGCAGAGGGAGAGGGAGACCGGCGCACACCGGGTGTACGCGCACATCCCCTACCCGTCCAAGGTGGGGGAAGCCTTCTTCAGGAAGGTGGGCTATCGGCTGCTGGGGGAGGGGACCGATGATGAGGATGAGGACGAGCTGAATACAGAGACTCCAGAGAGTGGCTTTATGGGATACCCCCTCACTAAAGTGTTCTACAAAGACTTGTGAGCGAGCGGCACACGGCAAACGCTGGGTCTCTGCTGAGTGTGACGACGCCCTGTCTGCTGCGTGTTTGTTTAAGTTCAGAATGGCTGAAAGGTTTTTGTTATTTATTCAAATATTTATTTGACTTATGTGTCGCTTTGCTTCTCATCAGTTAAAGCCATTTTTTATCACCCTCCTATTTAGTGTTTCAGATCTCCATTTTTGACGAATCACATTCTTTCCTATTGTTCTTAATGCAAAAACATCAGCGTGAAGCGCTGCTCTCTGGAAATGAGCTGAATAAAAACAACTTTCCGTAAAGCACCTTTTGTGGACTGTGTTTGACTGGGTCTGTCTCAAACTGTTCAACACAGCAGCTGCTACGTGCGCGACCGAGTGCATGCGCTGGTGTGTGAAACCATCCAAATGTGTAGGTGTACAGTTACTGTATAGGAAGTATGTGTGGTTTTATGTCAATCTGCAGTATTTATCGGCTTTTATCTCTGCACTCCTGCTGCTGTTGCCCTTCATAAATACACACTGTGAGGAGTGAGTTTGCACAAGCAGATTGTTGCATTCGTGTAGCTTCCTTTGTTTTAATTTTTAAGAAACTTGAGAAAATTACTATCAAAGGTCTTTATTGTGCTTTTTTTTTTTACAACAATCCTGTTGGTAATTATCAATATTAGGTATAAGGTGGACAAAATAAATACTTGTTGCATAACCAAAAAAAAAAGCCTGAATCATGCAAATAGTGAAACAAAAAAGAGCTGATTAAGATCTAGTTGAACATTCGCACACAGATAATAGTACAACGGATTAAATAAATCCAAAGGTATTCTGACTGAAGCATGTGTGTGGTTTGCAGGTGACAGGCAGTTTAAATGCGTCCTCCCCCTGAGGCTAACCTTAATATGGTTAGCAGCCCTCACGCTTTCCGCAGTGCGAATCTCTCCGCCTGCTAACCTCAGATGATGGTGTCGCGTCAACCCGCCACAGATAAACACCACAGGATGTTTGTACAATGCATCAGCCTGAGACGCACAGCTCACCTGACAAACGTAGCTCCTAATTCAACTGTGAAGCCACTTGTCTCACAGTAGAAAATGAGCATATTTTCATGATTGCTTATGAAAAAACAAACATGAGACTTTCAGTAATGCAGCCATACCACTGCACGTGCAAGTAAGTGTGTGGTCTGAACACACAATGACTTTCTTTCTCCCTGTCAAAGCGGCGTTTTTCACAGACACTTCTTCATCCTCTTTACTGTCAGGCTGCAGACACCTGTAAGCTGGGCCTCTATCCGCCCAATCTGTAGCTATTATTGTTGTCAGGAAACAGATGTGAGTTCACACACTGGAAAGAAAGTCTGTTTGTGACTGTGGTTGTATGCGTCTGCACGATAGGGCTGTGTGCGTGTGTGTGTGCGAGCGCGCACATTTGAAGGGTGTGGGCGGGTGGGTTTCGGAAAATATGACTTAGCATTTCTTACGCTCACTTTCTCCCCCCCCCCACACACACACAAAAAAATCTGACTGAGGGTTAAATGCACATGTCTGGCCATCCCGGACCACTCCTGCATACACACACACACACACACACACACACACACAGGCGGCACAGAAGGGTGGTAGTGCACGTGAACTTTCATGTGTGACTGAGAGATGACCTCGGTCAGCTGCGGTCAGGCCCGGAGAGCTGGGTGGGAAGCGGTTACATACAGTTTGGCATTTGATCAGGACCCATGCACACAGGATCAGATGTGCAGGGACATTGGGCCCAGTGCTCTGTCAGGGTTCTGCAGTGTGATGTGAGGTTGATCTCAGCAGACAGCACACACACACACACACACACACACACACACACACACACACACACACACACACACACACACACATATGAATCAGTCAAGTTTTGGGGCACCACGCAATCATAGGATAAATAAGACAAATCAGTCCCAGATGCTGTAGAACATATAGTCTGTGTTAATGACATGCTCATACGGACGGCTAAGTCTCGCATGCACACACGCTCACACTTACACACAGATGAGCTCCAAAAACAGCCACCCTGGGAAACGGTGAATTCCCCAAACCACAGAGTGCATGAGAGGGTGAGGGGAGTCATGGGAAAGCAGGAGGCCTGCATGCAGTGCCACTGGGCCAGACCTTAAACAGACGGGGCAGAGGAAAGACGAGAGCAAAATAATACACATCCTGATTTGGCACGGGCGGATGACAGCTACCGAAGGTTCAAAGGCTTGTGAGTGAGATTCATCCACAAACTGTGGTCGGTCAGCTGGCCCGCTGGTCTAGCAGACGCACAGGGTTAAGGAGGTCGATTACAGCCCTGCTCCCAGTCTGACACAGTTTGGGAAAACCCAGATCTGAGGACAAAGTAAGTGTCAGGGCCTCCGAGGTCTGGGAACGCCTGTGGCTCCACCAATTTGGGGCCCGGGGCGGAGGGCGACCCACAGAGTGGAAATGCTGAATAGCAGCAGGGTAAATGGCAAGATGGATCAAGGTGAGACGGTATCTGGAAGTTTTTTTTCTTAATAATCTGGAAAAAACCCAAAGAGTGGATGCGGATGACCGGGTAGCACTTGGAAAGTTCCATCCAGCTGGCTCAGAATACCAACATCTGTGAAAACCTCCAAAAGCTACAAAGTGCGTCAAACGCTCCACTCGTGTGTGTGTGTGTGTGTGCTCACACAGATTATCAATCTGGGGTTGTGTAACCTGCAACCCCAGTAAAAAGTCCATACTTACCGGCTGCAGATTTGCTTAAATCATTATGTGAGGAGTCACATTCAGCAAAAACAAATAAAACCACAAAGCACAAAGACAACATGTGGCTAATGAGTAATCAAATTAAAGCTTTAATTGTCTAGCAGAGGGGAAGTGTTATCCAGCCATCTCTGGAGTATCACGCCCCCCCCAAACTGACTTTGAAAATGATTTCTGTCCAACCAGAGGCTGCATCTGCTTTATGCAGGATGCTTATGTTTAGAGGTATAGATTCTCATTTCCCTCCCTTTAACCCCCCAACACACTTGCATGCACCACACACACACACACACACACACGCACACACACACACACACACACACACACACACACACTTTCACTCTTTCTCATTTACCTCCATTCAATACCCACGCTGACGGGTGACAAAGCAAAGCGCGTCTTTAGAAATGACAATCACAAAGCTAGACAGGTGAGCAAAATGGATCCATTCTATCTATTTGTCGTGCTCTTCTTCCGTTTGTCAAATATATGTACACACTGTATATGCAAAGTCTTGTAAGAAAGAAAAATTTGGAGGTTGTCTTTGTAATTGCTTTAAGTGCACGACCGCACTTTGATCTTAATTTCAGACTTCTCAATCGAGCAAAATCGAGGTTTCATTATCATTAGTTAATGAGTAAACAAAAAAAATCTGTCTCAGTTTCACTAAAAGTTGTGAAACTGAGAGTTTGTTAGTGAATCTTGGCTGTTGTTGCACTGTCCAGTACTAAGGTTTAGTAAACCACAGGTTTTACATGCATTTCTTATGCTATCTTCTCTGATTAATAGTTGAATTTATCTCTTAGTCATCTGAATAGTAAAAACTGATTGGGACCGTTAATTCTCACTGAGATCTTGCACATGGTTTGCCTCAGACTCTTCTCTCTTAAAATTGATAATTGCTGGATTATCTGGCAACAAGGATTGTCTTGTAAAATGTTTTTTTTTTTTAAGTTAAAAGCTGTGCGGTGAAATCATTGTCATAATATGCATTACAGTGCTCAGAGTAAAACCTGCAGCACATCATTAGGTAATCTATGTCATTTATCTAACCTTCACTTAACCAGGAAATAGAAACACTTGAGGTTCTTTGTTAAAAGTGTCTTTGCCAAGACAGCAAACACAAAAAGTTACAGACACAGTCTGCCCAAGTTAGTATAAGAAAATACTTTATTTACCCCCAAGGGAAATTATTCAATAATATCTTCATGTGGGCATCATAAAATGGAACTTTTAAATGCCATGAGGTAAAAGAACAAAAGCTGAGGCAGACAAAATCTTAGAACAGATAATATTCACAGTCATCACAGGCTAAATGGAGCAGGATGGTCTGCTTCTCATATTTACTCATGTTTAAATGTGTTTAAATGAACATGTGAGTTGAGCGAGCATGCTAAAATTATAAGATTGTCTTCTTAAAGAACGTCTATTTGTGCCAGTGTGCTTTTGCCCAGAAAGAAGTTCATCTATCATTACAAGAACTTGCGCTGGGCAAGGGGCCGGTGTGAGACATACCTCTGCTTTGTGGTGAAAAGGAGGGTGGGCCCAGACTCCTTGACTTTTGACTTTGGGCACCTCCGTAACCGCAATGGCTGCCATGTGGAGGTAAGTGAGGAGAGGGTGGAGGGAGAAGAGGACGTGAAGATTTTGTTCAGGTTTGCGTTAGAAATCATCCATTTACATAAATGTCCTTTTTGTTTTCGTCCCAGCTTCTTTTTCTGCGCTACTTGGGAGCGTTGTGCCCTGGTCTGTGGGGCTACGGCTCAGGAAAGGTCAGCTACTCCATCACCTGGTTTTGCTCGTGGTCCCCCTGTGCCAACTGCTCCTACAGACTGGCCCAATTCCTCAGCAAGACTCCCAACCTTCGACTCAGGATTTTTGTCTCTCGGCTTTATTTCTGTGATTTGGAAGACAGCCGTGAAAGGGAGGGTCTGAGAATACTGAAAAAAGCTGGTGTGCACATCACAGTCATGAGTTACAAAGGTGGGGGACTAAATCTTTGCCTATGATAAAATAAAGATATTTAGATCTATTTTGTCCTCTTCATCGGAATCATTCTCTAAAAATTCCTTGTGTGCGTTGTCTTTAGACTACTTCTATTGCTGGCAGACCTTTGTGGCTGGGAGGGAGAGCAAATTCAAGCCCTGGGATGGGCTGCACCAAAACTCTGTCCGCCTGGCAAGAAAACTCAATCGCATCCTTCAGGTACAACATTCAACTCCTGAAACCATTTACCTCAAGCCGATTATGACTGCTCTGCTGATGAAGTTTTCTCCTTGTTTCCTTCTCAGCCCTGCGAGACCGAAGATTTACGAGATGCCTTCAAGCTTCTTGGACTGTGAAACATACTCCTGACCTCCTCTAGTGTTACTAATGAGTCCAAAGCCAGAAACATACCGCATGATAGCGTTGGTTCATCACTACAACTGCAAGACTGAGAATTACAAAAACTGAGAAAAACAAATAGCTTTTAATGATATGTAGCAAGGCTTGTAATGTTAGGTAGCTTCTGATTGCTGTCTCTGTAACAACATGACACTTGAAATAAAATCACAGCCAATAATGTGTTATTGTCTGTTCTTAATTTGAATTAGTACATTAGGTTTACATAGTTAGTGTGGCAGGTGTCACCAATACAAATCATTTGAGGAAGGATGATTCATTCAACTGAGGGTGGTGGGGATTACTAGCATAGTTAGGGACTGCCATGACCCAGGAGCCATGACAGATAAACTTATGTTCCAAATCAAGACGCAGATCATATCATATCCAGCACTTCAGTTCGTAACCACAAAGGTGCTTGATACAAAACTCTGCATAATGCAGCCAAGAGCTGAGAAACAAGCATTTCTTATACCGATTTTGGACATGTTGTTGTTTCCTGTGCAGGTAAGTAAAAGGCCCTCCACTTTATGGAAGTGACACAATTACCCAGACTCAAAGAAATTCAAAACAACCACAAACCATGCAGACAGAAATTGGGTTTTTTATTTGCCTTCAGTGAGTCTTTGAACTAATTTCGCATGCTTTCTCTCCCCCCTTTTTTCCGCTCTTTGAGGTTTCCTAGTCTCACCTAGGTGAACTTCTTATTGGCAGCCATGTAGACTGTTGAGTTTTTTGCTTCCACCTCATCCCTTTTTGTCAGTAGATTAGGGTCTCTTCGTTTTTTCCTGCTCTAATTTGGTCTTTTTTTCCCTATGTTTTAATTGTGTCTTACTGTGTAAGCAGTGAATCACAACCTCTGTGAGCTTTCGAGTTCGATCAGATCCATTTCTTTTGTTGCCACTCGCTGTCTTTTTAATAATTTCGACATGTTTTCTCACTTTATTTGGGCCACATTCTGCCTGTGGCCCTAAACTTATTTAATTAGTCAAAGCCCACGTATGATATGTATCTTCCCGTCCGTTCAGGTGACTCAGTCGGCGTCACGGCGGCTCCGGGATTGTGCGCCGATATTCGTTCCATTACGGTCACGCAGCCGTTAACGCAGACCCCACGCGCCACTCACCGTCACCACCGCCAGCGGCGTATTTATTAAAAGTCAAGATGGCGACTGAGGGTCAGGCCGAGTACGAATCGATCCTCTGTGTCAAACCTGAGGTTAACGTTTACCGAATCCCACCGCGAGCATCTAACCGGGCTATCAGGTGAGGGGGGGTTGAGGCTGGGGGAGGAGGTGGGGGAGGAGGGGTGTGTTTTTCTGAGCCCGCATCCGTTAGCCGGAGCCGAGGGGAGCCGCCTCACCTCGCCTCGCCTCGCTCACAGTCGCGCAGCATCATTTCAGGGAGGCAGTAGTTTGCCTTTTGGGTTGTTTTTGATGCATTGGCGTTTGCAAGGCCATAAAAGAAGAGCACGGCCACCCAAGAAGGGCCGTGCTAGCTAAGCGCGTGTAACGGGGATTAGGCGGCGGTGACCGGAACGTCCCTTCCCTCCTTGGTCAGCCGCTAACGCTTAGTGTCGTTCCCACTAAGAGGGCTTCACGTTATACATGTTATTATCATTATTTATTCTGAGAAATACCTCTATTTCCTCTTATAAATGAATGGTTACTCAAAACGAGAGCATTTTGGAGGCTCTCTCAATGACACCTGGCCTGAGCAGTGTTTGGTCTTTGTGACAAAGGTGAAGGTGGGATGCTCCAGAGGAAACGGCGTTGTCATAGAAACCATCGTTGTGTCCTTTGAGTTTAGTCATTGCCCATCATTTCTATCAGCTGGGTGCAATGTCCACTCAGACGTGTCAGAGTGGACGTCACAAACAGTAGCAAAACCCCAAAGGCCCGGGTGAGACAGGACTGGTCGACCACAGATGAGAAATAAGATGTTGTAGTAAGAACTCAGCCTGATGTCTCAGTGAAATGCCCCGCTGATGTCTTACTCACTCAGAGAAATGAGTGGACAGCGGTCGAGCGGGCCCAAAACACAATGACTTTATTGTCTGTCTCCCGTACTAATCGGTCAACGTCAGTCTCAACAACTGCATCACACTGACCGGCTGCTTGTGTCTCAGGGCCGCCGACTGGAAACTGGATGCCCCCGACTGGACGGGACGCATGCGCGTGACGGCCCGAGGCAACGTGGCCTACGTGAAGCTGGAGGACAAGATCTCCGGTGAGGGAAGAAGGGAAAAAAAAAGTAGACGGGAAAGTGCCGTTGTTTACAGCTGGAGCTGCTAATCATTTTACTGTGTAGTCTCCTGCCCTCTGTTACTCATCTGTTCCAAGGTGACCCAGCCCGGGTCCAAGACAGCGGTTTCTGTGCTGCTGAAGAGGCTGCCCCAGTGTGTTTTCATATAAACACACTCTTCATTTAGCTCTTTCTATTCTTATATGCACACTGGAAGTGTCAGTGGGTTGTTTAATTACAGTGGTTTCTCAGTAAAGTGTTGGCTTCGACGTAGTTTCCTGATCTGGATCTCACCATCACTTATCTCTCTGTAAATCTTCAGGGGAGCTCTTTGCCCAGGCACCATTGGATGAGTACCCTGGTATTGCAATGGAAACAGTCAGTGACTCAAGCCGCTACTTCGTGCTGCGCATTCAGGACGACAGCGGTGAGTAAACTGTTTATTTAGAAGCTATAAATATATTTCAACTGGGTCCGTGGAGCATTTTGGAGGATAACATGTTTTTCACTGGACGCGTGTGAATGGGCAGCGAGAGGCATTTTTTGAGGTTTCCTACCCAGTTTTTCTGGAAAATTCGTGTAAGAAAGAAACAAAAGAGGTTGAGGGAAAAAAGCTTCTAGATAAATTAGTCACATGAGTACTGTGGGTTTTGTTTTTGTATACAAGGTAGAGGGCCAACACATTTAAAATGTTTAAGATAAAAAACAGCATAAGTGACACTTTGCGACCCTTCTTTACACCTATACCTTTAAGTCTGTACATTATAGGCTTCAAACTGCTGTGGTTTGTTGTATTGTCATGCTGCAGCACGTTACAAATGAACTGACATTTGTTGAGCAGTATCTGCAGGTATGAGTGACGACACAGCTCTAAAATAACTTTGATTTCAGCAATCACAACCACCTGGAGCATTGAGCAGTTGTGATTAGATCTGTTTATGGTTAAAAAAAAAAACTGAAATACAAGAACTGCTCCTGTTCACCTGAAAAAAAGTATCATTTAGCCATCATATGAATGGAAAATAACACTTCTAAATATAGCGACTGCTAGCATACTTCCTCTTTGGCAAACACGTTGCTGCTTTTTGTTGGTGCTCACTGAAGCGTCGCAGCAGGAATGAAGGGTTGTGCTCTGAACTTATCAGAGCCTGATAGGAACTGCAATGCAGGTCCCGAGGTAACAATCTTCTGGGAATTATCCGACAACTTAAAACCTGAGGAGGACCATTTATTCATGCCAAAAGCCAGACATGGTTTGAAAAATCTGCAAAGTCTGGAAATTTGAGCCTTGAACACTGAGTCAATTGTCTGTGTCCTTTTTTTAAAAGGCCGTAAAGCGTTCATTGGCATTGGATTCGGAGATAGAGGTGATGCCTTTGACTTCAACGTGGCACTTCAGGACCACTTCAAGTACGCACCATGTGGGATAAATTGTAACCGTGTCAGTAGTGAATAGTTTGTTTTGGTGTTTCTCAACATAACTTTGCGCTTTTTTTCCAGGTGGGTAAAACAACAAGATGAATTCACCAAGCAAGCTCAGGCTCCAGACTCCACTCCAAAACTGGACCTTGGCTTCAAAGAAGGGCAAACCATTACTCTAAATATTGGGGTACTTTCATCTTAATAAAAAAAAAAGTATACGCCCAAATGGGTTTGGATTATGGTTTTAAATTCTATGTTACAGCTTTGACTATCAGCCAAGCTAAATATCATAATGTATGCATCTCACTCACTCGGTTCCATTTCTTTTGTCTGTTCATCTACAGCAATCAAAGAAAAAGGATCGGTCTCGTCCTCAGAGTTCTGGAGGCTTTGGACTCCTTCCTCCCCCTCCTGGTGGCAAGTTGGCCCCACCTCCTTCTAAATCTACCAATAATAACACACAGCCATCAGCTGGAGGAAGTGACTCTGGTAGGTGTTCTGACCTCCTACCGCCGGGAAACATGGCATGGCACATTTGCATGGTCAGAAATACAAATCGCTAAGAAAAATCTGGTTTTCACAAGGTTAAGCCTTTTATGCTCAAAAAATGGTCTTGTCAGACCACACATACATTTAACCAGAAGTTTAACGGGGATCATATCCTCGCAGTGGTAAAACGCAGCTAGCAGCTTTCATTCCTAGGGAGGAGCTGACCTGGTTTAGATGTCTACTACTGTGAACCCTGAAATCAGTCCATGCGAACACGGTCCCCATGAAGCAGAGGAAAGTTCTCTGTGCTGAAAGCTTGTGTGTGCGCTATGCACTTGATTAAAACGATGTTATGTTTACCCACACAAGCACCAGCCTGACCCACGATAGATAAATAGTAAAAATCAGGTATTTTTCTTTAGCATCAATGGTATCATGACGTAGATTTAGGCCTGTACAGCCCTCTAGATACAGTTTAAATAAAAGCAATTGTTATTGATGAAGAAACATTTCAAACACTGAGCAGAACTCATTCTGTGTTGTCAACGTCATGCTCAGAAAGACTGTCGAACATATGGTGTGTGACACATCTGCGATTTATCCAGGAAAAGATCTTTGTGCAAAGACTTACAGCTGAAGAGTTTCCAGTGGAACTCTTCCATCTTTTAGTCAGACAGACAAAGTTCAGCCTTCCTGCATTATGTTTGTCTGGTGAGTCCTTTAAAGCTGAGGACACCAAAGCCATCTGCAGCCATCACCAGGTTCATATTGGACGCTCTCTCACTTCTATCGCTGCAGATTACATTAAGTTTCTTTTTTGACAGAGCATAAAAACACCATTTTGATAGTTGTTTTTCTCCAGTCGTGAATCTCTCCTTCTGTTTCTAAACTTCCAGGTTTTTTGTTGGACCTGGACTCAAGCAACTCAGACTCAGTGGCTCCCTCCAACCCCTCCTCCACAGCCAGCTCTGACCTGTGGGGAGACTTTGACTCTGTACCTCAGAAGTGAGGAGAGATTCATGCCATTTTCTCCCACTTCACCCTCTATAAAATTATGCAGCACCTTTTGAAAA
This sequence comes from Menidia menidia, assembly GCA_907169785.1. Lineage (NCBI taxonomy): Eukaryota > Metazoa > Chordata > Actinopteri > Atheriniformes > Atherinopsidae > Menidia > Menidia menidia. Next base: position 7,386,924 of record CAJRST010038888.1, read on the forward strand.
TTTATTTTCCCCCTTCTGGGGTCCCAAATCTCTCCCTGCCAAGCAGGGTAACACTTGTTTTATTTGGATCTGTCTCCACACTGCACAGTCTTAACAGGACACATTTAGGACAAAGGGAACACAAATGCCCCTCCATCCAAGTCTCCATTTTCCTCCAGTGTTCCTCTTCTTCCTAATTCCAATACTTTATTTTGTAATTACTCTTGTATACATAATAGAGATATAAAGGGAGACATAATCGTTTATCAACGTCTAATGATTCAATCGAAAGAACTATATAAATTAATTCTATGTACAGAGAAGATTTATTTTAAATGTGTGTATATATTTTGTCGGTGGTTTGTAATTATTGTCATCGGTGGTGTCACCTTGGTGTTACTCCTGTTGTTTTCCAAGTCCCCAGCAGTGGGACAAACTATATGCACTGACCGGCAGTTGAGCCCGTCCATGAAATTAGTTATTCATAAAGTCTGCACTTAATGCAGGGATTATCTGTTGTTTGGTTGAGATTATCTTAAAGTTTACCACAAATATGCTTTTACTTGAAAGAATTCTGTCAGCCCAAAGCTGATTTACAGAGTGATTGGGCTCCTGGGCCGTCCCCAGTCGGCTGTGGCTGTGCAGCTGTTCGACACAAATTCCGGCAGGGATGGGTCACGGGAGACATGCATATTGTTTTAAATGTAAATCAAGACACAAGAGGGGCCACAAGTCCTTTTATCTTTGCCTCAAGTGGATGGGGATGATTTAGTTTGTGTTATATAATGTGTTTGCGGCACAGCTGTTGAAACTGTGAGTTGTTTATCATGAGGTCATGACCGTACTCCTAAATGAACAGGTCTGTTTCTTCTCTGGTCCATCTGTTAAGGGCAAATCTTATCCATAAATACAGGTAAAAAACCTCCACCGCAGCATGTTACCCCATGTAACGACTTTACCTGTGAACTTCAATTCCATGTCGAGATGTAACGTTATTCTTATGTAGACAAATGCTACGTGGAACCAAGCTAACGCGTGTTTGTTGCAGTGTTTTTTTGTGATGTTGTGATGTACCTAGCGGTGGGTTTTGCTCACAGATGTCACGCCTGTTGTGGCTGATGTGCACTGGTGGGCGGTGTGGTGACGGATGTCGGCTTGAGCGGGCAGAGATTGCGAGAGTGTTTGTTTTTTAATTGTCTGCATTACATGCATTTCTTGCAAATGTTGTTAAACTGTGAATGTGAAAGGAAACTAAGGTGTAAAGAAAGATATAAAGACAAGGCTAAGCAAAGACTTTGTGTTTGTTCTTTAAACAACCGAGAAAAAAATGAACCCAAACAAACAGAAACCTCACATGAGTCTTGTACAAACTTTTTTTTATTGTAATGGCTAACATAGCGCACATGTTACCGGGCTGTCAGCGCGTACCTCACAGTCCACAACAGTGTGGGTCTTTCTTTTTCTACAATAAATTGAGTCAGTGCTACTGCGAGCCCATTACTACAGTACCTTAAAAGTGGATCGTAAACCAAGGAAGACATATGTGTCCGACAGCGCAAAGGTGGAATGAGCCTGACATTCACACACACACATAATTAAAAGCCTAATATGTGAACACAGATGACTCCCCACTCTTATGTCTGAGTGAAAGAGAAATAAAGACCCCCCCCCCCCCCCAGCCTCTGCCTCTGATGCAGATCACTGGTTTTATGGCACCGTTCTCGCTACACGAGACGTCACCATCCTTGAGCAACGTCAGGCCTTGTTTGCCCAAGTTTTGGGGTTGCTGCGGCGACTGCGACAGCGTTTCCTGGTCGACGACCTCTCGATGCGTTTGGGCCAGCCGGACAGCTCCCTGCACTTTTCAGCTGTCGGGGGCAGAGAGACAGGGCGGCCCGTCAGCGTCACACTGAGGGGCCTGTCTGTGCGTGGACAGTCTCACCTTTGAGGTACTCATCCTGTGGGCAGACCGTCCTCATACAGATCTCGTTGTTTATCACGTAGACACGAGGAAGGCTGCGGCAAAAGGGAGGAAACGTGAACATTTAGAGGGTTGCATCAGAGCTGCGGGGATTCAGCCCGACAGCTGTAAGAGCACTTCATTTGTTCATGTTTGAAAAATCATATGAAATGACATTTTTCAGTTATAGCCTACATAATAAATTAAGAGGAAACGCATTTGCGTGTGTATGTAAAATGATGCTTTGACGTGTGCTGGAGTCTTAGATTTAAAGAGAAGAGATGGATAAAAGACACATTCATGCTTTGCGATAAGGTCAAAGGTTGAAAATATAACCCCGGTGCCAAATAGGGTGTGCATTTTGTACATCTCATAAAATAATTTTGTTCATAATAGGTTTTCTGCAAGTGAGAAATTGTTCTATTTCATTAGAAATATTTGCCCGTCTTGAATTTGATGACAGCAGAACTTCTCAAGAAGCTGGGACAAGCATGAAGCTGAGGGCTGGAAAAGTAAGTGGCTCTAAAAGGAACAGCTGAATAACACGTTGCAACTAATTAGATTATTTTACATCTGACATCCATCCATTTTCTACACCAGCTTTATTGTAAGTCTTGATTGTGGGGTGGATGGAGCTGTCTCACCTTTCTATGGGCGAACAGACTTGGAATATCACATCAACTGCAAAAGATAATTAACTCAAAAACTATGGTTGAGATCATTTTTTTGCAGTGTGTATAAAAAAAAAAGAGTGTGAATCCTTACTGGGTGCCTGTGATCCTTATCCCCTCAGGAAGCAACGCATTAAAACAGACAGTATTCTGTCCCGGAAATCGCTGTCTGGTTATGAGGTGAGTAACGTATTTCCTAATGAGACAGGCAAATCATCCGTAACCTCTTATTCCATAATGGGGTCGCAGGGGGAACTGGAGCCTATCCCAGTATTCAATGGGTGAGAGGCAGGGTACACCCTTGACGTTCTGCCAGTCCATCTCAGGGCCACACAGAGACAAACAACCACAAACACTCACTTTCACTCCTAAGGGCAATTTGGAATGTCCAGTCAACCTAACAGGTTTTCGGACTGTGGGAGGAACCTGGAAAGAAGCAAACTCCACACAGAAAGGTCCTGGTTCCCCCAGGACTCGAACCCAGGACCCTATTACTGTGAGGCGATGGTGCTAACCACCACCACTTCTTGACGGGCAAAACATTACATCCTATTTTCATTTGCATTTTGCATAACAGTCCAACTGGTTTGGGTTTAGTAGGAACAAAGTTATTGGTGCAGGGAGGGGCCAGACCTGCAGAAACAAAGGGTCACACTGATGCATGTGTCCTGCACATGCTAGGTCCATCTCACTTGTTTGATTCACTTGTACCTATTGCACCTCTTCACCAGTGTCCCATTAAAAAAAATCCCTCCTTGAACAGTTTTAGATCACCTGTAGAGGCACAGATTCCCTAGACATCTCTTGATGGGCCTGTGAACTGAGTACATCCTCGTGCAGGGGTACATCTCCTCCCTGCAGTCTGCGAGGACAGCAGATTAATGTGTGAGCCGTGCAAATGACGTCATAGTGGCACATTTAAAACCTTTAAAAGGGACTTCAGGGGAAATCTCCCAGCATGACATTACTCACTGCCTGGTAAAAGAGTGTCTCCCGGAGCCTCGGTGCTCTCTAGAAACAAGGAAAGAAAACAGGATCAGACTGGGAAAACATCCTACTCCTGAGCCATGCCAGAGCTTCACAGGCTGATAGATGTCACTCATCCTGATCAAAAGTGGGATTTATGAGGAAGAGAGCGTTACCGGGCGGCTGGGCTCGGGCTACAGCTGTGAGCGCTGTGGAACAGAAACCACATGAGGGAAGTGTTTCGCAGCACAAAAACAAACACGCGGCGGCTCAAGCGTAATTAAACAGGATGATTTGTGTGTTCTGTTTGGCAGCGTTACCGTGGAAACTGCAGAGGAGCAGGACCACTAGGAGGCTGCCCATTCCTTCAACTTGTGAGAGTTGAACTTTACGAGCTGGAGGAAGAGGAAAAGAGTCAGGATGATTTCACAGAGTGGAACTGCTCAGTGTCCACACTAAGCTGTTTGTGTTTCCTTTAATCACCTTGCATGTAAATGCTCCCCACATTCCCGGTCACCGTAATGTTTTCCTTAAAGTTTTGCTTCAGCTCAGAACACAGATGTGCCGCAGAGTGCAATGTTTCAGGAAGTTATCATTGCTATAAAAGAGCGCCTGATGTCATGTTTCCTACATTTATTTGATCTAGTATTTATTGGACAGCTTGTAAACAGCTTGATAAAGTAGCAGTGGAGCAACTAAAGAAAACACCTCACCTCTGGAAATGTTTTTCTTCTTTGCCTCACTCCTTGATTTCCTTCTGCCTTCGTCCCCCCGTCCCTCCCTCATCTCCCTCCCTGCATCATTCCTCTTGTGATGTGTCAGAGTAACTTTGGAGTCCAAAATGTGAGTCCTCACCAAAGAATTTGTTTTTTTGTGCCCCGTTTGAGCGCCCCTTCACCCCTCCTCTCCTACAGTCGCACATTCTTTCCCAGCTTTCTTTTCAGAGAACATGTCACTGCTTTCCAACTATACAATCATCACTAACCAATCTGAGCATGAAGTATATCTAAGCGATAATTCCAGAGCAATTATTTGCAATTACTCATCTGAAATCTGCGCTTTGTGTTGATTTGTGTGAGGAGAGCTCTGGTCTTCTCTGCTTGTACTTGCTTAACAGTGCAACCAACCACACATTACATAACTAACATATTTGTTCAGAATTGGATCAGTTAACCGGCCAAGCAGTCTTGCAGACCTCGATTGTGCATCTAACCAGTAGGACATATCCCTCAGGCAGCGTTTCTGGCTGTTAGTTATCTATCTATCTGTGTGAGTTCCTGTGTGTCTTGCCTTCCGAATGTACAAAAATCAGGTGAAAAATAATCAACTCGTACTCACAACTTTTGCTGTCGTCCACAACTGCTTTAGTTTTATGAATCTTTTGTCTTCTCCTCTTTCCCCTCCTTCCATCTCCTGCACCCTCCTCTTCCTCCTGCCCCTCCTCCCCCTCTCCTCCTTCCCATCACAGTTTTCATGTTTTTCACCAGGTTCTAACTGCGCCAATCTGAGGGAGCTTTTCAACCCAGAAACAGCTCACTTTTCTTTTTTGGGGGCTTGCACACGATTTATTTAACCATACTTTAAAAGCATAATGTCGAACGTTAGTTTGCTGCTCATGAAGTTTAGTAAAAAGAAAAAGCTAAATCATGTTTGTTTTGTTCAAACTTACATTTGAACCCACAAAGATTCTGTGGAGGCGACAACGTTTGCAGAACTCATGTAACTGAAGAGTTTCTCCTCAAGTGTTTCTTTATGTTTGAGCTAAATTTCCTGTTCCAAATTGAACTCAGGATGTGTGGGCAACAAATGCCCAAACATTTGCTCTTTGCATCCTCTGGAACGGTACGTACACTTCTGCTGTCATGTGCTGAGGCTCTTGAGTGTTTCACTGTCACACATTAGCCAAAACGTCCTGGTTAGACTGAAGAAGTGCAACCACATCAGTGAATCAGTACACCAGACTTTGTTAAAAGAAATATAAAACCAAACGAAAAGAAGAAAAACAATTATATGATTGTCAGACAGTTGAAAATAATTCCAGAAAGCCGAGCCTTCACCAGAGGGCCACACTTTTGCCTTTAAACAGCAGGTGGAGCAGTGCACGCAGACATGAACCACTGGCACAAAATGCTGTGTGCAGACATAAGTCAGATATTTGCAGTGCTTTGAAATATCCCTGTTTTTATATTTGTGCAGATTAGGATGAGTTTAGTGTGTGATTTTTACAGGAAGCATGACTAATGTGACTGTTAAGGGTCTGTCATTACAATAAGATGGATTCAAATATGCTTTGTTCGTCTTTCAGGCAAGATTCATGTGAATTACACATGAATGAACAATTATAGAGTAAGATATATGAGAAAGGGTCTCCTGATGTTCCACGTTTTGTTTAATGTACTTTAATATTTACGTCATATTAAACCTTGTTGTGTTTAATGAGCTCCACTTAGATGATTTAATGTTTTGACAATGGAAACTTGTTTTATTGGTTTTGTGTTGTGGTGTTATCAATCAGTTCATTTCAAATCATTCTGTGGAGAAAATAACACATGAATCTACTTTATTGCTACAGGAACAGACTTTGCTCTGCCTATTTACATTTTGGAAAATGTGTATCTCAGATCAGTGCTTCAAAAAGGAAGAGAAAAGTATAAAGGAAGTCCTATCACAAGACAGTTTCCGATCTGTGATAAGCTGTAATAACCAACTTAAATTTGAATTTGTACTACAACGAAATGTGGAACATTGGATTTCAAAGTGACACCTCAGCCCAGCTTTCATTTGCAGCCTTAACTGCGTTTATGCAAGTCAACATGTGTTAACCTGGCCAACACGCTATTCAGCTTACATAAGCTGTCCTTCAGATAAACCAGCTGGCAATCTCGATAAAGATGAAAGTGAGTATCAAGGCCACAGTTCCTGACCCTTTGTCTCGGACACCCTTTGTGTTGAAAACGCGCTTTTCATTGGGACTGTTATAGCTGCTGTGAAGGGAAATCTGACACGCCATTGGCCTCCGTGGACTCGACTAATATAAATATTACCGCACATACCTATGAAGTTACAGACAACATTACTCTCGCTGGCTCTCGTAGTGGGGGTGGTCGGCTCAAGAAGGACACACTTATCATCCCCTTGACATATCGGGGCTACACTCTCCGGGGAGAGAGCCCGTGGGGGAGAGCCCTAACAAGGTCGACTGGGTGAGCCCGATGACAGCCTGACAGATGGCGGCAGCGTAAGCAGAAGAGGGGCGCGGAGAAGCCAAGAGGGATGCTGTTCGTGCTGCTCGTGCTGCTGCATGAGGAGAAAGACGAGCTGAGAAGGGTGGAGACGAAGAAAGGGAGGAGAGAGTGGAGGAAAGAGGTCAGGCGGTGTGTGACGGCCAGGAAGTCAGAACGGTTAAAGCAAGCATGCCGGATCATAAACACATGATAATCTGTCTACTTGTTTATTACTTGGATGGCATTGCATGACGCATGCCAGCTCCGCAAACACCCCGACCGATCTAACTTTCACCCCGACACTCTTTTTCTTGACTCTTCCCCTCCTCTACTCTCCCTGCATTGCCGATTTTTCACGCACCGCTGAGTTTCCAGAAATCCGACAGGACAGAGTTTGAGTTCCTCCATCAGCACGCCCCGGTCAACAACATAATACCAGCTGGATCCGTCGCCACCGTGCAAATGTGATGATTCAGTGTTCTCCTGGCAAACCTGGACCGTCCCCTTCAGCCCTGCTTAAGCAATTAAAATAGCTGAACCGTCCCTATCAGGCAGGTGGCGGAGAAAGTTGTCAGCGCAGAGGAAACTTTAGGCCCTCACGGCTCAAGTGTTTGGACTCTCTGAAAAGATAGATTTCATACATTTGGGCTTATAAATTCTTAATTTGTTCCACTCCGGCACATTGATCCGGCTCTGGTGTCAGGGCCTGTTTTTGCACGTCCTTCCCACAACAGGTGACTTTGTTTATTGGACATCCATCTCAATATTTCTTTAATCATGTGAGATTTTTCAGCTTGCTTTCTCCCTGTCATCTGTCTTACTGAGTTTTTTACATGAAGAGAAAAGAGCATTCTGTGCCGGACACTGAAAGTGTAAATGGCGTGCAGAAATGTTCTTAAATTGATGTTGGTGGTGCTAAATCAGTCTTACTGACATTGCACATTAGATTGGGTTTCGTCTTCAAAAAATTCTACCCTTTCAGTCAAAGATCATTGTGCATAGAGTTACACAGTATGACAACTCATAATTTAGGACAACACTGAAATATCTCTCTGCAAGATCTCAGGCATTGAGTTGGCGCGCAAAAGGTCAAAAGATCACATAAATATTCAAAAGCCTGACCATGGCCTTTAAAAAAGTAATGCAATTAATTTTTAAAACTCAATCGCAGCAAAGAGCAGTCATCGCTTTGTGTGACTATCAAAAACCAACCCGCAGCGTCCTGCTTCAGTCTTTATTTAGTAAACTTTTTATTGTAGGCCGGCAAACCGCATGTTTAGCTCTTACTGTTCATCCTATTTTCATCATCCCTGCTGTCTGTCCTTATGAAGCTCCACCAGATTTGCACCTCGATCAGCATCTTTGTGTTGGCACCATGATGTCCCCGTGGACGGCACCGTGTGTTTCCATTAGTCAGATTGTGGTTCTCCTTTCATTCTACACCTGAGTGTCAGATGAAACTTGTTCGTTCGATTCTGAGAAACTCAACAGCCGGTTACAAAAGAAGATGTTTTAATGTAAACAGGCAGCAATAGGAGACACTGACCCTGAAGCAAAGCAGCAGCCCTTGATTTACATTAGCTGTAACCCGAGAGGAGGAAGGTCTGGAGCGTGGAGGAATGAGAGGGAGTGCAGATTTGAAGAGCAAAGGAAAGATGAAAGGAAAAGATAAACCTCTGAGGGGTATGGCATGAGAAAAGCTTTCGACACAAGGAATGAAGATGGAAAGAGAACAGAGACCAAGGAGTAAACGGGCATTGAGGATGAGAGTGTTTTATCAGATTGTGCTGTTACAGGTCTAAGGGCACAAAGGCAGCCTGTGGAGTGCAGATAGTCAGGGGGAGGTGATGATGTGCGTTTTGTGCAAATGGCCAGCCTTGGATTCTATTTATAAATCCATCTGGAGTGGCCCTCAGCACAGGGGTTAGCACAGGCCCTACTGGCATACACAAACTCTCACACTGCACATTAGCAGTTGCTACCAACAGGGACACACTCCAAATTGAAACTATGCAATTGCCTACTTTGCAAATTGGATCATCAAAAGTAATTTGACTTAGTCTAAATGGACTCTTGTCTAAAGATTGATCTCATTTGGTGGGGTGATTTTAACATAAGAATTGGGTAGAGTTTACACGGTGCAGATGATATTTCTTCCAGAAAAAGTTCTCCTTGACAGATGTGGGGCAGCGATGTCCACAAAAAAAAATGGAGATGGACGTGACACACATGTATTTGTCACACTGGGTTTGTTTTACTGTCAACAAGTCAATAAGTCATGGACCCTGCACGGACCAAGGACAGAGTAACATTTTGTTTCTTCAGCCTGTTACATGTCTCTTCCTCTGTAGATGGTATACTACACAGACTTGGAACTTCATGCTGGTAATTCTATCAGGTTGTATTGTTCAGTCCAATTTTAGATGTGCCCGTGCTGCTCTGCAGCACCTGTTGCTGCATCCCATCCAAGATGTCACTTGGATGCACTCTTTGGAGTCTCTTAAGAAACATTCTTTTATGTTTTTGTAAGCATTTAAAAATTTGGTCGGCAAATCTAAGGTTGTAAGCTACCGTTTATAGGTCTTATGAAACACCAGAGTTTAAAATGACAAAAAAAGGGGAAGAGAAAGCTTTTCTCTCACCGAACAGCAGTTTAAACTCTAAACTCATATTGATATAAAGTAATCCAATCCTAAAGTGAAAATAATTCCTTCTAAGGAACGAATTTCTATGCCAAGTCTTGTCTTTTTCATCTAATTACTTATGAAATGTTTCAATATGCATTTCCGAAGACCTGAATAACCTACTGTATATAATCAGTTATAAACTTCCTGTCCACTTTGGAGTAGTCATCATATTCAAATTGAGCACATATTCTCTAAAATAAAGTTTATGCCAAAATGATTCTGTTTCAACATTGGAAGTAATTTATTTCCATCGTCATCATCTAGGTCTTCAATTGGACGGAGTTTTTAAATGCAATCTGTTTTTCCATGCATTCGATGGTGGTATGGCGGTATGATGTTTGACTGTACACAACATTACAACACCTTGAATAAATATAAAAGTATAATTTTATTAAAACAATCTGAATATGGAATATACACCTTTTTCTACTTGCTGAGCAGACATCAAATTCTTCTTGATCAATTAGTCTTGACACGAAGACACACGCACGCACACACACACACACACACACACAGGCACCCAAATATGTATACAATAATTAAGTAGTAACTTCATTGAAGAAACTTACAAACACATGAAAAACCTTGTACACAGCACCTTATACATTTGGACTGGAGTCATTTAGCAATATCTTATCAACATGTTATAACATATTCAAACAAAACAGGCTGGAGATGAAGCTCATCTTTCTCCTCTTCCCTCTCTGAGCAGCTCCTCCTCTAGTCCTCCTCTTTCTCTAGTTTTTCTGGCTTCCTTGTCGGCGTCCCGGGCTTTCTGCTCCTCCTCCCTCGCTGTCCTCATGAGCCACGGGCCTCCCAGGTAGCTCAGGATCTCCTCCGGGCTTCCTCTGAGCTTGGGCTCAGGGTGGAGCAGTTCCTTCAAAAGAGTCATCACGTGTGGGCTGAGGCCCTCAAACTGTGAGGGAGGAGGGTTGTCTTCATGGTTTTGCTCCATGATTGTGTAGCCATCAATGTCCTCCTCATCCCTCTGCATCACTTTTCTCTTCTCCTCCTCACGATCAAACCAGTCCTTGTATTTTTTATAGCCACGGTCATCATGAGTGCTCTCCTCCCAGGGGAAGCAGCCAGTTAGAAGGCAGTAGATGAGCACACCGAGGGCCCAACTGTCAATGCAGGGCTCCACGTTTATCCAGATGTCCTCCACCTCCTCTTCAATCCCCTCACTCTGCCTTCTCTCCATTTCTTTTTCTGCCTCCTTGGAGGCTTCCACCTCTGGTGTGCAGAAAGGTGACTCATACCAAACAGCTCGAACCGTAGAGTTGATGGCTCGGGTGAGGCCAAAATCCCCCAGTTTGACCCAGCGGCAGGAGCTGTCACACAGGAAGATGTTCTCAGGTTTAATGTCGCGATGGACGAAGCCCAGCGAGTGCAGGTGTGTGACGGCGCCACTGAGCTGGGACATCACTCTCTGCACGCGGTGCTCATCCACCCCGACCTAAAACAGACAGAGGAATCAGGCACAGGTAATCTCAAACAGATCTTCTGTTTTTTCTGGTGAAAATGCAACACACAAGATTTTTTTTAGTAACTGAAAGGCGGTAATTGTAATTTATAAATGTGCAATTCTTATAAAAAAGAGGTCATTTAAGTCACAAAAACATAGTTTAATATGCTGTTTTTTTAAAAGGCTCTCTTATTTTACCTCCTTCACCCTAAGGTGTGCTAAACTTCCATTCCTGATCCATTTAACTGAGTTTCTGCACGTACCTGCACCCGCTAAAAATATCAGTGTGAGGTCACTTAAGAAATTTGGGAGTATATGTTTTTTGCCTGTATCTAATAAAACGAAAGAAAAACACTTAAAATATCCCCCACTCTCTGTAAGGTGGCTTAAACATTCTGAAAATGGTGCATATGGACCTAATTTGAAAAACACTGAGGGGGAAAAACTTTCAGAAGTGGGCTGAGGTGACTTACAATAAATGAAAATGAAGAGAGGTCGGAGCACTTTATCTCTGGCTAAGATTCAACTGAATCTGCGTCATTGTAGTCGATAGTGACGCTTTTGGAAATCCCTGCTTCCCTATCTCCCCATTCAGTTATAGCAGTTTACACTTCTTCTTATCACTTCTTAGCTGTGTTACTGGCAGAAACTCCAATACAGAAGTAGGTGAACTGAGAGCTGCTATCAAGCACGTCTCAAGTTTTTGCTGGCAGCAAAGAGAACTCAAAAATATCTGGATCAGCAGTTCGATCCCCTGGAAAAAGTCATTCTATAGATACGATCCGCTGTTTGGCCGATATCATGCAGATGTCAGTAAGCCATCCCCATGGCCTGGATCGTGTTGTGTGGTTTTGTGAAGGAATATTTCTGTTCTTTTTGCAACGTAAGATTCACCAAATTGGTTCTGTTCTGCTTTACTTCAGCCAGAAATGTCATTTATGATGCATGCCAAACTGACCTCTGACACAATAACGCTGTAGAGATCGCCATAGAGACCCGCTTGCTGGGCAAAGACATAGTAGGACGGCGTGGAGAAGAAGATGCCAAGGGCCCGCGTCAGAGAAGGATGAGTGCAGTAAGAAAGGGACAGATTGTATTCCCGCAGGAAAGAGGTGAGAGAAGTGGACCGCCGAGGGAAGAACTTCAGAGCCATTGGCGTTCCTGCAGGGAAAGAAGCAAAACCAAATAGCACAGAATGTAAAACCTGTTATCACCGATGGACTGTGAGTGTTATCCATCACTGACACTGCGAACAAATTTAACTTCCCCTTTGGGAAGACTGTGTTTCACAGCTTCACTCTCGCTGCCGCAACTCTATCTCAGAGAATGTACCGAAGCACTTCATTACAGCGACAGAGGCGCAAAAGGTTAAGTGAACAGTATCAAAACAGCAATTTGTCCTCCTGTTACAGCAGTGCTGACCACACACAACCTCTTCATTAAACGCAGACCTGAGTAATACGCTATGGTGCAAAAGTCTTGTGTTCTATCTACACATAGCAGACAATTTGCGAAGGACCAGCTTCAAATTGTATCTTGAGATGTTTTCTTAAAAGCAGCCTGTCCCAAAATAGAAAACTCTTTCTTCTTTATTGCATGCATAAAATAACTAGATGCAGAGTATGATATAAAAATGGTGTTTTTGCAAAAACCAAGAGAAATATAAACTGAAAACGTGAAATATTTCAGCCTGGTGTGCATCATGTGACAAATGGAGGAAAAGTGCTGGGCCTAAAAGTTTGTCTACACCAGATCAACAATGTCTAAAAGTTTAAATGTCACCTGAGAGGTGCATCTACTGTTAGCCCAAGCCTTATAAGAATTGATCTCCACAGAAATGTGGCTGCTAAGAAGACATCAGGGAGAAAATGTTGAAAGTAATTGAAAGTAACACTTTGAATTGAGTAAACCCTCTCAGTTGATGACGAGCTGATGCACTGAACTATGCAAAATTTCATCTGCAGAAACCGTTAAAACTTTGCCGGTTAAAAGCTGAAAAAGCCTTAACTTAGAACCTAGCACTGACCTCTCTTTCTGTGCACAGCCAGCATGACCTTTCCATACGATCCCTCTCCTAAAAGCTTCACCATCTGAAAGTGTTGGGATACTTTCAGGCTGGGCATAGCCTGCGCCGACAGGAAGCATAGCTCGTCAAGTTCTTGAGCTGCTGCAGCCTGGATACAAGCAAACACACACAAAAATATTCTGTGTCATATTCCATATTCTGTGTCACTGCATGATTCCTGATTAGTTCTGTGGCATCAAGAGAAAGACGAGCTACAGCTTGACCAATGGGTGATGAAAAATAACTACAAAGAATGAAGTGTCCATCTGAGGTTGCACATTCTGAACCTGCAACGTGACAAGAGCTAAATACCATCAATCTCATTAATCTTGTTAATTTTGGTGCATGCATGTGCCTGTTGCGGTTTGGTTTGAGATGTCCAAACAAACCCTTGGCAGAAAATCAGTGGAACATGTTGCGCCGCATTGTCATTTTCGGCTGATCTGGTTTGATCCTCACAAATGTTTACAGTAGATGGGATTCATTCCAGACATGTGTTATCGGGACTTTCTGCACACTTGGCTCTGTCAGTCAGCTTCTGTCTGTCATCATTATCGGTTTCATGAAGCCACATCTACAATCATTTCCTTTTAAGTAGATCCCTAGCAGATACCCCGGGAACCTTTGAGCGGTGTGGACAGCCAAAACCTGGATCTTAACACAAAGGATGAAGCGATCACAATATAACGTATCTTTCCATGTGAACTTCCAAATGCAGGCGATGTGTCCCACTTAAGATGTGAGCACTAAGATCTGCTCATTGTGGTAATGCCAGTCAGTGTGTATGGATGATGACGAATAAAGAGCCTGTTGTGATCTTCACCGAAACTGTCCAGATCAAAAAAGCAGATGTTGCTACATGACCCTCAAAGAATGGCATGCCAGAATTTTAGATAGCAGATTGATGTAAGCCTTTATGGAATACTCTGCAGAAGTATGGAGTGATCATTTGCTAGTTCATAGACAGTATTGTTGGGAAAACAGGGTTCTGCTTAATGTCTGTTTTTGTAGAGAGCTCAATCTTTTTGAGCTAGGATCTTTTTTTATGCTTAATGAAAGGTTATTGTTAAACAACAAATATATATTTGCTCTGAAAAATAACCAGGAACACAGACTGGAATAAAATCAATACAAAAAGCAGCCAATGTCCAGTGAAAAACATTTATGAACCTTCTTGTGGGAAAATGTGAGGGATTTTAAGGTGGTGACTGAAGACTTTTGCATGATGCTGAATTTTGAAATGAGCAAACTGATCCAATGAACAGCAAATGATTGAAGAAAATGGTTTGAACCATTTTGAAGTTGCTGCATGGCACAGATGGGATTAATGGTGGCACGCCTCATTCATTTTAGTCTGTTAAAAGGTGACACACTGGCTACAATTGAGACACCTGTATATAAGAATTTATGAATTCAACATTTTGGGGGACACACAGCAAGTCGAATAATTAATTCCCTAAAAGCACATCTAACTTTTATCACAGGTTGTAGTGGCACATCATTCATTACACCCCTGGAATAGCTGATCATAACCAGGTCACCGCTATTAATCAAAGCCTTATTAGTTTATAGCAACGAGTCAGAAAGCAATAAGTGCTGTTAGATTTTGACCAGAGCTCTGATGAACCACAGCTCATTAACAAATTTGAAGCTGAGTTCGACATCAGAAGCCGAAAATCCTCTCAGCAGCTTGTTTATTAAGCATGTGTAGCCTCAGAGCAATTGCAATAAATAGCGATCAGGGCGTTTGTGTAATACCTGGATGTCATCTTATCGTATAGTTGCAGTAGTCCTGGCGTTATAGGACACATAAAACTGTCTCCACACACGGGAAACAGCTGTAGCAACCTTTTGTTGGAGTTCCACTCCTCTTCTCTATACTACGTGTTCATTTTGTGCGACAACCCAAAGACTGTCATGCAACAGTGCGTGTGAGGTTATGAACCACATTCAAACTGACAGGAATCATCTACAATACTTACTGTCATTTTCAGGTCAGTTGGATGATCTTTGCTCAGTTTGTCTCGGCTCCTGTCAGCATCTAATCAAATGCTCTTCGAAGACTGCTTCTAAAGTTTGAGGCTTTGTTGAACGTCTGCTGCTGGGATAACAATCAAACTATGTGTAAGTGACTTGGATCCTCGGTGCCATGCAGTAGCACAGCAGCTTTATAGAAGCGATGTTTACTGGAGACCTAGTTATTGGTGTGTATCTCCCCAGGACAGGCTCGCTGAACTCTCTCCCTCTCTTTTCCTATTCTTGTGCCAATACTCCCTCTCACGGCCTCTCGTCTGTTATGCTGGCAAACGCGCGTAAACCAGCTACGAGGCATCTCAACCCTGCCCCCTCAGTCCCTGCCGCCCCCTCCCTCCTCTGCCATGGAGTACTGTTAATGTTTCCCCCATTTCCACACTGTCAATCAGCTGACCACTTTAACCTGTCACTCTCCTTCCTCCCCTCTCCTCAGCCGTCAGTCACTTTCGGTCTTTACGCACAGCGTCCCCTCCTCTGCTTTCCATGTCATTTTCTCACCCTCTCACTCAGTCTGAGTCAGTGAATTCTCACCACAGAGTCGGAATCTAGTTTCAATCAACAGCTATGCTGGAATGACTGGAATAGGCCAACAAGATGTAATAATGATCTTACTGGATTTACAGGTTACAACATCTACGCTCCTGTTTAATTCCATATTACCCTGCTTTTTACCTTTTTAAATGCTGTGCATTTCATTGCCTGTCATCACAGAAAGATGCAGCTAACATCTGAAAGAGTAAAATCCAGTCTCATATTGTACCCCGACTGCATTCCAGCTCTGTTTCCAGCTTAACACCAGCTGCCGCTCAGGCCTCTCCTCCAGCTCGGCTTCATCGCCCTCCTCCTCTTTCCATCCGCTCCAGTGGGTTTCACTTAGTACATACATACTACAGAACTATTATTGCCACCGGATTGGCGGCTGGACGTTATGTAACGCACACACGGGCTGCTTTCACAACGACCTGCCCGGGCTCAGGTTCCTGACACCACTGCTGGGATGCAGCTGCTCATCACCAATAGGTGCTCCCACGTTTGTGCTTGCACCTTAGGGTCCTTTGGTCCCTGTTGTGACGACCAGCCTCTCCACTCCCCAATCAAAACACAGCCCTCATCTCATCTGCCGAGCCGGCGTCGAGAGTGAGACGCTCACTTTCAGTAATTCTAGGTGAACACCGTAGATAGATGGGCGATGCTACGCGGGACGGCTTTACTGACAGCTGCTGCCAAGTTATATAATATACATCTTTTGTTACACTCTTAGATTCACGGGGGCTTTCACTTCTTAGAAAGGGAAGTGTTGCCATCCACACCAGATGTTGTGTTCCCTCCCAACTCTCACACTGAAATGCATTCATTAAATAATGAGAGGATTTAAAAAAGAAATACAACATGACCTCCTGCAAGGAGGTCACTTTGTTGATATAGATAATAAAAAGAGACACACGAGACGTCTTGTAATTGAAATCTTTTAGAACTGATAATTCATAAATGGGTCCATTGAAACTGTAAATGATGTACAATTTGAGTGAATGAATACGTTCATTTCCATTTTTTTACAATTGAACAAACAAAATATACTTTTCTTTTATGCACAGTTCAACGGAACCGTTGCAACTCTGCCGGACTGGCTTTACTTGGATGGGAGCAGACTCCAGTTATAGAAATAAACACACTGCACAAATGTTGTGCTTTGTTGTCTTCAGAAGACAAAATGAGAATTTCACCAGAGCACAATGACAAGCTACATAAAATCCTTACTGCAATCACTAAAACTGAGATACGTTTTTCACATCTACCTCACATCTTCCAAATGAATTCCTACTTCACACTGATCAACTATCAAAACCAAATCATTGCCACATTATTTGTACATTTTTATTGTGTCTTAAGAGTTTATTGTGGCAGGTTTTTAAAAAATATCTTTATCTTCAAGTGCACAAAGAGAACTTTGTAATGGATAAAGACAAATTATCAATCAATTTTACCACTACCAAAATAAGCACTACATATAAAGAAATTTGCATATATCCAAATTTGTATTCCAAAGTATGTTTTATGTTTTTATTCTACCTGCACTTAGATAAATGACACTGTCAGATGTCATTTAGCTCCAGATGACAAACAAAATCAAAGTAAATGGCATTCATTAATGAAGCTACTAACTGATGTGTCAGTGATTGTTTGAGCTTTTGCTTTTTAATTCTCAGGTCGGCAACAGAGTTTTTCTAGATTTGAAACTAAACTTATGCTCCTGAAATGACTCTTTTCTCACTAGTGGGACAGTAGGCGTGAAGATGATGCTGAGTAGATTTTTTGTTTGACAAAGCTGGAGAGCAACTTTTTTTCAAATGTCTCTCCCTCAGTGATGCTAACGTGTTTCTAACGTGTATCACTTTTGTGTAGTTTTAGTTGGGTAATGGCAAATCTTTTCTTGAGCCCACGCCTCCCTGAAACAGAGATTTATATAAAAGGATAAAGCTCTACAGGATAAATGAGAGGCATGTCACACACGTACTTGCCAGCTGTTCCTGTGCTGTTCTGATCTACAGGACTTAATGGGTATTATGGCTCCTCTGAAGAGGGACACCCAATCAGGCTTTTGGAGTTTTAGTTTAGGATGTAACTAGTTAATGGTGCCTCTTTGTGGACAGTGTGTGCTATTGCATCTCTGTAGAAAAACCAAGGTCCAGTGAGCCATAACGTGATTAAAATCAAATAAAAAAAAACGGGTTAATGGTGGGATTAAGATTTTTTATGTCCCTCAAATATTGGACAATGCTTCTCATAAACGGAGTCTCGTAAACAGTCTAAAGGTTCAAAACTGTGCTAAAAAAAGATTTAAAGATAAGCCTGGAACTTTAAAGTTTTCTAAAGAGATTTTTAACTATCAGCTCTAGATTATTCCATAAACATCCCCTCACTGGACATCATAATGATGGCACCTATTTGACTGGGGCAGATACAATTTTAAATTAAGGAAGACGTGTGAATAAGGAGGTTTCTTTTTTTTCTAAGTGTGCTTTTCCAACAGCACTATGACGGCCTTGTCTAGGCTGTACCCTGCCTGTCAACCCAAGTAGGAATAGTTAGTATAAAAAACGGATGGCTGTATTGTGCCAGCATTTTTAAGAGTAACAAAGTCCAAAGTCAAAATGACTTAGCCTCTCATGTACAATGTTCTGAATACTTGAATCCTCTTGTCAGCACTCAGGGTTTTCTTCTGCTTGATAGTAGAGATGATTTGAGGCCTAAAGTTTGAAATTCTGTGTTCCAACTACGACAAATAATTTAAAATGCCATCTTGACCTCTTTCAGAAAGCCCGCAAAGTGCACCCCAAGTATGGAAAACACTTTGCAGGCTCTAAATAACTCCTTGCGTCTCTACCATTTGTGACCAACAGCTGAGCACGCTTTTTTTGGAGGCTCTTTTAAGAGGCAGAAGTAAACACAGGATGCTTTGGACAGGTGAAAAGAGGTGTGGTAACATTGTGTATCACATACTGAAACATGAATTTATTAATTAAAGTTTTCTTTTCTTTCATTCACATTCAGGCAAGTAAACAACAAACTTGTAATACCTTAATAATATATCATTTTATATAAACCCCACTCATAAGTGGTGGAAAATCAGGTGTTCAAAACAAACAAAAACAACTATTTAAAACGAGGACGCGTTTTTTTTTTCTTCAAACAGTAAAAAGGTCTCTGGAAATCAAACTGTTTTAAAGAAACATCTCCTAAAGGCCAATTAATGTCTTCGTTTTTTTTTTGGCGGGGGGCTCTCTTTGTTAGTCTTTCGTCGCCACTTTAATATTGGCGTGAAAAGTGGATTAATTATTCAGGAGCCACACTTGCATTGCAGGAAAACACAGATACAGGGGGCGCGGTCTTTCCTGTAGGCGAGAACGGAAGCGGAAATTCGGCCATCTCCTCGTACATTCAAGCTACAACAGGGTCAGTACAGTATTCATTTGAATATTAATTGTGTTGTATTGTCAACGTTTTTTGACATTTTGTCTTCTCGGGGTGTGTATTCAACTCTGTCCTGAAGAAGGACATGTAATTGCCAATGGGATTTCGTAAATTCTAGCAGTCATGTTGTCAGTAGCGAGCTAGCATCGGCAGCTAGCAGGCTAACAGATACACTGATGGCAGCAGGAGCAGCAAGTGATTTCTCTATCAAACTGGCAGGTAACCTTAATCTTTGTGTCCAGTCAGAAAGGATTTGGTGTTGTGGCAAGGACAGCCCCTTTTGCGGCATCAGTTTACCCACTTTACTCGTGCCATGTTTCACTCCTGTGTACCCCAATGTATAGTTTACCTACACTTCCATTAGTTCCAACAGTTCCATTAGCCCGGGTGAGAGTTGCTTGCTAAGCTGCTAACGTTAGCCACTATATGACAGATACCGTTCGTTGGCTTTCTTCCTCAAAATTTGGGAATTCCCAGGCAGACTCCGTTTAACACTCGCCCTACTTTATCCTGTGTGTATCGCTCAGTATTTTTTACTGTTGCGTAACGTTTGTGAACAGTTTGTTTGCTAAGATGTCGTTAGCTTGCTAACTTGGTAGGTGTGCCAGGGAGAAGTGCTCACTGGGTAACGGTTGTTAACCTTATCTCAGGCTAGGTTCACTGGGTGGGGGGGACTGTTCGTATTGGACTGTGTGCGAGCAATGCAGCTTGGAGAAATAATATAAACGGTGTTGAATGCTCACACATTTACTTCTTGTTAGCCGTCATGCACTTGAATGTCAAGAGGACTTGATCAAGTTTTACTTTTGGGGTAATAACATATGCGGTATCATTAGTCAACTTTGTACCATATGAACCACATACGTGTATTCCTGTGATATGGGAGGGTGTGGCCAAATGTTATTGACCTTTACAAGAAAGACCTGGACAATTATTAGGAACCTGCTTTATCTCAGTCATAAAATGTTTCATTTTATGAAAGTTATAGCAGACGCTCAACAAACCTAAATTTGTGTACAAAGTTTTTTATTACTTTTAGTACTTCTCAAATTTCTAAGCTGATGGCCACCAGACTTTGTCGTTTCCAAGTAAAACGGGATGTAAACAAATGTATTTTGGCAGCAAAAGTGATCAAGAAGATAACCAAAAGCTGTTTTGGCCGCCATTCTCCAGAGCTGCGATCTATTTGAAGTAGAAGGTGTGCTTGCTTGTACTTTGCTCAGAAACATGGCCAAGGCAGGGAAAGCAGACACGCTGGCAGTCCTGAATAGGTCAACAAATCAGGACTGGACTAAGAAAAGCCTGAATGCAGACTTTTTAAAGGTCCGAGAGAGTGATGAGCTGAGATCACACGTGGCGAGACAGAAGGGAAGACCCCGGGGCTGCTAATAGATGCATGCTATCACTAATCAAGTCAAGTGGCAGCATGGTGAAAGATTGGTGCCTGCTAAGGGCTGCTATCATGAAAGATGCAGGAGTTTGCCATCATGTACCCACCAATAGCCTCGTAATTGGCCTAGAAATTGCCCTACCCCACTCGTCAAATTAAGCCCCTGCTGAGCATATTCAAAGTGGTGTTTGTTGGAGTTGGTCACAAAAGGTTCAACCTAATGTGGTCGTGGCCTTCCGATAGATGCCAGAAAGATTTGGCAAAGATCAGTTTAGGATTTTCTTCTGTAGAAAATTCATACATTGCGCTAAGAAGGACGAATAAACAAAAACCTCTCCCTTTGTTCAAAACTGAGCTCAGATGTTGAATGATTGCAGCCCGGCTGGGCTTATTGTATTTGCTCAACAGTGAAATGACTCTTGAGGAATACAATATGCCCATTGATTTTTCTTGGTGTGTTTAGAGTAGCCGCCTGTTGTGTAAACATTGATGTATTGATTTCTGCATTTTAGTTTTATAAAACGGGTCATTTATGTTTAGTTCATGGCGAAGCAGAGGCTGGCAAAGTGCCGGCGTTGTAAAGGCGTCTGAGTGTGATCACACTTGTGAAGTGATTGTTAGTGCATGGCGGCGCTTCATAAGGCTCAAAAATATGGTGAAAGGATTCTTTTTGTCGAGGTGTCAGGAATTGTGGTTCCTGGCAACCAAACCCGTCATTAAACTTATTGTTAGTATAATTGAGCCCATTGGTCATCTTTATAGTGAATTTTCCCCTTTTTTAAAATAATTTCCTTGTTATTCCTTTTGAGTTTTAGAGTTTGGTCCTGAAGGAGCTTGCAAATCAAAAGACTGGGGGTATTTTTATTTTTTATTTTGCTGCTTTCGTTGATAGTTTTGTGACATCTATTAGGTGAGAAAATGCAGATGTGGCAGTGAAAGGATGCATTTGGTCAGCAACAATGCTTCACTCTGCAGCGTAAGCAATAGGTTACAGACAATGCCCGGACATACTCAGGGATGTAGTACGAGGACACATAATCATGCTTCACATGCCGTTCGACCAATATTAGACAGGATGAGTTTCCAGTGTTAATGTTGATTTTAGAACCTGTTCCCACTGTGTCATAATAGAGGCTTTGTATAAAACACAGCGCTTCGCTCCCGTTTACCCGCTGCTCCTTGGCTTTATTACTGCATGTAGAAGAATGAAGATGTTGTCTATAACAGGTTCGTAACTGCATGTCTGAGGTTCATGTAGCTAAAAGGCTACTTGTGTTCCACATTAATATTTTAGTTTTGAAGAAGGTCCCTTTTCCCCTTTTCTGTATCTTCACCATGATCGTCTGTTTTCTTTTCTTTTCCTTTCTTTTTTTGTTGTACACAGTATAGTGGGAAGGGCTAATACTGCGTTTGGTTAAATGAGTAGTGTCCTTGGCACAAGATTTCAAAGTCCAGTCGATCTTTATGCACACTGCTGCCTTCCTCAGTATGTTTTAGCTCAGGTTTTACTGTAACATAAAGCAACGGTGGTGTAAAGGGAACAGCACTGCAAAAGCAGTTCTTGACTTGGTTTATGAATCCAGGTTTCAAAAACTTCGAGTACCTGGATGAATTAATCTTTTTTTATTAGTTCACCTGTCTGACCTAATGTTCTATATAAGTCAGACTTATTACACCTGAGATTTCTGGGAAGCAGTCCCAAAAACCTTTTATTTATTTACCTGTGTGTGATTTTTGAAATATTAAATCCCACATATCTGAAAGAGTAGAGCTCTGTTTGTGAGGTAAAATTATTCTCTGATGCATTACTTGTGTGTTTTAACTGCCCAACTAATTGCTTTTTGTAGCTTAATGAATAGCCTGCTTATGCAGTGGGCTGCCTCTTGGAGTATTGATCATCTATCCTTGCTAACCAAGATAAATCCCACCAGTAATGGTGTGTGCCTGTGTCAACCATGTGTGTGTCAGCCAGGGACCATGTGATATTTGATGCTGAATATCTGCTTTGTATCTCATAATGGCTGTTTCTTAAAAATGGGTTCCAGCGTAAGATTTGTCCCGTTTGTTCTGCGGTTGAATCGTGTGCTTTCATTTTTTATCGTTAATCTCAATCTTGCTCTGCAGTTTTCGTCCCCCGGCGTCAGTGGTGTTCAGACCCAATGTTGCCACGCAAAGAAACGGACAAGCCGAGACGCAACACTCCGTGAATGAGTGGAGGGCCGGAGAGAGAGAGACGAAAGTATAAGAGGAGAGCCCCTTTCTCTGCATCTTTCTAGAGTAACAGGTCTGTGTAAGCCGTTGGTTCACCTTACTCACCTAAGACACTCAGTGACATTTTCCTACAGGATGTCCCTGCTCTTTCAGCACCTTTCACTCTTGTCTATAAGTGTTTTAATTCTTGCTTTTGTTGGTCTTCTCTTTTTCACTCATAAATTTTAGAAAAATGCACATTTTCCCTCAAATAGCCACACCTTTAACTTTACTTTGACTTTAACTCTGCCTCTCCATCTGTTCAGATTGCAACAGAACTCAGCGGCCAGACCGTTGCCATGTCGACCTCATCGCTACGGCGACAAGTAAAGAACATCGTCCACAACTATTCAGAGGCTGAAATCAAGGTTGTTTGCCTCCTCTTTTATCTGGCTTTTCTTCTCCTCTTTTTGGCCACTCCTCCAGTCTGCAACACGGAGGACATTTTACAGCCTCCTGTTATCTGATTTCTGCCCTCTTGTCATAGTCATTACTCGCTAATCAAATCATTTGCTCTCATTATTTTTGCCCGTCTCTGGCTCCTGCGTTTAACCTAAGTCTTTGTTTCAGAATGACTCTTTAACAAGGGCTTTCGTGTAACGCTCATACCCTCCTGTGGTGTTGCCCAGGTTAGAGAAGCCACGTCCAATGACCCATGGGGTCCCAGCAGCTCTCTAATGTCAGAGATTGCAGATCTGACCTACAATGTTGTAGCCTTCTCAGAAATCATGAGCATGGTGTGGAAGCGCCTCAACGACCACGGCAAGAACTGGAGACATGTGTACAAGGTATAAATGTGTGTATGTAATATAGATATAAGGTGATAATGGATCACTATCAAGTTATTTAGATACATGTTCATTGTGCCTTTTTAGCGTTCCAGTTTTATGTTTTTAGTTTTTGACATTTTGGCAAGTGAAAGTATGTGTTTAACTATACACCCTCTTTAAATGGTCTCTCAATAAAAACAAAATACTTTGTCCTGTTTTTAGATCTGTTTGCAGTCGTAATATAAATTATTTTCTTGTTTATAAGTTTAGAGATTACTGCCTACAACAATAACCTGATGGGGATAATTCAGCAATATTTGCTACAGAGTGTCAGGAGATGTTTGATATTACAGACAAATTCACCAGCTGCTTCACTGTTTGCTTATCTGTTTTACAGGATTTGTTTAATGGGGAATCTTTGTTGTACTTGCTTTTATTAGGCGATGACTCTTATGGAATATCTTATTAAGACGGGCTCAGAACGGGTTGCACAGCAGTGTCGAGAAAATATATACGCAGTCCAGACCCTCAAGGATTTCCAGTACATAGACAGGGACGGCAAAGACCAGGTACACAAACGCACCCGAGCACACAACGCCGAGTAGAAAGTTCAAATGTTTGGTTAGTCAGTCCAGTTGTGTGCACTATGGCCGCAGTTTGTCAAACATTCACCAAAGCAGCTTTTGCTAAGCAATGCTGACGTCTTTCACGGCCTCACAATGACAGTTGTTTGCCATTGATAAGGACACAATAATAACTTAGTAATTGCACTTAAAATGTAACTATGCGTTTAGATCTGCCTGCTTCATGTCAACTGTAGTTACCCAAAGTGAGTGTTGCCTAAACTGCTTTTCTCTCTTTTTTTTCCAGGGCCTGAATGTGCGTGAGAAAGCTAAACAGCTGGTGACACTGTTGAAAGATGAAGAGAAACTAAGAGAGGAGAGGATCCATGCCCTCCAAACCAAATCGAAAATGGCACAGACCACCAGTGGTAAGATGTCTGCTTTAAACGCAGATAAGCCAGACTCCCTGACTTGAAAGGGGGGATTGATGTCATCCATGCACATTTGTTCTCTCTGCAGCCTCTTCGGCTCCCTCGGCGCCCAGCTTGGGGGGCAGCCTGTCACTGGGCTCCCACTCTGGGGGAGCCGACCCTGAGCAGGCTTGGCCTCAAAGCTCTGGAGAGGAAGACCTGCAGCTGCAGCTGGCTTTAGCAATGAGTAAAGAAGAGGCCGAGCAGGTAACACAAAGTGACTTGTTAAGGACCGGCAGAGCTAGTGTGCTTCCTGATAAGGTGATTGCTATTTTGAATCTAATACAGTCCTAGCGTGTAAAGGCAAATTTCAAGATATTATTCACTGCTGCCGTAGACCACGCTTTGCTCTTACCATTTAACCGCTGACCTCCCCCAGACTAGCACGGATCCACTGGAGGATGCAGAGCTCCGCTATGCACTCACTCTGAGCAAAGAAGTGCACCAAAAGGTCAGGGGCAGAGTGTTGTCAGCCGACTGGAGGGCCAGTCCTCAACTATCTCTTTCTCTCAGTCGGAAGTGTTGATCAATCTAGAACACCAATTTCTGATCACGCTTTTCTTTTTCCTGAAGATAAACATCAGCCAGCAGCATTTATGTCGAAATAACTGGACATTTCTAGTTTTATCTCCTAGCTTTCACTTCTAAAATGTTTTGAAAGATGCTTTTCAAATCTTTACCGGGACATTTCACAAGTGCACACCCAGAGAATTGATTGACTATAATTTGATTGTTGAATTTGCATGCCGTCAGCAGGAATTTACCATAATTGATTTGTTTTCGCATCGAGTGCCTTGTAAGTATCGATAGTAATTTGAGTCCCGTTGCTCTCTGATAGCATGCATCCAGCTAAAGTCCCGATTTAAATCACTCTCTTCCTCACCTGCTCCTCCTTTCCCTTATTATGACTTTATTGTGATGACTTGTTTTTGCCTAATTTATTCAGGTGACGACAGTTCTTCATCAACTGTACTTCTGTAAACATTGAAAGGGTTAAAACAACGATAAAACAGTCAGATGCAATTTTTTATTTCTTGTATCATCTGTCTTTAACACTGTGTTGGTGGAATACAGATGGATTTCTTGTGCTGATCGTATGCTCAGTGATATCATATTGACTGGCACATTTCAGGCAGACTAAATGGTACAAAGCAGCAGTGGCTCAAGCAGAGCCAGCTAGCATTTGGAGTAATGCTGCTTTAAACCCATTCACAGGACTTTTAACTGCAACAGACTACAGCTCTCAGATTTATTTTAAGAAGTCATGTGATGGCTGTTTAGATTTGGCTCATTTTCTCCATAAAACTGCATTTGAATACAGGAGTTTGTATCTGATCAGGTGAAAATGTGTTTGCTTCAGAGGGCAGTCAATCAGTCTTCTGCTAAATCAAACAGTATTCTGCTGATAGTTCGTCATAATGATTAAAGGTTGAGTTCCCCTTTCACATTTTCAGCAGTTGAGGTGTAAACCACTGAAAATCTGTCTGTGGCGGTCTGTCTGACGCGGTGTGTGTGGTCGGCAGGAGGAGCGGCTGCGCCGAGGCGACGACCTGAGGCTCCAGATGGCCATCGAGGAGAGCAAGAGGGAGAAACCTAAAGCAGAGGAGGTGTGTGTGCCATTGATCGTAAATGTCCCGCTTTTATGGCTTTACCTGTCAAGCTGTGTCTCTTTCTCTGTGCCAGTCTTTTGTGTGACTTGATAAAGAAAGAGAGGGATAAAGGGAGCAACAGTTTGGGGCCTCAAAGTCAACAGCCCTTATCATTTACATAATTTTTTTAGCTTAGTGGAAGTGTGAACTGCGAGCAGTCGCATTCACAGACGGGTACGCACTTCCCCTTTGAGTCCTGGTTTGACCAATGTGCCACGTTTCAGAGTAGCCGTCCAAGTTACATCATTTGTAAATCAATAACTTAATGGCCTAACGTTCCAACTCCTCTGTTCTCCCTGAGATGAACAGGTGCAGTTCCGCTGTCCATGGTTGTGTTTTAGCATTTCTTTACCTTTGTTAGCAACGTTGCATCTGTAGTATTAGTACTGCAAGCTGGCGTCGTGCTGCAGATTGTCCTCTCACTCTCAGCCATGTTGACGGAGACTTAGGTTTTTGTGAGGCTGATAAGAGGCTGTGATTGCCTTTATAGCCCAGTAAAACTGTCACTACCAGGCACCCAGTTAGAGTTTACTTTATTTTTTATAACAACAAAGTGATACTTAACCCTAACCCTCCAACACAAACACAGTGCGCCTGACCTGCTAATCAGAATTGTTTAGGTCATTTTTTTTTTGTTTTCATATGAAAAAAGCCCAAAGCTCTCACTTACTTACGTGTTTTTAACCCGCCGAGTTTATGAATAAAGTTCAATTTCCCAAACTATCTAACCTATTTTCTTTTCTTTCAGGGTGCTCTGATGGAGCTGACTGCTGTGGACCCCTGGGGGGCCGCTCCCGCTGCCACTGTGGGCTCAGCCGGCCCCTCACCTCCTCCCACGGTTTCTGGCCCGGCCGCCCCCGGCCCCTGGGGCGCGGCCCCCGCAGATCCATGGGGAGTAGCCTCACCCACGTCCCCCACCAGCTCCGACCCGTGGGGCGGGGGAGCGCCGCCCACCATAGCCCCTCCCCCCGACCCCTGGGGAGAAACATCCAACAGGGTCAACAACGTGGACCCCTGGGGCAGCTCAGGTAGGCAGCCGCCGCACACGCTCACGTGTAGCCCCAGAATGCGCTCAGGTGGGCGTCAGAACAGAACCGGCTCCGTCTGCTGAAACAGGATGCGGACGCCGTAGGCTCGGCTCCACACCGTTCCACGGTTCTGTTTTCCGTCTTCAGAACAGTCTAGATTCATTTTCATTCATGTCACCATGCCGTTGTCTTTGGTTTCGTCGTCCACCTACGTGCTTTCAGTTTGTAATGAGGAAAGCAAGCATGCTCAATCCATCCTCCCTCTGTGTCTAAACCAGGGATTTTTATCCTCTTGTTTCCATCAGGACTGGCTGTGTCTCAACCAGAGTTGTCTCTTCTCTTGCCCTTTTATGCCTTTTTGTTTTTAAAGTCCATAAAAGGTTGCTTCTTATCGTCTCTCCTTAACCCAACTGGGCTTCAAACGTTTAAGTAGTTAAAGTAGGCTGGTGGACAGGCACAAACTCCAGTGAGTTTCTGCCCCGGGCCGCTTGTACTGTTGAGGTTAAGGAGAGAGAAACGCCACTGGTGGAACCCAGCCCAGCTTCCTGCTCCCCCCTGAGTGTGCGTTGTACTTGTAAAGTGTTGTGTTAACCCTCCCCTCCCCTGCATCTCCTCCCATACCCTGTAGCTGTGACCCCCCCCAGTGCTGACCCCTGGGGCTCCCCAGTGCCACCCAGCACATCCTCATCTGGGGGGCCAGTAGACCCCTGGGCAAGGGACGGGTCTATCCCTGCCTCTGACCCTATCACCTCCGACATCTGGAGTGGCACCGCCAAACAAACTAACGGCACAGGTACATTCACACTTAACGCTGCAAAATGAACAAAACGCTTATCTTATGTTTCACACACCCCCCCCTCAGCGATTTGCGTGAGTATGGAGCTCAGCAGGAATTCTGCCTCCTCCTTCTTTGCCGTCATCCTCACTGACGTTGTCCCGGTCCCCCCCCCCTGTCTTTCCACTCACAGGAGATCCAGAGAGGCGAGGGTCTTCAACAACAGGCTGTGACAGCACGGGCTCGCCGGTGCCCTTTGACCTGTCCTCTCTCGGTTCTTCACTTCCCGTTCGCAAGACTCCCGAGTCCTTCCTCGGCCCCAACGCAGCGCTGGTTGACCTCGACTCGCTGGTGTCATCTAAACCCAAGCCCAAACAGCCCCCGCCTCCTTCCATCTCGTCCTCCTCGGCACACAACCCCTTCCTTCAGAACACAGGTTAGATACAGATTTTGGGGGTTTGTTAAAAACCCCATATTGATGTAAATCATCTATATTGAGTAGCTTCTGATCTACACTAATACAATAATGCTTTTTTGTGTGTGTGTGTGTGTGTTTCACAGGCTCATCTGCTCCCGGCATGGCAGTGACTCCCGGCAGCACCATCTCCAGTCGAGGAGTGTCCCCAACACCCGCCACCTCCAACCCTTTCGGTGTGGCCCCCGCCATGACCTCCATCTCACCCGGGCCGTTGTCACTGGGCCTGAGTAGCCTGCGCACCAGTCCCGTGCCCCCCAATCCCATGCTGGGCATGATGCCGCCAGCCATGGGTCTGGGGCCACTGGGTGTGGGCGCGGGCGCTCCGGGAATGGGCCCCGGAGTGATGCAGGCCAGCCCCATGGGCATGCCCTTCGGCGCGCTCTCCCCCATGGCCCCGCCGGGCGCCGTTCCGTTCGGGGCGGGGGGCGCGCCCCCGCCACAGCTGATTTTGGGTGGGCCCGCAGCAGCCGGAGGAGTGATGGGGGCAGGGGGGTCCATGGGAGGGGCAGGAACGACAGGAGCCAGCACCAATCCATTTCTTCTCTGAGGAAGTGTCACCTCTTCTTCGCTCACCTTTCTGCCTCCTCTGTCCTAACTGCTGCCCCCTCCATCCTTCTCCCCCTCAGCAGGAGCTGTCCACAAAGAGAAGTGTCTACATTTCTATATTTAAAGAAAAAAAAAAAATCAAAGATTATGTTTATATTTTTTTCTTCAGCAGCATTATTTCATTTCAAAACTATTTTCCACGATTAGTTCTTTTCATTTCATAATGGGATATTTTGTGATGGGAAATAGAGATCTATTTATTTTTTGTTTTAATCCACCCCTGTATTGTACGTTACGTTTTTCTTTTTTTCTTTTTTTTCTCCAGTCCTGTCATGAAATGAAGGTAAGTCTGTGAGAGCAGGTAGCTTTTTCCAGTAGTGTCACTCTACTCTTAATACTACTGCACACGGAGAGCTGGAGGGAAAGGTCACAAAGCCACTAACAAACTGAACAGAGAAACTCTTGTACCTGCCCCCTCCTCCTCTTCTCTCCCTCTAAAACGAAGACAAACACTGAATCACTGAAATAGGTGCATGAAGGATGATTTTTAATGGACTCCAGACTGAGACACAGACTGGAAAAAAAAAAAAACTGCATTAACATTTCAGGCTCAATGTGATCAAATACTTTCAACCATTTCACTCTTAATTTAATTGTAATTTATTTTTTCAAGAACTTGGGAACAAATAAACAAGGAAATTCATGCAAATGATGCCCTTAAAATCAAAGCTTTTTTTTTTCTTTCTGACTTGTAGAAAGCTTGACATCTGTGATCCGATGGTGGGGGGGTTGTCCGTCTGAATGAGTGCGTTTACGTGTGAATGAGAACACAAATGCTCATTTGTGAGTACGCTGAGGCCGGTTTGTGTGTTTTTCACCACTGTATGTCTGATCTCAGAAAGTAAGCAGTGACGTCCATTATTTTTATGTTAAGAATAGTCACTCGTATTAAAATGTAAAGCTTTGGAATGAGGTGTTGTAATGATCACATTTTTCTTTCTGCGGATCTCTTCTGTCAATCAGAGTTAATTTTTTTAATTATTCTTGTTCACACGTTTCGTACGGGATCCTTGGCACAGGTGTCCTGGAGCAACACTGTCCTCATGTTTCACCACCAGCCCCCTCTTTTTTCCCCTTTTTTTGAGAGAGAGAGAGGGGGGGGGGCTCCAATGATGCTTCTTTAAAAGACTATTCTATTTCAATGAATGAAAGAAGACAAAACTGGGACTTGAAACATGCTCCATGCTGTTCTTTTAATTTAGTTTGATGAATTTATTGTTATTTTATATCAAGAAAATATCGCTTATTGGGTAAGGTTGAATTTTGTGTGGTGTCAACTGTGAACATTCACATTTGAAAAGCAAAATGGAGAAAAAAAATATCAAAAGAAATTTATGAAATAAAAGAAAAACACAGGACGTGTGCTGAGCCTTTCTTGAAGCGTTCTCTGTGTAGACAGTCTAAGGCTGAGAGTTCTGTGGTGACAGGTTTATTGTTTTACAGTCCAGCATGCAGGTCACAGCCTGCCGCGTACCGACACAAGATGAGACACACAACATTTGAGGAAATTCAAGGACAATCCAATACACGGCAAAAAACTGGTCCCTCGATCACGTGACAAACTGTTTTTATCAAAGTGACCACGGAGACTTTATGTAGAAGTTTTTTTTTTTTTTTTCTTTCTTCCTCTTCTGTTCTCCACAGAGGTCAGACGATCAGAGAATCCCAGTCGAAGTCATCCTGGAATTCTTCGCTGTTGCTGTGCAGATTCTTTAGTGGGGGGCGCGGCCGTGGTGGCGCCGGATGAGGCTGCATCCCAGCTGAGGCGTTAAAGAAAAGGGGGAAAAAAGCACATTATAACTCAAAACAGACCGGGAAGAAGAGAATATCTTTTTTTCAAATGTTTTCTTTTTATATTGGTTTGATGAAGTTCTCTTTTACAACTTTAAAATGGCTGTGGCGATTTTAGGGAAGCAACTCTTCAGCTTTATAGAGAACTGCTCCGAATAGCCACATCAGTGCTGCACTCACTTCAGTCTTTTTTGTTTTTCTCATTCTAATCAAACCTACTCCTTGTTGCTCAGACACTCTCCCAAACAGACGAAAGCGTTATACTTTTAGCTCGGTGCCTTTCCTCACCGGCTGTGTTTGCAGGCTGGGTTAGCTGGGGTCTCTGGAGGCCTGGTGCCTGCATGTGCTGGGGCCTCCGGGGGGGCTGTGCTCCGTTGGTAGGAAGAACCATCGGGGAGTACGGGAGGGGGGACGGTTGGGTGAGGCTGGCCAGGGTGGGAGGCGCGTTGGAGTTGAATGGCAGCATTTGCAGGCCCTGGGGTGCTCCGTGGGCGAGCGGGGAGTTGTTCCCGGGGGTGATCATTCCTTTCTGAGAGAAGAAACGGTTCAGGGAGTCGCAGAGGGAGGTGAAGAGGGTGGGGTCCAGGGCCCAGTCGCAGAGCTCCGCCTGCCGCATGCTCTCCAGCAGGTCTGTGAACGGGAGGGGAAGAAACCCTTAGAGTAGTCTTCAGATCAGTATTTCATCACCAGTCTGTTAACCTGTGGGCGGTAAAAAAATCAGCCATCAAATCTCAACAGTTTAAAAAAATTGTAAAAAACTACTGAAATGATCCTGAAAGTATCCAGTAAACTGATTAAAGCTAACTGAGCAGAGGACGTCAGCAATTATCTTATCGCACCACTCCCAGAACGGGAGGGTTGGTGTTTTTGTTGTTCATTTGTTTTTGGGTGAAGCAGCCCTCTGAAGACGAACGTGGTGACCGGCACCGACCTGGGTGACCCGAGAGGTCAATGTTTGCCCAGTCCAGGCTGCTGGCGATGCGGAAGCTCTCCTTCAGGGAACCTGGGTTACTGAACCAGTCGGGCGGCACCGCTGCAGAGGGGAAGGGGGAGGAGGACAACTTTACAGACAAAATAAACTTTTCTGACAGAGCTTTTCTGTCTTTCATGCAACTTGAACATGTCTGGGACGATGGCGGCGCCGTGACGGACTCACTGTGTTGTGAGGCGGGCTCCGACTCGGGCGGGTGGGAGGCCTGGGCCGCTGCTGGGGCGGGGTGAGGGGACATCGGAGGGAGAGTCGGAGTGTGGAGAGGCGTAGTGTCGTTTGGGACGGTCAGGGGAGCCACGTCGGCTACGGAGAAAAGAGAGCAGCTCATGGCTCAAGCTTTGTAATGTGAAAAGCTAAACCGTCCCCCCCCACTAGTAATACTTACACAGGGACCCTCCCCTCTCCCGCATGGTCTTGAAGAGCGATTTGAAAGACGCATACAGGTCTGGTATGTTCAGCTCGTCAAAGGAGAAGCGCAGCGGGGGGTCGGCGGAGGAGTGCGATGGAAGGGCGGGGACGGAGGAGGCGGCGGGCGGTTGGCCGGGCCCGACGGGCAGCGGCGTGGGGTCGGCATGGCAGGAGAAAGTGGAGACGGGTGGGGGTTCTGCGCTGCCGGGGAAGGAGAGCACGGCCCCGCAGAAAGAGGGGACGGCCGGAGATGTGGAGACGGCGGGAACGGGCAGAGGTGTCTGAGAGGCAGTGGGGACGGGGAAAGTGGAGCCAGGCGGGTGGGGAGCTGGGAAGGAGCTCATGGAGGACATGGGGAGCTCCGCTGATGAGGAGACGGACTGATGAGAGGCGGGGAGACCGGAGACGTGGGCCGGCATGTAGGGGGGGGGCTGCTGTGAAGACGAACACATGATTGAATACACTCAAGTCTCCTGAGGTCCTTTCTGGGCTTATATACCCTATACGGCTAATAAATGTACCCTAAGGCACGTTTTAGAGGCCCTGAAAGGTACAACTGGGCTGTGTTTTTTTCTGAGAGTGTACCCAACGAGCACAGCTGTAATATGAGAGGGGAGGAAGTGCGTTTACCTTGCGTGGGGGAGGAGAGAGAGAGGCGGCGGAGCGGGGAGGCTGCTGCCGGACAGGTCCGAGCGGGGCAGAGTTCAGAAGCTGGAGGTCTGCGTGAGGGGACGGTTGCAGCTGTCGAGGGGAGGGTCCTCGCGCCGGACGGGCCTCGGGCGCCGGGGGAGCCTGCAGCAGGCCGCCGGACGAGGCGCTCAGAGCCTGCAGGAATGCAGCAGCACCGCTTGAGGGGAAGGGACTCGTCGGGTCAAAACACCACGCTAAACAAAGCTAAACGACAATGGTAGTTTGAGCGCGTGCTCAGATTTGCTACACCCTTTTCAGTAGTTTTGCTAAGTGTGGGGTGACCTGTTTTCAAAACCTGTTTTCATGAAGACTATTTCTGCCACAGCAATAGAGCCCTGTTTGGGAAAACTTATCCTTTAAAATAGATAGATCTATATGACTCTCAAAGTGTTTCTTCTTGATTGTCCGGTAAAACCAAAACAGGGGACCTAAATAGAGCCCTGTGAGAATTGTAAATTATAACCATGTTTCATGGATGCTCAGTCTAAGGAACTAAATTTGAAAATGTTTTCCATTGATTAGGGGGTTCAATGTTCAAAAAGGCTGATTTCTACATGGAAATTTATTTAAAATTTGGAAAAAAAGTCACTTTTGGTTGTCCTTGTCAATAAAAAGTAGATATAAAACTTCTGAGAATGTCACTATGACCAAGCTGTCCTCTTTATCCTTCTAATCTGTATTTATTCACACTATAAAAGTAACATTCAAAGTTATAAAACATGCAATCCTACATGAATGAGAGACACTTTAACTGCAAACCAAGATGGTATATCAGAATAAAAAATAAATACTGAAGTCAGGAAATGAGTGAGTAATATCAAGATAAAACAAAACGCACGTCCGGTCTCTCTTCTCCCTCATCGTCCTCCGGATGGGGACGCTTGGGTGCCCTGACCTGAGCCACGTCTGCATGGCCGTCCATCGTCCAGTAGGAGCCCTGAAAACACAGGAGTGGTTAAGAGCTTTCACTCCCCCCCCTCACACCTCCCATCCCGCGCACACACGAAATTCGGAGGAAATCACGTGGACCGTTTCAGTGAGATGCTTATCAAAGCGGCTCACCTTTCCAGGATCATTCTGGGGTCGGGGAACCTTCCTGAAGCATTTGTTGAGAGACAGATTGTGGCGGATGGAGTTCTGTTAAGAGGAGAGAGACTCAGTTCTGTGGCGGTCAGGGAAGAAACGACACAGTTTAGAGGTTTTCAGATTTAGGGACTGCCGTGCCCCAGCGATGCTTGCCTTCCACCCGCGGCCCGCCCGGCTGTAGTAGGGAAAGGTGTCGCTGATCCAGGTGTAGATGTCGTTCAGACTCAGCTTCCTCTCCGGAGCAGCCTCTATGGCCATGGCGATGAGAGTGGCGTAGCTGTGGGGGGGCTTCCCTTTGCAGGTGGAGGCAGAGGGGCTGGGCACCGAGGGTATGAAGTCTCCTCTCTCCTTCCCCCTGTCTCTCTTTTTGTCCCTCTCTCCTCCTCCTCCTCCTCCTCTCTCTTTGCCCGAGCGAAGACTACTGATTCCCAGTTTGGGCAGCCAGTCAATGCTGGTGAGACTGGAGTCCAAGTCAGAGGACATGTTTTTTTCTTTTTTTTTTCTTTTTCTGCGTCCAGGATCTGAAAGAGCAGAATTGGAAAGGGTGGTTTTGAGCGTTCGATTGCTTTCAGTTGGCATGGACCGGAGCAGAGACATAAACAGGGAGCACTCCCCAGAGGTCTGGAAGAGTCAACCGCTCTGTTCCTGTAGGTTCAGCCAGCGTCAGTAAGGAAACAGTGTGTTCAAACGCTGGCTGCTCGACAAACTTTCCCTTCCTAAGCAAACGCACAGGGCGAGTGCGTCGACATATGAGCGAGTCACCCCCCCTCCACCTATACCTGCCATTTTCTGAGAAGGAAGATTGACTTGCTTACCTCCCTCTGGTCACTCGAGGCCCAAGGCCTTGAAAGTGGTTAATGTTTTATGCTGTCATCAGACGTGCACGACTGCTCACAAACCGCGGCCGTCCTCCTCTTCAGAGCTCATTCCTCGGCATGCTGATCCCCTCAAGACCTCCGATCACACCCTCCGTTTGTGAAAGCTTGTGTAACTTTAGAGAAATGTACACACCAAAAAAAAAAAACAAAAAAAAACTTCTCGAGCTTCCTTTTTCTCTCCCTCCCTCTGTTCTTCCCCTCCCTTTCTGACACCAGAAATGCGTCATTCTCTCCACCCCTGTGTGACATCACGTGGTGCACCCGCCTCTGGGAACTGGTCCCACCTCCTCAGAGCTCCGGCCTGTCAGGGAAACGCCTCCACAAGGAAGGACTCCAAAAACATGCACCACAATATTTTACTCAGACATGAGAACAAGAAGAAAAAAAAAAGCACAGAAGTTCAAAATCAAGGTAAAAGATTTGATTTATTGTCTTGTTTTCTTATCGGTTTTGTACATTGGAGCACGACGGCTGGAGGTGATGTCTCTACAGGGCACTGAAGTAGGAGAGGAGGCCGGTGTCAGGGGACGGGTGGAGCATGAGCTTCTGGATCTGACAACAAAGTACAATAAATCAAGACGGATATTTTCATGCAGGAACTGGCAGGCCTGCCACTGAGGGAGGCCACAGCCAGTGTTGATCACCTCACTATTTAAAAAAAATTCATGCTCAGAGAAAAAACTGTAAAAAGTTAGGAAACATTTGACTGGAATTGTGTTCAATTGAGTTTCTCGAGGTGAGACAAACACATACCCAGGAGATTTGGCTGAAAGCTGAACTATTCCTGATTGTAGTTAGTGGAAAGCGTGCATGAAATTAACTGAGCTGTAATGTACAAAGTCACCCAGTGGAAAGCTGTGCATCTTTGGCGATCCACCAGCTGGGGCATAAAAGTGTGTGTACTCAGAGTCTGTCTTTTTCAACAGACCAAACAACTGTGGGATGGAAAAAATTTACAGAAACTTTTGGTTCATTAAACCTTACAAACAAGGGCTCAAAACCGAGCGCCAGGGGAACGAATGAACACATTTAGCGTTCAGTCTGGTTCGGAGATGGCACACAGTGTGCCGTCTGTGTTCATACTCATCCCTTTAAAAAACAAACAACCAATGAGAACTGCTTTTTTCCAGATAGAAAACAAGTTTTTTGGGCATGTAAAGCTTCATAAGAAAGTTATTTCACAGCCATTACACACAACTGTGACACACGGGGAGATCAGGCTCCACACAGAAATGCCCCAGCTGGGAGTTCAACAAAGAACAGCGATGCTATAAACCCCAAATTCGACACACTACCACTAAAAATGTCTCATTTAGCTTTAAAGAAAATGTACTTCCATTTTTCCCCCAATTCCCACTCCTCAATATGAGTGTGAAATGCTTCTGTGAGTGTGTTCAGCCATGGCCTGAAGGGTGTGAGCCCTGTCCATATTTTACCTTTCTAAACATCAGTTAGTGTGAAGAAAAAGGTGTATTTGTGTTTTTTGTGTGTGCGCTCTGATTATGCATGTGGTCCACTCAGCGTAGAACTGATTTTCTTCAGGGAAAAACGCACACATCTATATTACACACTGCAAAAAGGCATTCACAGTAAGCACCTCCTTGAAGTTGGGGTGCCTGGCGTCTTGAACCAGCTGCAGCAGGACGGCCTCTGTTGTGGTCAGGAAAGCTCCACTCTGCTTCAGTCGGGACAGAGCAAACAGCCGGTCCGTCTGGCTGAGGAAAGCACATTCTTAGAAAATAATACACACAGAGTTTCCCCACTGTTGATACCCTACTGTGTCAGAAAGCCCATTGTACAATAAACAGATACCTTCTGGATGAGACGGCGTCAGCCACAATGTGGACCTCTATTCCCTTCTCAAGCAGATCGAATGTTGTACACTTAGGATAAGAAGCACACATCAGAAAGAGGGGAACGTTTCCAATTGGCTCTTTTAAAAAGGAAAATGCAGAGTTGTATCTAAACTATTAATAACATAATCATTATCAAAAGTGACATCAGTATAATCCTCAAACTATTTTCTATATTTCCACCTTTAATAGTTTAACAGCACATGAAATATAAGGTAACATTAATCACATGGTCTTACTGCGATACAAGCGTGGGCCTCAATTCCACACAGAATAGCTTGTTTGCGATTCCCCAGGGCCTGCAGCTCTTTCTCCACCTCCTCGATAATCATGGTGAAGGAGGTCTTGGGATATGCCTTCAGGTCCTCGGCCCCCAGCTCCGGTACAGTGGGTCCTAAACCTTTAGGGTACTGTTCTGTCAGAATGGGGGGGATGCCCAGGACCCGACTAGCCTGCAACGGGGAAGGGACGACAGTGGGGTTTGATTGAAACTGTCCCAAAAAATTCCAACCCAGTGATCCATACTGGGAGCACGGCCGACCTGGAGAAGCCGGGCCGCGTTGCTGACAATGTTGGGAAACTGGAAGATGTTGGGTCTGAACTTCTCCTGCATGTCACACAGGAAGAGTACAGCATCCTTGGTGGAGAGCCTGCCAACTTTTGCCACTGTGAAAGCAACACAAAATATAACAAATTCAGCTCAGATTTTTGGAGAAACTCAAGGTCAACTTTTGTTTAAGCTTTGAAAGTTTGCAGTGTAGCCACAAGTTGCTATTTATTGGCATTATCCTTTAAGATCAGACATTAGAAAACGAACATTTATTCTAATAAAAGTCTGCATGACTGTGCACTTAAAAGCTGTGGCCGTGTCTTCTTCAAAATAAAAACTATTCGAATCTGTGCAAAACATTAAAGAAGGAAACGAAATGTGACTTACTGTTGTTGTGCGAATACTCCCAAAGCAAGCAGGATAAATGGATGACAGGTTCGAGGACACTGTAGAAAGATTAACAGGTAGGTTAAATTATTTTTCCCGTGTTACATTTCTTTGTTACTGGAAACAAGCAGAACGTTTACCTTCTTACGTACGACAGAGACAGAAAGACAGCGTTTAACGTATCACAAAAACGCTAAATAAAATCGTTCTGTAAATAATCAATCAACTTCAGGATAAGTTATAAAACAAAGAACGTATTTGCAAAAATAATCGGAAATTAATATAAAACTAACCTTGCAAGTGACAAGAATCGAGTCAGAAGTTTAACTGCAAAAGGATCTAAGTACTGCCTCCCCAGGAGCCCATTGACCAATAGGATTACGTGTTCTTGGGACTGATGTGTTTTTTAGCCAATGACAGTTGCTTCTTTTCACGAACCATCATGCTAGCTTGGTGGGTGTCAAGCATAGAGGAAGTCAGGGTTCACATCTGAAGATGTCTGACAATGCTGAATCCCCAACAGAAACGCCAAAAGAGGAGCCCCAACCACCGTCAGATGATTCCACAACTAGCGAAGAGAAGAAAAAAAGTAAGAAGATTAGCCAAATATCATTTAAGTGAAAAAAGAACATTAATAGTTCTTGTTTTTTTGTAATTTTGCTAGTGCTTAAAGGAGACGTTTCCGGGTGTGTGACGGTAAAGATGACTGATAGCAATTTTGGCCAATAGGATGGACACGTTTTTTTTTTTTAGCCAATAAACAAGAAGCCTTTTAACACATGTGGTAGCACAAGTTTTAGAAAACAGCTAAAGCTATTGCTAGTAATTACAAAGACAACAAACGCTGTCTTAGAAACTGTGTTGTTGTTCTTTTTTAAATTATATTTACTGTGGTACTAGATACGATATATTTTGCTGCTATGTTAAAGTTAAATGTATATCTCCTATGAATGAGCGAAATAATAACGAGCTATAAGAGTAAAACGCTCAGAAAGAAAGAATCCTGTTTCAAATATTGGAGAAGGATCCAAGCTTTGTTTGTTTTTGTTACTTTTGCTATCAGTTAAATATAATACAATATAAGAGGCCATTGTTAGTATTGTTGATAGAAAAAAATGCTTAAAGCATGTTAAGTCAATATGCTCATAAAAAATAAACTCGTAAACATGTTTCACCATATAAACTTCACATATTTAACATCTGTATTATTGTAACAAATCATCAAGTATGTATACCTACAAATCATCTTTGTCTCTTGGGCATGCCATTGGACATCTAAAGCTAATAAACTAATAATTTCCTCCATTTGATTTTCAGTTACCTCTTGATATACATTTAGTCCTAGATGGTTGTAACTGTGCAGCCCTTGATACCTCACATGACACTCTGATAAAGGCATCCTTTTTTCTTTCTTTACGTT
Source organism: Menidia menidia (assembly GCA_907169785.1). Classification (NCBI taxonomy): domain Eukaryota; kingdom Metazoa; phylum Chordata; class Actinopteri; order Atheriniformes; family Atherinopsidae; genus Menidia; species Menidia menidia. Next base: position 7,425,980 of record CAJRST010038888.1, read on the forward strand.
TTTTCAATAGTAGTTTCAATATAACAGATACATTTTGGGACTTTTGACAGGAAGCTGAAGTAACTGGAAATACCCACGCATACTCAGGGAAAACTTTACATCAAAAGTTACCAGCAGGAATAGCATTCAGAAACAGCCACGTCAGTACACCAGCCCCCAATAAGAAACAGCTTTTAAAAATTCAATAAACAACCCAACCTGAAAGTTTAAGTGATTGAAATAACAGTTATAGGCATGTCATTTCTACTGCTTTTGAAGCACTCATTCCCGCTGTAATAATTCCACAGTTAGATGAGGAACACCATTACTCTGTTTGTTTTGCTGCCGTGGTGTTGAAGTCACACGTGACTGCCTCTCATAGGCACACAGTCAGAAATCCACTGAGCAGTTCAGGTTCAGATCTGTCTGGACGGCTGTGTGCTGCGGAAGCTTTCACCTTTATTCTCTCTGTCTTCACAGTTGACGTGTTGCTGAAGGCGGTTGGAGACACTCCTATAATGAAAACAAAGAAGTGGGCTGTGGACAGAGGGAGGACGGTGCAGTCCCTCGCTCAGTTCATTTCTCGTTTCCTCAAGTTTGATGCTAGTGAACAACTGGTAAGAGTGAGACTGGAGTCTGATGTGATAGCTTCTCAGAATATAAATTGAGGGGGGAGGGAAAAAAACGTTTCCATCTCTTTCTCTTTGTTTTCAGTTCATCTATGTTAACCAATCGTTCGCACCATCACCAGACCAAGAAGTAGGAGTCCTGTTTGACGTAAGTTAAAACAAAAATCAATGTAGGACCATTTACCCTATTTTTAATTAGTTGTTTCCTTGAACGTTTTAGGACATATGGAGGAAAAACAAGAGCAGCAAAAATTAAGAATTGATTTAGAGAAAAAAAACATATTATTACCACCTTTAATGTATTTATATGGTCTCATGAATGATAAAATCAGCTCCATGACAGGCATCGTCCACCTGTATGCTGACCTGCCTGATTTGACCAGCAGAGGGAGCAATAACAGGAATGTTTCATATGAGAAAAGCCCCAAATTGTTGACCGCTGACCTATCCCCCCTGATGAGTAACAGTCAAGACCTCAAACTGTAGTTGAAATAAGTTCTTATCCTTGAGCATTATCTTTTTTTTTTTTTTTTTTTGGGGCGCCACCAGTTGATATTCATTTATAGACCTTATGACGTTGTGTTTTCTTTAACATTTGTTTTTCTGTCATTCCCTCTCCCTCTTTGTCCATTTTCCAGTGTTTTGGCAGTGATGGGAAGCTGGTCCTACATTATTGTAAATCTCAAGCCTGGGGTTAACTGCTGTTAACAATTTGATGCGTGATGAATCCCCCCAAATTCACCTGGAATTTCTCCTTTTGGTATTGTTTTATGTTTGGTGTTTGCGTTTTATGTACATACATTATAAATAAATGATTGTGACATGTAAAAAGATTTTTTTTACTTTGTTCTTTTCTTTCTTATAATTGGTCTAACATTTTATATACATAGAGAAACTCTCTTGGTTGGATTTTATTGATTAGGATGTTTTGATTGGAAGCCAAAATCCAAACATGAGCGGTCCACCATTTTATTAAAAGTAAAGTTTAAAATGTTGATTGTGGAACTTAAACTGATGACGAAAGCAGTCGGGAGGTTTTAGAGGAAGCCACCTCTGAAAGTGGGCAGAAAGGAAGAGGGGGGCACTATAGTAACAGATGGGCTTAGAGGGATTACATGATTCAGGATGGGTATGTGACATAAATTCCCAAGAAAGACAGAAAACAGTAGATTGGCGTGGAGGCAGGCGCCCGCTCGCTCCATCATTTGACATCTCCATCCAGCTATTGACGGAGCGGATTAGAGGGGAGAGTGTGGCTGGAGAGGTGAGGACCAGTGCTGCACACCCTGAATGATGACAGCTCTTCAGAGGCAGAAAACAGAGGAGGACTGCAGTGACACAAAGTCTGTTCAAGATGGAGCAACTACATGTAAGTTCTTAAGAAGCTTTTGGAGTAAAGACTCTTAAAAAAACTGAAGATTTTGGGTTCAGAAAACTACAGGAAATGATAGGCGATGGTCAGGCTTTCCGACATTTTTACATTCATTTTTACAGTAGAACGTGCACGTCCCTTATCCTTAAATCAAGGGAGATTAGGATGCTTGTCAGACAACGGAAGAATAATCAAGTACATGTCCCCGAATATTTCTCTAGAGATTGTGCCATTTCTCTGTTTCCAGCTATGAACATTATTTTTTATCTAAAACTGGGTTTCTTGGTGATGCTCACCACACCAAGTATTGCTCCTTCATTATTTTTTTCTTAGATGCTAGAACAAACATGTTAAATCCATAAACCTTTCAATCACTCCAGCAGTGAATGTGTTTTAGCTGAGGAAAGTAATGTTTACAAAAGGTGATTTAGGATAAGATCTGACAGATTTTTCCTTTTGTTGAAATCAACTATAATTCGGTTACAGTTGAGGAAGAATAATAATCTTTATTTGATTATGCTTTAAGTGTTCGTAATGTTAGAAAAATCTTGACTACACTGTGAATTCTGATAGCTCAAATGCGCACCTGAAAAATGAATGGGTCCCAAATTATGACTTTAGTAATATCTGAGAATATGCAAATGTTTTTTTTTTTTAATATGTACAATAAAAAGCAAAAAGAGGAGAGAACAAATCGTTGGAGGTTGGAGAACTAAGTCAAATCAATATTTATTTACAAGAACCTTTAACGTCTGCATCCAGAAAACCGTTCGTTCACATTGTCATGGGGAAACACATTCATTACAAAAGTATCAGTATTTTTAAAAAGTAATATTTTTGTTACTCAAATTTCGATGGTCAAATGATGGTTTCCAAAAGGTGTGCTCAGCCAAAGCTATAGCAGGACATCGAGGGGTTAAAGCAGCTCCACTCACCTGCACACAGCCTGCAGAAGGTCTCTGGAAGTCGGGGCTTTCAAACTTATTTTAAATTAAACAGACAAAAGCTCAACATTACACCTTCAACCAACATAAATTGAAGAGGTCCCATTCTTGCTACTTTTATTCATTACTGAAAATGGCTTTCACGATTAACCTCCTGTTTTGTTCAATTAACATTATTATCATTATTTAGAAGCAGATTTTAAATCAACTACCTCTTGGATCAGAATGGAGTAACTGTACTAAATCTGACTGATTTAAATGCTGTTTGTTTTTTATTGTCTTTCAGGGGCTGCTGGGGGGGTTATGGTCTGAGAGGCAGAATGGTCAGATTGTACTTCACAGTAAAACACATCCAACACACAAAGATTAAGGCAGATTTTTTTTAGGATCATCTGTCAATATTTTCCATTCAAATCTGTGGCTCAAGCCCGACGTCATCAGCAAAACAAATGTTTGTTTTGAGGCTCTCTGGTTTAGCACTGACAGCCCTGGGGGGGTGGGGGGGCTATAGCGGGAAGAGGAGTCATTGCTGAGGGCCATAGTCAGGGTGCACGAGGATATTGGCCTGGGTCACATTACTCAGCCTTTCATAAACCCTCCCCACAAACAGCTGGAGGACTTATTTGACTGGAGCAGTGACTGAACGAGCGTTCCACTAAGATAGATGTGACCACATGGCCTCTTTTGTGCTCCTGTCTGCGTTTTTCTCACTATGTAAAGAACCACGTCTAAACGAGTTCTTTACGTTCCCTTCAGCTATAAAACCTTTATCGTGCATTACCAAATCACAATTTTGGCTTTTGCACAGAAGCTGATTTGATTTACCCAGAAAAAAAGGGTCAAAAGTCTTGAGGTCAGAGGATTTGTGGACATATCAGTTCCCACGAGGATCAATACAACATCTCACTTAAGTGTTACACACCCACGCCCCATTCTTCTTTCCCACTGTGCCCACTTTATCCCACCAAATCCCTTGTTCATTTTTTCACTCCATCTGTGCTTCTGGCACCAGAGCTTCTTATCCTGCTTCCTCACTTCTAATTCTCTTTATCTTCCTCTCTTTTAATCACATTGATCTCGCAGTGTCACTTTGTCTGCTGCGTTTTGTTATCTTTCTCTGTGTTCTGTTACATCACCTTTATCTGTGCTTCCCGTTTAAAGCTGGCAGCTCATCGGTTCTTAAAACCACAACAAAAGCATCTGCCCCAGCTTGTCAGCTACATCTGTGGGCGCCCACACACACACACACACACACCGTGTCCTGTTGGTCTTCTGTCCCTCTGCCTCCCGCCCCCGTCCTCCTCCTGTGTTCCCGCTCCCCTGCTCGCTCTCTTTCCGGTGTCCTCCTCCTCCTCCTCCTCCCCGTGGCCATGCTGGAGCGCATGTCCCGCCGCTCCCGCTCCCTGCTCTCCCTGACCCTCACCACTCTGGCTCTGACCCTCTCCATCCTGGCGCTCTGCACCTCCTACTGGTGCGAGGGCACGCACAAGGTGGTGAAGCCCCTCTGCCTGTCGCCTGTCAAAATGAAGAACTGTGGTCAGAACAACAGCGAGCCTTACACCACAGGTACGGAAACACTGCGCGTCAGAAAGGGCCCTGTCCATCGTCGTGTCTCACACTGCTTCTCTTCAATCTTCCGATGGTGCCACGCATGATTGGATAGCTTTGTTACGGCCTTTTAAGCACAGATTTGTGCCCATCAACGACTAAATTAACATCTTCACATAACGGTGCAGAACTCCAGATTCTATTTGGATAAACGTTATAAGAAAAATCCCTGAAAACCTCAGCTGCTTAAGTTTTAGCACAAAACCTTCAAACCAAATGTCTTACAGTTGAACCTTCTTTCTCCCTTAACCAAGCAGTAAATATGTCTAATGTTTTTTTCCCATTTGATGAGTGAGATACACTCCCAAGATGCTCTGCCACAAGCATATACTGATAGGGCTACGTGGGAATTTCTGCATCTTCATCCTTTTTTATGCTACCTTTTTCTTAAACCCCTCTGCTTCCTTAGCAAAAACCTCATGGTCAGAACTGTTCACCTTTTTTTCCCCCTGTATGCATCACCCAAGCTGGGCAGAGAACTGGTCTCAGCTGCAGCAGCTATCCCCCGAACGGCTCTTTCCCGCTGTTTCGGCTCCAAATCCATCTACTGTAAGGAATAGCGCTCTGATGTTGCTGGGGAAACAACTGCAGCCAACTTCATTAGGAAATAGGGCCTTCCTTTGGCCAGGCCCTCCTCAAAAAGATTCTGGTACTTGGCTTTCTTTTGTTAGTGAGAGATAGAGCTCCAAGTGCAACATAAGCTCAGCTACTAAGATGGATTTTGTGCTGCTAGACATTACCGTGTCTGGTGAAAGAGAGGCTGTAGTCCCCGTTTTTTCCTGTAGGAGGAAAGCCAGCCATTTCCTTTGCAAAACTGACTGAGTAAATTGTTGTTGCTCTCTTTATTTTGACACATGCATGCCTGCAAACATATTATCCTCCTCTGTCAGTTTATGACAACAAAGTTTGTTAAAAGACAAATGCATTCAAATGTGAGCTGGCTCCATATGGAACTTATTGAAGGAAGCACCGTAAAATTCAAGTCTTTTAAACTTCTATCAGGGTGAAATTAAATAAGTCCTGAACCGTATAGCTCACCTGAGTAGAAAATGATGTGCAGTAGAAAGTGGGACATTCTCCTTTGTGACTAATCACACTTTCCGTTGCAACATGTTCACACAGGTATCATTTAGCTTTTTTGGTTTGGATTACCATTAATCAGCAGGGCCTAATGTTTCCTTGGCATTCTGCCTTTGTGTGGTCCAAGATAATGTTGGGTATTGCAACAGACTTCTGCGGAGTCAATGACTGGAATGCTTATTGGAAAACTGCAGAAAAAATATTCCTGTTAAATGTTAAATGAATGCCACGACAAGTCAAACTTCCTCATGATGTAATGTTGGATTGCACAATTGTAAATCATATCACAGGTGTGTTTGGGTGTCTGCAAACTTGTTTTAAAATAACTGCCACTGAATGATCAAATCTGGTTACACAAGTGTTGATTTACTCAATTTTTACACATTCTCTTCAAAACAAGAAATACCTGGACCTAATCTGACAGGATAGATTGAGATTATTCCAGTTTTAATCCCTTTTTGTCACAACCTCAATGCTAGGATGCACATAATTATGGCTTAGTGATAATCTTTGGAGTGTGATTGTGGCTCCCAAAGGTTTATTCAACAATATTGGAGGCAGAGACAGTACCTGCTCTCCAGTGTGTGCATCATCCTTAATCCACTTTATCCAAAGTGCGATTTCTAATCACTTCTTTGTGTGTGCTTGGACATTAGAAGGTCACATCAGTCACATTGATGTACACCTGATTCCCAAATCGCACATGCTGTAACAAGGAGCACACTGACAGGGCTGCACGAGACTGCATCATATAACGTGCCACAAGTGAAATGTCCAAATAAATAAATGATGGTTTTTCTAAAAGATGTGCTCAACCAAAGCTATGGAAGGACATTAAGGGGTAAAAGCAGCTCCACTCACCTGCAAACTAATTTTAGGGTTGGGTGAAAGGTGAATTCTAGTGTTTTCGTCTTGCTTGTTTAAGCAAACATTGAATTTTTACTTGGATCTTCACCCATGTTTACTTAAAGTAGCCCTCTGCATATGTTTGTGTTAACTTTTTGACAATGAAATCTATTTTTGTGCTCATGCTTACCAACACATGTATAAATCTGTTTTATGCCTAGAGACAGTCAGTTAGTATCAAACCACCAAAAGTATCTTGATGCAGAGTGTAATGCCTTGGTTGGGAGCCACATCAGGAGAACCACAGTGAAAAGGTGCAAACAGGAGCCTGAAAAAGTGTTTCCTTCTGTTGTGTCATACAGAGAGTCCCACCCAGAGCCCCTACAACCGCACACTGTCCCCGGCCAGGAGGGACGAGCTGGCCAAGATCAGACAAAGGCAGCTGGCCAATGCAGTTCACTACATCTGGGAGACAGGGGAGGACAAGTTCGCCTTCAGATACTTCCACACTGGCTTTTGGGAAAGCTGTGAGAAACAGAATGATGGTGAGAATTTCTATCATGAGGGTTTAAAGTATCGAAAGATAATGTAAATAATCTGATGCTGTGTGAAAAATTAAGTGCGTGAGGACTGCTTAAAACCCAGGTACCTCGAGTCAAACACACATTGTTTTACTCTGATTATTGGTTTGATAATTCATTTTCACACCTTGCTGATCTTGAACATGCAGGTGTGTGAAAATCCAATATCTAGAAGGAAAGACAATGGAAATGTATGGTTAAAAACTCTGCAGAAAAAAAGAAACGATTTTAAGTTTTTGCTATTAATGTTTTTCTATTGTCTGTTCAATCATGGGGAACTGAGAGCCTATGTACTTCCTTTTGAAGCTGTCTGGGTTATCATCTTTATAAACTCATATTAATCACATCTGTAAAATCTTCATTTCCTGTTAGCGGGAGAGGTGTGTCGCAGCTTCATAGACCTAACTCCAGGGGAGACACAAGGTGAGCTGTGTGCCGATGAGCAGCTCACCCCCTTCAAAAATCTACATGGTTTCATTGAAAGTTGAGAGGAAAGGTACTGATATGCGTACATATGTTTTTGTGTGCTGCAGGTGTGCTCTGGCTGTCGGTTATTTCTGAGTTTACATATATTGGCCTGCTGGGGATGGGCTTCTTACTGATGTGGCTTGAAGTCCTGTGCTCCCACAAAGAGATGCATGCACTGAAAATAAATGCCTACGCTGCTATTTGTACCGTCCTATCAGGTAAGGGCATCACTAAGTTTGACTTAATTTTGTTTCGTTTTTACAAACGTCATCCCTTAAAATGCAGCTCTACTCCAATATTGAGTTTCCAGGATTTTGTTTTCCTGTGCAGGTCTTCTTGGGATGGTAGCACACATGATGTTCACTACAGTGTTCCAGATGACAGTCATTGTGGGTCCCAAAGACTGGAGGCCTCAGTCCTGGGACTATGGCTGGTCATTTGCGTAAGTAACTGCTCTTCATAGAAGGATTTAAAGTCTGTGTCACTCGAGCATCTGCAGAAAACGCTGGTTCTTGACATGCTGCATAATTTCTCTTGACCCAAAACTCTTTTCCCTTCTCTTTTTCTCAGCCTTGCCTGGGTGTCCTTCAGTTGCTGCATGGGGGCGGCTGTGGTCACCCTCAACTCCTACACAAAGACCATCATCGAGCTACGGCGCAAGCAGAGAATCCGCCTGGACGAGGCACGGGCCGCCACTCACGCCCCGTCCTACGATGAGGTAGTCCCAGGGGGCGGACTCTATTCCGTCAGTGGGCTCTTACACTGCCCGGACGGAATGATTGACGTGGCTTGGCCCCCAAACAACAGCATGACTGGAGTGGGAAATGGGGACGTACCGACTCTGGTTTTGGTGGGAGGCTGTGGCCCAGAAGGCTGTGAGGACTGTGAGAGGGAGAGGGATGAGATGGAAGAAGCCTTGGAACGAGTTGATTCGCCTTGCTAGAGGATCAGTAAGGCACATTCAACTTCAAGGGCTGAATCGTGAGCTGAAAACAAACCCTGATTTGTGTTGTCATCCACCTTCTCTGAACTTTGAACGTGCTTAAATCAAAACAGCACACATTTAAAATGTAAGACTATGATGAATTTATGTTTCTCTGTGCCTAATTGATGGGAAGCAAATGTACAATCCAAAATATAATATGTATGTTTGTCTTGCTTTATTGCTTATTTAACAACCTGAATGCAGCTGTCTTGTATTTGGTCGGCTCATGTTCAAATTCTGTCAAATCAATGTACAATAACATTCTCACATGTCTGACTTTGACAGCCGGTATGTTTCCTTTGTCATCACGTTCCTTTTTTCTGACACCATGCACTCATAGGTGCATGGTGTCATGTAATGCAACGTGTTCACACCAGCAGCTCAGGCAAACACGGTTTCTCAGTGGAGAGGGACAGACAAACCCGTAGAGATAAAAAGATTACAGAGATTTTGAAAAGTCTGCTCTCTCATGTTGAACAGAAGATTATGTGTAAACCAGTAATCCCGAGTTGGATGGAACGAAGGCGGAAAAGAGAGGAGAGATGTGAAGGGACGGAGAGAGGAGCGGGTTGTGAGGGGACAGAATGAAAGTTGGAAAGAGATACTGGCACGCACAGTTACTGACATACACACTTTAACATCTGCAGCATGAAAACATCTGGAAAACAATGGTTTTAGGAGAGACAATCAAATAGTCCCTGTGTGTAACGCACAATCATCGCAGCCATCCTTTATAAAGCGATTTCAGCATAGATACATTTACCTTTAATATCTGTAGGTTACACTTTTGAGATAATCCTGGATTTTCTGTCACAGATTAATACAATTGAATACTACTTGAAGCCTTAAGCACCATTTTTTGTCAGCCCCAATCATTACAGTCTAAAGTGTGTTTCTGGGTCAGAGTGGAATTTATCGGACGGATAAATAAATCGATTTCCGAACAACAGATGTATGAGAAAACCTTTAATTCATTGTCCAGTGAATAAAGAGCAACACTCGAGAGCTACAACTTCAATCAGTATTTTTCATAGTCTGTAAAAAAGCTAGAACAAGCTAACAGTGTGCTATGATACTTTGATAATTTCCTTGAACAATTTCTCCAGAATCAATTTTTTTTAACTTGTTTAAAATTTTACTGGGACACAGCATCCGTTATACCTAACAATGCATTTATTTTAGCTTTATATGTGCATATGCTTTTGCTCTAAATCGCCCTTTTGGTTGTACACATCTTAAAACACTGATGCTTTGTATATAAGAGCCTCTAATATATATTCACTGACAATGGAACAAAATTGAAAACTTACTGAAAAGTTAGTTGCAACCAAAATACTGCAAGCAGAGAATATTTACACACAGGGCCAGAAGGGTTAAAACAAGAACCGAGGGAACGTCTGAAGGAAAGTGGGGAAGATTAAAAAAGGATGTACAAAGGGAGAAAGTATGAACATGAATGCCTTCACTGCTTCATCGGTTCATAGTGGATCAGACGCATCGCATTCTCATTTTCAATCACTCCTTTGATGAATTCACCTTCAGCCAGTCGTTCTGTGAGCAGAAAGAATGCAAAGAAAAGATTTAGTTGTGTTAAAAAGATGGACAAGAAAAACAAAACACAGAGTTGGTAGATACGGGTTAAATAAGGACTCTAAATCTGCTCTTATCCCCTTTGTGTATCTGCACACACACGTGCGCGTAGGACACGGGCCTGCAACTGTCTGTTAAGGTTTCATGACAAATGTTTGGTACATACATAATAAAGATTGCATAATACAAGCTGCATTATATGTGCAGATGGTTCGCAGTTGGATTTATTTCTTCTATTCTTGTTAAGTCAAACAAATGCCTATTAAACGCAGATTTTCTTTCAAGATGTTAAAACATCTGCTGAAGAATACTTGAAAGAGAGAACATAGTTTTTAAATCCCTTCCCAGTCAAACGTTTCCATACTTTTTCACTTTTGGCTCTTTTGGTTGTATATCAACCACAAGTTTAAAATCTAAATTGTGGGAAAATTTTCCTAGATAGAAAATCGTGTTCTTGTTTTACTTTTTCATTGAGCAAAAGAAAAATGGCAGTGTATTCATTTTAAGATGCGTAAATCAAGAGTTTTTCTTTGATTGGTCATTGCGTGAATTAGAGATGTCTCGCTAGCAAAGTTTAAATTTAAACAAATATAAGCAATTGACAGTAATTTACCGGACATTTCAAAATGTGACTACATTTCCATTTTAATTTCTGCAAGGATAAAAACAGCTTTCATTGATATTTTTTTAAACAAAACCTACGAATAAAGGTAATCACTGTCCTCTATTTGGGAAGTTTAGACGAATCAGCACATATTCAAAAACTCCTTTTATCATTTGCATATTTAAAAATAGAATTTCCCAAATGTTTTGATACAGAAAAACCTTAATTGGAAAGCTTGACTGAGAGCGACCCGTTGTGTCTTTTCATAGCATCCTGCATAAATGCACATACCGTTATCTTTCTTATCGAAGTAAGCCCACAGCTTGTTGGCTCTCTTCTCAGGGGTGTTCTCATCCTCTGGTAGCTTCTTCTGCTCCTCCTCTGGGATGAGCTTAAATATAGCCTGAGGGGAGGAGAGGGGTCATAAGAATGACAGTACGGCATCATTTTTCCTGAACATCAACAAAACACAGGAAAAAAAGGTGTGCAAGAAGTGAGTTCCTCAGAAAACTTCATGCCTCCGGTGGTTTGTTGAAATTTGTAAATTTACTGTATATGCCAAAATAACTTATCAGGCTCGCCCCCACAACACATTCAGCCACCATTATGTTTTTTTTAAGAACCAGTCCATCTGAAATGGGCTACTTAAAATCCAGCAGGATATAAAAGACTAAATGTCTGTACACTAGAGTTCAGACGTTTTAAGAGTGTGTCCCATTTAGAAAGGAAGCAGTCATCTCCCACATTTAAGACACCTAGATTAACATGGATTAGAGCCAAGACTCAGGCCACAGGCCAAGCGCTGGGATGTCATGTCGTCTCTCCCTGGTCATGCCTTCAGTTTTTCCCCTCTGATCTGTATGCATCAGATTCTGACATAGAAATATCCCAGTTATCCAAATATGTCATCCATATCAATATATAGGTTGGAATTAAAGAGATAAAAATCGAGCAGGGTCAAGCAGTTGCTTATCCGTGAGACCCTGAATCAGTCCATCCCATCAGTGCTTTATTCTCTTTTATTTACTTCCTCAAATCCGCAGATACAGAATTAGAAATGTTCTGTTTCAGTTCTGGTAAAATAAAAAAGTATTTAGTTTATGCTGCTGTTTTACAGACACTAAGAACCTCACCATCCAACAAATAAAAGTCTCGTTTTGTTTATATGTAAAGCTGTGCTAAGGTCATAGCTGTTGAAGCATTAAAATTCAGCTACTTCATACAGTGAGTGTAAACAGAACGCTTTTGGGTTCGGGCCAGTTGGCCAGGAAATAAATCCAATTATGATTCAAGCTGGATTCTCGGCTGATCTTCCTAAACCTCTTACAAATCTTTTTCATTTGTCTTAAAACTGAATATAGAGTCCTTTCCTACCTCCACTGAACTGACTGTATGAAAACAATGGGTAACATGTATCAGAGTCACTGCATACCCAGGAATAAAAAAAGACATGGATTAGAAAGAGGATCATAGATAGACTCTATTAGAGGAAGAGGTTAAGTGCGGACTTGCTAAAGAATTGCACTGCCTATATTGTCTGAGTGCTTAACCCATAATCACAGAGATTATCAAGAGGTCAAAAAGACAGGTTAATTGGAGAGGCAATCATGGCTGAGACCTACATACTATGAGAGGGATTGCACGTTTCTGCATAACAGCAACACTGTTAAGGTGGACCAAACAGAAGACCAAGAAAATAACAGGAGAAAAACAAGCATTTAAAGCTGTCCAGCTGAATCAGCAGAGAAACTTCAACAAAACAAACGCTCACAACCTCTTTAGTTTAATACCAATGTAAATCTGTTTTGTGGGATTACATTATATTCATCACATCTGATGGTTAATCCTTATTCTTATTTTCCTGCAGTCAGTCCTGAAATCTTCATCTGACGACATGCGCAGGAGAATATTCTGCTTTACTTATGAAACCCAACACAGTGACGGATTGATGATAAAAAGACAAAATAAACTATTGTCCACTCACTATGATTTCTGTCTGACTGGTTTTGATAGACCTAATTTTCCCCCTGGATCACCACTGTATCACCCTTACCTGACATATCTCCTTTACTTCTGTCTTGTTGATGTATCCATTCTTGTCCACATCAAACAGCGAGAAGGCCCACTCCAGTTTCCGGGTGGTCTTCCCAGTGGAGGTCATGTGCAGTGCGATGATGTACTCCTTGAAGTCCAAGGTGCCGTCATCGTTGGTGTCGAAGGAGCGAAACACATGCCTGGCATAGCTCTTGGCATCAGCTTCTGGGAAGAAGCGGGTGTAGATCTCCTCAAACTCTTCTGGTGTGATGCGACCCGTGGGACACTGCTTCTGGAAGTTCTCGTACCACTGGCAGATTTCTGTCTCAGTAAACTTGGTGCTGAGCTTCAGGTCCTCCAGGATCTCCTTTGATATCGCGCTGCTGGTGGCATTTCCCATGGCAGTGGCTCTTAGTGTCTCAGTTGTCAGACTCAATGGCAAGTATTTGCCACCTCAGTTCCTCCAGATGTCTTCTTCTCCTGTATCAAATGAGTCTTGTCTGTATCCAAATGTTTATTTTATTTTTCCTGAAATGTAAGGAGACAAACTGAATCTTGCAAGACTCTGCAAAAGAAGCCCGATTTAGATAATTAACTTATTTAACTAATTAACTCATGAAGCCTGAAAACACTGTTGGTTACTCAGCAAACTACACAACGTTAAATGTTATAACAGGAAATCTTACCTGTGAGCTGTGTGTGCGGATGAAGGCTGGAGAACTGAGCGTCTGTCTCAGCCAGTGAGAGATAAAAGAGCACAGTGGGAAACTCTGTTATGGGAGGTGACAGGGTTAATTCTGTTAATGCGGGATTTAAGGTGGATAAGACATTGACTAAAATGAACCTGCTATTCCTATTTTCTATGTTTAGCTCTGGAGTCCTGGAAGGATCCAAAATTTAAGTGACCTGTAAGATTATTCATCATCTGTAGTAACTGTGCCATTATGTAATATTTCTTCATTATTAAAGCTGAAATGCCATGGGGGTGTCATTATAAAACTATGGTCATACATTTCTTCAGAGAATCGGATGAAACTCATGCAGACTTTTGAGTGGATGGCTTTGAGGTGATGTCTGCACTGAAAGTATGGAAACCATCACTGCTCAATAATGGCATGTGCTGAAAAAAAAAAAAAAATTTATAAATAAGATTTGTGAACACTAAGATGGACAGAGATGATGTGGAAAAGGCCTTGTGGTCTGAGGGGTCATTATTTTGACTTCCATTAATAAATTAGACCCAAATCTTCCAAATTTGATATTGATAAGTAAGAAACCAATGCGACTATCTATCAGTACCTATCTGGAAAGGTTGTATATGTAGTGTTATAGAACTTAATCATTGATAAGTAATACAAGTTGAGGTGCAACACTAACCTTCACATTGGAGACGTAATGAACATTTAAGATGTTATAGGAACAAATAAAAAACAGAGACCAGAAACAATGAATATCTGAAATACTAGATGGTTGTCCAACCGTTTCTCCCTTGTCCTCAGTTGTGGGCTCTCATTATCAACAAATCACAAACTGGACAGTGTGTCAGGTGGCTAATCGTAGATGTTTTCTGGGAGGCTCAGTGGACACAAGAGATTTAAAAGCTAGCTTTAAGTTCTTCAGCATTACATCTGCTATTTATGTGACAATTGACATCTAAGTTCAGACCACCATCTGTCCAGGCAGTTTAACTCACTCAAGCTCACCTCTAACTCCAATCCCACCAGCACCCCTCACATCTTCTACACTGTCAGCCGCCTCGTTCCCGGACATGACCTCCTTCCAGTCATACAAGAGCTGTGTGTCCCATTTCATTGAATTTTCATTCCAACATGGATTTGGAGACGTGAGCCAAAACGTTGTTTGTTTGTTTTTTGCTTGGTCCACATTTTGTCCAGCGTATTGATGATTTCACCTTTATTTTATGAGTTACAGGTTTTCTTCCATCCATCTCCATGATCTCCATTTTATTTGCCAACAACTATAACCATACTTGAAAGGTCGTGATAGCAATCAGCAAGGCAAATTATATTAAAGACAGCCTGTGTCAAACACATATCCTCTACCAGTCTGTTTTATTTATCTCTGCTTTGCCTAAAACTGTTACCTTAATTATCCTGTACAAGCTGAAATAGAATGGAAGCGAGTGCCACTCTTTACTCCTTCAAGAAAAGGAGAGATACTTCAAATAGTTCAAATTAAAGCACAGCAACATGCCCATACCATATTTTTACTGTTTTTTTGTTTGTTTTTACCATGTTACATTATCTTTTCTTCTTAAGATATGCTCAGAGTCCATCTGTTGGATTACTCCTGCTATGCCTCATATATGCACTTAGCCAATTACAGGCATCTTCATCCTGTAAGTGTGAAGGCCAAAAGAATTACCTCCCCCTCTCCACCAAACAATCCCTAACATGTGACTTGCAGCCTTGGCTGGACTAACTGCTGGTGGCTGTATGGGTTAGGATTTGTGGTGACTTTTGAAATGTTTTATTAAATGAGAAAACTGTCTCACGTCTGGAGTCAACATGCAGTCACCATGAATAAATGTTTGAAACTGGATGACGTATAAAGGACAGTTCGTTTTTCGTGACGTTGCTATCGAGCATGAAATTTGGCTTCAGCTGCTGGCAAATAATGTTAAACCATGGTGGTCAAAGGTCAACAGGAGTAGACGTCAGTCTAAGAACACCTAATTAGGCCGGTGGAAACAACACTCTTTGCGGGGCAGGATTATACCTTAGTAATGGACTGTGTCGGGCTTCACCTGTGCTAGTGTCGACTGTGAAAAAATCAGCTATGTCATTTATATGAATATCCATACTTTCTAAAAAATAATAACAGTATTTCAAAGTTGTTCTGAAGCTGCACAACTTAAAGTTTGAAGCATATTAGCACTGAGAGCATATCTTGCACATGGAAGTGACATGAGACATGAGGAATGTGGAACCTGAACAGGACCATACTTATAGAGAAAAAAAGGAAAAATAGGTTCTCAACCCAAACAATGCCTAAACTGTGATTTTAAGGCTGAAAGCAAAAGGAAAAGAGGAAGGGAGTTGTTTCCAGATAAATATCTGTTAATGGGTCATAATGACGCGTAATGACAGACAAGAGCTTCCTTCTAAACACAAGGAAAGAGGGGAACAAACAAACTATGGCAACAATCTTGATGACTGCATCCACCATTTTGTGAGACCTCAAGTAGGCGAAATATGTGAGGACTTGGGCGTCTTCTCCCATTTCTACTCCCAGAGACCAGAGAGAGGGAGCAAATTAGGACTTTCAGTTAGAAAAAAAAAAGTTTATAACCAAAATATATTTTTCATTTTTTATTTGTATGAAATCATGGGACTTTTTGTATGACAATCGAAGCAGAGACCGAAGCTCCTGGTCAACAGAGGTGAGTAGCTGCATTTTGGGAGTATACAGATAGTTTTTTTCTGTGAAATGGTACATATTTATTTAGTTTCTGAATTCTGCAGTTATTAACTAATCTATGTGATACTCTCAGGCAAGTGTTTGTCTCCCATTCAGTTCTATCAGGCCTTATTCAACAGCAAAAACATGCAGGGACACTTTGTCACCACTTGCATGAACTTTTTGAAAAGTTCTGAGGTTAAAAGCTGTAATTTTTGTTCGGTATGTCTTTCAAAATGTATTCAAATAATTTCTGTTGTCATTTATGATCAAATGACTGTTTTCATTTTTATGGCAAAATTCAGATGTGTGGTTAAATGTTGCAACTTACTGTCCAATTCAGCACGTATCTCAAAGCTTTAAACAGTATCAAAGGTGCACACTGGCATTTCATTAATTGAAATTTCATCTTAACAAATATCTGCCCGTTGGTTATTCAATTTATTTCTCTTTTACCTATAAGCTATATTAGCCTAACACATATTGTAAACACACACGGATACTATCAGATAATGAGACTTATGTTGATTTCGCCAGTCTTGGGAAAAAGTGATTCCAAATAAGAATAGAAAGGTGGGTGGCAGCAGGTTTATTTGACTTTTCTATTCAACTGTGTATTATGTTGTAGGTCTAAGACAGAAGAAGTCCACGTGACATCTTTGTTGACAACCAAACAAGGGACAAAAAACAAACATGACAGCCAAGATGGAAACCCTTGATCCTTCTGCTTTGACGGATGTCCCCTCCGCGGTCTCCTTCAACTGTAAACCTGAGACAGTGACTTTACCAGGTGGCGTTGTGTCGGTGGCAGGCGTAACCGTGGTGACCGGGGGCGTCGAGCTGTCCTGTGGATCCTGCATACTGGCCTTTGGCTTTTGGGGAACCCTCATTGGCCTCAGCTGTGTGGCTGTGGGGTTGTGGGACCAACTGACCCATCTTAGGGAGGGAACCTCTCACTTGCTGGGACTTGGGTTCGTGATTCTGGCTCTCAGTTTTGTGGTGACGGCCGGGGTGGCAGCCTTTTACCTCCTGACCAAGAAGAAGAGAGAGTTGACCCGAGAGGAGAGAGAGGATGGAAAACAAGTTCTTGTAGAGAGTGGGAGTATGATCAAAAAAGTCACTGTGTAAAAAGGCTTCAGTGGCAGAATTTTGAAGTAAGTGATAAAAAATCTGCCATAAGGGTAATGTATACAAAAGTCCTTAACTCCTCTTGACCTCTGAACAAATCTAAACATTTTCACTCCATATCAGCAGCTCTACAGACCTCCTGTTGCTTGCTTTATCTTTTAAGCTGAACTATACACAAAGGTAGTTCCTGTTTTTCTTTCTTTATAGGGAAAAGAATAAAGTATTCTAACCTGTTGTGTAATGCTGTGCTGATATCTAAATATACTGAAAATGGTCAGGTTCTCTACGGAGAAAAGAGGTTTTGTATATTCTTTCTAAACTACACTTTAGCTATTATCACTTTAATAACAACTGTTTCACACACAAATTATGAGTAATTCATGTATTAAATGGTGATTTGTCATATTGCAGCCAACTGTGCCCATAATACTGTACAGGTAACATTTGTGCACTTTTTATGTTTTTTTACGATTGTCAACAAATAAAGCATGGCTTTCTTTTTATGCAGATTAACAATGTTCTGTCTTTCTTTTAAGTATTTCCCTGTTGAGAGAGCACTGAGCCCAACAGTCAGCTGTAACAAAGCAGGACAATCATCCCATTATTAAGTCTTAATAGAATCTTTATTGTTACCATCAACTATTAGATTACCAAACATGTGTGTTGTATTGGTTTTCAGCCAACAATGTATAAAGAAATGTATTTTTTGTGATAAAACATAAAATTATCATTATATTTATAATTTCTTCAAATGCACTTTTATGCCAGGAAATTCCTGCTTTTCAACTGTGTTGAAAATGATCCTTGTTATTTTCAGTAGGTTGAGAGTAGCTAACCGAACATCACAGCATTTTGACTTGTTTCTAAATGGAGGAATTAAGGTCCCCTTCACCATCCTGTTTCCCCCTTTTTTGTTTTTCAAGTATAAAGAGATATTTTTAAACTTGGTTGTGAAGCTGAAAACATCCAAATTAATATGTGAATAAAAACAAAGAGAATACAAGGAAATAAATTATTTTAGTGTGTCTTTGCTCAAAGGAGAGGAAAGAGACAAAGTTCACTGAGATGTTCTTGTTTAGAAATCTTACACATAGGTGGATAAAACAGCATTCTAGTATTTTCTTTGCCACACATAGTTAATTATGTGCTTCACTTATATCTCATTATGACATAAATTGATAAGTTACAGTCACAGCCTCGATGACATTTGGGGTTTTAAATGGATGAAGAAATCTGAAGAAATTTGTAATGATTTTTGTCGATGAGCCAATGATGTAATTAGTTTAATGAAGGAAGTGTCATATAAAACCCTCTCTTGGTTTTAATTTTCAGAAAGATAAAGACATAGAACGAGAAAAGCAAGAGTCACATCTCACAGTCACAGAGACTTGAAGTGTGAAAAGGTAGACTAAAAAGAGGAATGTGTGCGTTTGTATCTCCATCTGCTGGAAGAAACACAAACTCCACACCATGATATTTCTTTGCCCGGATTTCCTCTCGTCTCCTTGCACAGTGACATTCCTTTTAATGATCTATATCACACTGATTTTCCCGATCACATGACAGTGTAATGCAAACGTCTGCAGAGATGCGTCAAAACCTTTGCCCCAGCAGATATTTTTGACTTTGCTTCTCACTGTCCACCTGAAGAGCTTCACACTGTTCACTGTGCATACAAAGTCAGCTTTAAGATCCCGCTCTAATCACTTGGCGTGGAGAATAAGGCGAGTTCTCAGGCATGTGAGGCATTTCGACAGGTATCGGCCTTGGAAAGGCTTTACTGGGATCACCTGACAACCCACTGTAACCTCCTTAGTCACGTGTCATCGTTCAAGTTTCAGGAAACCTTTTTTTTCGACTTCTGAAAACAAAACTACTCAAATCCCGCCCCCTCTCGTAAATTATTGGTTGGAGGCACGACCTCTGCGCTCCGATTGGACAGACCGGAGACATGTCTGTGCACGTCAAAATGAAACAATAAACCCTTCTTTAAACTGCTCCCAGTATAATTGATATCGTCGGCGGGAGAAAATACGTCTGAATTGAAGTGTTTTGGAGCAGTCAAATGAAAGTCAGCGGGACATAGTCACGAAGGTGAGTGTGTTGAGTGGCGGCCGCTTAGCGCGTCGTGTCAGCTTGAATTTTTTTTTTTTGGCCAAGTCAGAAGTTTGTGAAGTTGCGGTCAACAGTCTCTCAAGGTGTCCACTGTCAGTCACGTTATTTATTCATACAGTATGCCAGCAAGTGTGACTCCTCGCTGGAGTCTTTACTTCGCTCACAAGGTGGACCGATAATCCCACTCCCCGAGCTGTGACAGGGGCTGTCATGTTTGTGTTTGACCGGGATCTGGAGTGGTTGTGTTCTCCTTGTGTCTGTCTGCGGCGCGTGCTGAGCGGCTCGGGGCTTTGTGTGTCCGTGCCTCATCAATAATTAGTGTATCATATTAATATTTACAACACCGGTTCCCATCCCGGCAACGTGATTAAAGCCAGAGAGTCAAAGGAGCTGCTGAATACATTAGTATCATCCTTTAACCTCCTGTGTTTATTTCCCGAGTAATAATATCCCCCAAATACCGAACAAAACTAGATAGTCCATATGTTATAAATGGTGTTTTTCTGTCGTTTTCAGACACTGTAGAAAATGTATTGTGTTGGGCCAAAGAACCTTTTATCAACACCTTTTTTTGGCATTAGAATCATGACAGAAAGTATACCAGTGGTTGGATCTTGTCCTTCATCAGTGTATTTACCCAGAATCCTTGAAGAAAAAGAAGTAGTTGAATAAGGATTGTACATTCGAAGCAAAAGGGATGTTAAAACTAACTTAAATTGCCACCATACTTGTATGATAACAGCTTTGTTTCTGACTAAAATGTGGTTTAAAATGGAATTCACAAAGGCACCCCTTCGGGCTTCTGTGTTCTTTTGTATGCCTGAATGCTGATCTTTCATTTCATATTCTCTCTGTGTTCACACCTTCGTGCTCATTCAACATTGGCCCTCCCTTTCAGAAGTTTTTGCTTGTGTACTTGGCTATGTTTATATATTTCAGAAAGTCTTCAATTCTGTTTGTTGCAGTTACTCCAAGATGCACCACAGAGAAGGGGATTGTCATGATGTTATTCTTTACCACTTTTTCAGGATGGGCTCTGGCACACCTCCAGATGTCATCTAAACTCAGGACTACAGAAATGGCTGGCTAAGTGCCCTCCAAGAAGATGCTGTGCTTGTCCACAACAACAGAAACATGATGCTGTTTCGGATGGGTGGTGCTGGAGTTGGCAGAAATGTTGGCTAAACTTGTTATGTTAGGTGTTGAGGAAGTATAGTCATAAAATTGGCTTACACGTTTGAGTGTTTGCTTTGATGGTTTTGCATGTAGTTGAACTTTTGACATAAATAAAAGGAATACAAGCCAATCTGCGGATGGAGTACAGTGAGAGAGTGCTGTGTGGGACGGGGGAGGTGGAGCTGGACCCCAACATCGTGAGTGAAGAGGCTGGAAAACTGTATTCAGAGCTACAGGTGAGGTGTTCTCACTTTCTGAGCAGTTCCCAGACAAACAGCATGAAACTAATGTTTCTGCCTTCTCGCCCTGATGTTGTACCCTGCCACAGACTGTTATTGAGACTCATGGTGAAAGTGTGGTGGAGTCCCTAGTTCCCATATTTGTGTGGGTCCTGGAGGGACTGGCCTCCTGCAAAGCCCAGCTCAGAGAGCGGGAGGAGGAAGTGGAGAGGGAGAAAACTGAGAGAGAGGAGCTGCTGGAGAGATACCAAGCAGAGAGAGCCCTGAGGAAAGAGAGTCAAGAGGTGGGAGGGTTTACAGTGTATGTTTGAGCGACCAGGTGTGCTGTGAAAAATCAGGGTTTTTCTTTAATCTGTGTTATATTCCAGAGGTATCTGGAGCTGGATGACCAAATCGAGCAGGAGAGGAGAGCCGTCAGGGGGAGGGAAAAGGAGCGAGAACAACGAGAGCGAGATCTCGAGAAGAAAGCACGAGAACAAGCCGATCAGTGTGAGCATTTCCACATGAAGCCTGGAGTTGGTCTTATCTTTTTTTTTTGTCTTACGCAAATATCATGAGGAGATATTCAGTAGCAGCCACTGGTCATACAATCGGATACCTGCCAAATTTCTAAATTGTGCCTCTCTCCCTTATTGTGCTAGAGCTGGATTCAATCTGCCGATTCCACACATATTCTCTTTTCTTGCAGTGGTGGCCTTGGAGGAGCAGAAGGCGAATCTTAGTAGAGAGCTGAGTACACTGAGACATACTCACAACAAGGTTGGTGTATCCCAAATATTCCCATTCTCATCAAGGACATAAATGTAATGGGAGGCTTTGGTTTTAATGGTCTATCTAAACTGTTCTTCATTTGGAAGATAATAGAAAATGTTATCAGAATTTGTTGCTCAAGTTTTGAGTTATTTTAGGTTTTCTGAAAGTGGCCTGTGGTGCTGAAAGAATTGAGTATTAGCAAACACTGGACCCAGCTTTTTGTGCCAACATTAAAAGAGTCCGTTTGACAACTCTCACTGGATTGGCCAAAATTGTGTGTGACTGGGAAATTTAGGTAGCGCATTACAAATCTGACAGACAGTTTTGAAGTGACACAGATCAGGAATGTGTCCTACAGCCATCTCTGGGCTAATGCATATTTCAAGATAATTTGTTCTGTAACAGATTATATCAAGTCACATCCACTTTGCCATGGTCTGTAAAAAGGGGGCAAACTGATCCCTTCAGATGAGACTAAAGTGATTTACATGGTCTGAAGCAGCCCAGGAACCACAGACCTTCCATGAAGAGTAAACTGGTGGTGTACCACATCTAATAGCCAAAAGGGTAGACGCTAACATTAGAGCAGCCCCAGAGTCAAAACTGAGCTTTAGGTCTAATCCTAATTCCCTTCCTTGGCCCTTGCATGGAACCTACCTGTCAGGCATTTAAGGACCGGTGCTCATCATACTATCCAAGTCGCCACCCACATCCTTTTATGGGGAGGCTAACCAAAAGTGCCTCTGTACTTGTTAAAAGAAGAACAAAAGGTCAGAAATAGTAAACTGGGGTTTATGATGTAATCAGTAAAGGCAGTGAATCCCAAAACACACCCGATCTGCTTGTTGGGTGGATGAATTAATCTAACATTAAACTTAAAGATTGTCCTTTACAAGCCTGACCTTTTGGTCAAGAATCCAACAGAACCTAAAACAAATAAACAAACAGATCATGTTAAACTCACGTGCTAAGTAGTATGACATTTTCTATATTATATGGATATTTCTGACCACCTAAAACAACAAAAGTTTGGGCAACACATTCTTCTTGTTTCCATGATATTCATTACCAGCATAGGGCTTCATTTTCCTGCCTGGTTTCTGACATGTTACTGATCTTCCTCCTCTAGTTGACTCACACATATCGGGAACTTCTGGAAAAGAGGAAGGATTCTGAAAGGGATTCTCCTTTAAGGTTGTTCTCCACTCTGTTCCATATTATGCATTCAGGGTGTCATACAGATGGACTAAAAGTACTCCAAAGTGTCAGCTCCCCTGTAGAAAACATAATGAGCTACCACGGATGTTGTTGAATAAGTTTGTGCCAGCAAACACGTGGAGACATTTTCGAAATGTGCTTCATTTGATAACAGTATTGTTATGCTGATGCTGGCTGTCTTTTATTTTATCAGGAGGCCAAACCTTTCAAGACCTCTACTTTGTGTTTATTTAGGAATCATGTGCGTCCCAAGAATGCCGACTTTTCCTCCCACCAGGTCTTGTCTGAATCCATCGTTAATGAAAAGGTGAGGAGATTTACTCCCAGCGGGTTTATCAAAGTTTCTATCCAGGATAGTTTGAATGATTTTCTCCTGCTTTTTGTTTTTCATAGATTATTCAAAGACCACATTCAAACTCTGGTCCCCCAAATTTGGATGAAAATCTCTTGACCAAGAATGAAAAACCAGTGGCTTTAGCTGCAAAGCCTTCTGGAGATCAGATTCTCACTGACATCATTAGCTCCACCCCTGAGCTTACACAGTTTCACGACTGTATGAAGGCGAGGTAATAACCCAGAACTGGAGATTTGGATGGACTTGTGGCTGAAGTAATTTCTAAACCTAAATTAACTTAACATCTCACACATCTTTATTTCTCTGTATTTCAGCACCCCAAATAGGTCTGACCCCGAGGAGCCCCTAAAAGATGAGTTACAGGCTAGTTTAGAGGACCAGATGAGGGAATCCGAGGAGATTAAAGTGGAAGAGAAGGGAGTAGAGGTGCAGACAAATGACCAGGAGGATGAGGAGGATGAAGACGACAGCATGGAGTGGGAACTCCGTAACACAGACTCTGTATTCTCTGAACTGTCAGAGCTGAGTCGAGACTATGTAGAGAGTGTAGACAGAGGAGCCAGTATTAGAGGTAAACCAGATACTCAAATGTTCACGTGTTGTGACATACTGTCATATTCTATATAATATCCTTTATAACACAGAAAAAGCCATACTTCCTGTTTTTTTTCTTTCAACTTGTATTCATTGCTTTTGGACATGAAAGATTAACACAGATTAGAGTTACTAAAACGCATTTATGTCAGATTTCATTTAGTCACTTTTTTTCTGTTTAGGCAGCACAGACCAGTTTGAAGATGTTCTCGCTCAGTTTGAGGAACTGAAAGTCACACAGTGAGTTCTACGCTGATTATCTCTTTGGGGGATTTTGCTTCAGTAGAAACTAATAGACACCTCATTTTAAAATGATTTTATATGTTGGTTGTGTCTTCTCTTCAGTGAGTTAGTCGAAGCTGCCCGAAAGGCTCTGATATCTCGTGTAGTTGAGCTGACTGATGACCGCTCAGCTCTCATCCTGGAAGTTGCCTCTCTTCAGGAAACTGTGTCAAGATTAGAGGGGCGGTTGAAGGAGAAGGAGGAGGAAGTGAAGAGGTGTGGAGAATAATTTTGAATATCGATGTGTAACATGTGCATTAGTGACAGTAATTTGTGAAATTAAATGCGCTCACATTTTTCCACAGACTACGGAGAGAGCTGGAGTCGTGCCAGTCTCAGGATCCAGATGTAAGCCACCGCACGCTGGAAATCAAATACTTTTGGGGGGGACATTGTTTTAATTGGGCTGTATCGCATACAGGCAATGTCCATGCGTCACTTCTCCCGCTCCGAAATGGCCCGTGTGGTCATGGAGAAGAACCAGTACAAGCAGCGTCTGTTTGAGCTGCAGGAGGCCATGAGACACAGTCAGTCTCTCAGGTAACGCCGGCTATCAATAACAAGTCTTGGTGTGTTTATGTATCATGCTTTGATTTGATGTGATTTTCCTCAGAGATACTCCAATAACTCAAGTATGTTTAAGGTTATAATCCAATTTAGCTTTTTGACTTCCTTTATAGAGCAACAAAGGAGGAGAAGTACACAGAGGAAAGGAGGTCAGGTGTTTGGAGAAAGTAAGTTAAACTTCTCTCATTTTACAGACCCATTAAAGAGGTGAGGTTTTAGTGCAGGTCCATCGCTCCTGAAAGCAGCAGAGTAGGATTGCCATGCTGGTGCTGTGTGTGCTCATAGATAAAGCAGGCAGCAAAGCTGCCTTATGAAGATGATGTATTGTAAGAAAAATATAGAATTAAATTTAAAACATCAACGACTTGATATAATCCTTTCCTTTTTAAAATAAGATTCAACCGCCTGTTTGGCCTCACCAAGGGGCCACTGGTACCACCTTCTACATCTGCAGCGTTCCTCTCATCTTCACCTTCACTCAGCCGCTCTTCTTTGGGGTCTATACAACTCTCCTCTCCCATTCAAACCCAGAATGAGTAAGTGGCTGTTTTACTTTGTCAATGGTTCGCATGGAATTGGGAGCAAATGTCCCTACCATTTCCCTCCTTTTTCTTTGTTGGTTGTTTAATTTTAAAAGAAGTCAATTCAGTCACCTTAGTGAACAGACTACTACTCTACTACTACTTACTCTTGAAATCTTTGAGGAAACTACAAAATACTTTGCTCTATAGTGACCAACCTTTGGCAGAATCTGCAGTTATTCATTAATTTCTTTTCAGTTAATTACGAGCTTCATTTTGTCTAGGTCTGCTTCTCCTTCTGTTGTTTCTCCGCGTGTCAGGAGGAAGGAACTCTATAGAGAAATACGCTCCTACATTTGGCGGACTCTGGGAAAGCGACAGATACATGGTTGGAGCACACTGCTGTCAAACACACAGGTAGAAGGAAACATGTCTGTTTTATGCTTTGTTTGTTTTAGCATATTAGCAGCCTTCCTGTTGTTATTATTTGTCAGGGAAGTACACAAGCATAATATTAAATTAACTGTTTATTAAATGTCCTTGTATGAGTCCCAGGAACCTGGACCTGAGCCTAAAGATGTGCCTGTCCTGGTCCAGCTTAGACTGCTGGATCAAAGAGACTCCACTGCCAAGGTAAATGATGTCTATGATCTTTTTAAAAAATTCTTTAAGGATTAAATAAAGATTGTAACTCTTGTGTTTTTTTTCCTCAGCTGAACTGTGCGGTTGCAGTCTCACCTGAGATCTCAGGAGAGGCCACAGTAAGTCTATCATTATCCCGGTCAAATTCAGCCTCAGTCCAATTTTAAACATGACCATCCAGCTATGACTAACATCTCATAGGCACAAGTTGTTTCGTGCCTCTCATCTTTCCAAACCTCTCATTCTGCCAGTGTTCTGTGTGGGTGGTTTCTGGCCCTGCCTCCTGCAGTGATATTACAGTGATTGATCCGGCACGGCCCAACACAGTACTGGATCAGTTCAGCCTCCCTCCCACAGCCCCTGCCCTCTGCATCTGTGCTGTGCCTCCCATAGGTCAGTGCTGGCCAGAGGCTCGTCCACAGCCACCTGAAGACAACTCATCTCATGTGTTACCACAGCTGCTGCTCACAGCCTTACTGAAAAACACTTGGAAATCAACACTGATTAGTCAGCATTTCCTCTGACACAGTATTTGCTCTTTAGGTAAATCTGCCGGAAGCGTATGGATTGGAACTCAGGAAGGAAGGTAGCGTCAGCTGAATAAGTAGCTCATTTCGCAGAATAAGATCTTTTTTTTTTTTCATGCGATGTTACCTTACAGACAACCCCTTTTTAATCCTATTGACTTCCTTTGTCAGTATTCTGTTGCACCGAGCCTCTAGTGACAGGAGGTGCTGTCTGCAGTCTGCGTGTCTCTCAGAAGGAGTTCATTCACTCACGTGAGTCCAAGAATTAATGTTTAACAGATTCAAGTAGTTTCCAGCATGTAGTTTTCCACCGATGACAGGATCTACTTTGTGTCCGTTCAATCTTGCAGGTACTCCAACAGTCAGGTTGTAGCTGGTTTAGGCGACGGGGCATTGGCATTTTTTTCACACAATTCAGGTATGAATGACTGTCAGTTTTCTGTCAGTCACAGCTTCAGTTTGCATGTTTCAAAAAGTGATGCTAAGTGAAATGTACTGCTGGGATGTACAGATGGCTGGAATCTGCAGTCCCACTCTGTGATGTCGCTTGGATCAAACCCTCTGCAGCCCATTCGCTGTTGCCTCGCTAAAGGTGGCCGTCTTTGGGTGGGATACTGGAACAAAGTACACGTGGTCGACACAGACAGCAAGAAGGTGGAGGTAAGAGGCCGGCGATCCATCCGGCGTAAATGTCGGTGAGCGTACCGCCTTCAAACATGCCCTCATCATGTCTTGTGTGGCTCTTCAGCAAACATTTTCAGTGTCCGAGCGCAGTGAGCAGCAGGTCCGCTTCCTGTGTGCTGGAGGAAGTGGCGTCTGGGCGTCCTGTCGACTGGACCCAGTCCTCAGGCTGTTCGATTGGACAACTGGACGCCCACTGCAGGAAGTCGACTTTGCTGCTTTGGTCACAAAAACATTAGGTGTCCAAACCCCTCCTTGCCCACATTACCGATGCCTTCGATACCACCTGCTGTCCATTTAGGCTCTCTGCACATCTTACACTTTTCTTGTCTCTCCAGGCCAGCCGTACCTGACGCTTTCACCACTCCAGATCTCTGCTCTGACTGTCATCTCTGGACGTCTGTGGGTGGGCACAGGAGGTGGTGCCATTTTCTCCATCCCTTTATCCATAAGTATGTTTTATTCTTTAAAACCTATATAATCATAAACATGCTGTCTAGTATTAATCGTGACAACCATCTGCAGCTTCAGAAGACGCCTCCATCCCGTACAGTTTAACTGCATCAGCCCAGCTGTCCTACCATGGACACAGACAAGCAGTCAGATACATTATTGCTGCACCTGGTAAGAACTGCTCTTTAACTGCTTCAACATTTTCACTTTTACAACAGTTTGATGAGATCTTTGTATCGTGGGGATATAATGGTTATGGTCACCCCACAGGTTGTTTAATCACCCCCCCTGGAAGCAGCCAAGTCACTCCTGCTCAGCTTATTATCAGTGGAGGAGAGGGCTACATCAATTTCCGCATTGGTGGGTTTAAGGAAAAATAGTGTCCCGTAATGTCAAATCGGACAAATCTTTGACGAACGGTGTGGTCTGAGCTGTGATTATTCAATGTCTAACTCGTTCTCCAACTTTTCCAGGAGATGATGCGAGTGACGACTCGACCGAGGTGCCCCAGGCCACACCACAGCGCTCAGAACGCAGTCACATGATAATCTGGCAGAACCCCGCTCCCTCTGTGCCCAGCCCTGCACTCTGATGTCGTTCAGCTCCTGACCGAGCTTACAGGATAAAGCAGATGTACACAACTGCATATGGAAAGTGGTGCTTTCGTGAAATGAACTAAACCAGCATCTCAATGTGGCAGCAATCGAAGCATCACTGAGAAGTAGCTGACCTCTGCTATTTTGAACTCGTTTACCTCATTTGTTTGTGTGCCTGTCTTTTGACTGGATTATCGTGATGGATGATGATGCCTCCATGTGTGCCTTGATCGATGTTTTCATCATCGCTGTATATTTGGTCAGTGATTTAGCTGCCTGAAAGAAATCTGCAATAATCGTTGATTCAGTTTCCCAGACTTAAAAATCTCCAATAGATTTATTTTCCTTCCTGAGAAAATCAAATCTTTGCTGAACTTAAGGCTAAGGTCTCTGCTCACAGAAGTGTGTGCAAACTGTTTTTTTTTCAGTTTTTGGTTAACTGAACTAGAGATTTTGTTTTTTTGTTTTTTTATGCATAAAGACAATCAGACACTTTATTACCAATGATGCTGCATGTCTGGTGAAACCTTCTCTTGTGGTTTGCATTTTTGCCATGAGTATTAACTCAAATTCTAGTATTTGTTGTAAACTAGAGTGATTACAAATCTCAATACATTATAAGTATGTCTTGTGTAAAGACATGTCTCATATCCCATCTCTTAAATGAAAACTAGATGCCTTTGAAATGTATTTATTTTCTCGTTTAGTCATTTGATGTCTTTGGCTTTTATGAAACACTTGGGTGTGTTTCAAATTTAAATTTGACTACATGTGAAATAAGGGAGAGATGCTCTCACAAGTATCCTATGCAGTATTTGTGTGCAGTTAGATTGTGCACCCTTTTTGATGTCATCTTTTGAAAGTTCTTGATTATGCATTCTGAATAAAAATCTGCACAGGTAGAAATGGATTAAAATGCTTTCTGTTACATTAGTACCTTACAGTTTGAGAGATTTTACAATATTCTGCCATGAGCTGGAACAGAAAGTTTTATTCTTCAAACAGTCTTTAATACACAACACAAAGCAACCAAAACAGAGGAAACATGCTCTCCTGGTTTGTTTTTTATACAAACAAAGACAGATAATAAAAACAGTTTTGAATCGGTGAGAAAGCGTCTGAATGACTCATTTTCTTGGGCAGTTTTGTCCTGCTGCCTACTTATTGCCTCCTGCAACGAAAACCGAAACAGGTCATCTAGTCTTTGCCGTGGATGGCTCCACCTTCTATGATGGACTGCTGTGAGTCCTGGGGATCCGTATCTTGCGGCTCAGGGAACGGGCCAGTCGGTCCATAGCTCCAACCATAGCCCCACTAAGCTCTTTCTTGGAGGTCAGACCCTCAATGTTGCCACTGTACCACATGACCCAGCCTGCCAAGGAAAACAACACTAAAAGGGCTCCCGAGTACACCAGCAAATCCCCAAAGTCTTGACCTTGGATTTCCAGTGGAGCGAAGACGCCCAATAGAAGGGATACGACACCCAACAGATCCATCACCACGGCAAACACCAGCGCCAGCTTACAGTGGGAAAGACCATCATACTTGTGTGCCATGGTTACGCTGGAAGAGAAGGGGGAATTGTAGAAATATGGCTTGTTAACAAAACAAGATGAGACACAAAAGCAAAAAGCCAAGAGGGCAACAAAGAAACATTAAATAGCTAAATTAATTAATTTAAAAAAGTTATATATGTCAATCCAGAGATAAAATGGACTACTACGAGTTGTGCATTGAACTTAAAAATGAGATACAAACAAAGCATGTAGTGATGAGTTAGAAGATGACCACTGAGGGTATAAAACAACCAAGATTAAGATAACTATCTCTGCTCACAGAAGAAAAACAGAAAAGAAAAAGCTCGACATGGTTTACCTTTAACTTTAAAATCCCATATTAATATATTCCTGCTTTAGATTTGTAACGTGTTTTTTCTCTGCACCCGCAAGCAAACCAAAACAGGTGCCACACCTGTTCTGAGCTTTTTTTTCTTTCTTTTTAAAATTCCTCTATGAGAAAAGTTTAAAGCGCAATCAAATCTACATGTAACGAGCGTCTTTTAACTCCAGAAAACACTTACCCTTTCGTGAAGCCTGAGAGATTTAAAATTTGAGTTGTATTTAGGATTGAAATCGTGCTCTTCTGTGCATTTCCGGATCGACTCCAGCAGACGCCACCTTTTGAAACATGACACCCCTTCACCTGTTCAACCTGTCCTACAGTTTCGTCCCCAGCAGCCCAGTTACATTTTATTTGTTTTGTTAAAACTTCAGCCACTATTTTGAAAAAAGTGTGAGTACACACAATATCATATTGAATTAGCTAAACCAGAGCTATAAATAAATATATCACATTTCTGCAGGATGTAGCAGAATAAATTATATAGATGTTTTCTGTACGCAAGATTTATAGTATTTTTATATTTATAATTGCATAAACTTTATACATTTTCACTAAGTCTGCTTAAAATGAAATCTGTTGAGGGATTTAAAAACAAAGGCCATTAATTGGTCCTCTGTTTTTTAGAGTCGGTTGAACGGTCATTTGTCTCATTACAACCGGAAATGACGTCAGGGTTCGTTGAAAAAATAAAACAGCTGTAATTGTTATTGTTAGCTTGTTAGCTAGCAGCTGAACTCGTGAAATGGAGATATGACAGAGTAATAACGTCTTATTACACGTGCACGATTAAGTTATTACGAACGTGAACTGGTATGTACCCATTT
Organism: Menidia menidia; assembly: GCA_907169785.1. Classification (NCBI taxonomy): domain Eukaryota; kingdom Metazoa; phylum Chordata; class Actinopteri; order Atheriniformes; family Atherinopsidae; genus Menidia; species Menidia menidia. Next base: position 7,456,693 of record CAJRST010038888.1, read on the forward strand.
TTGCAGGAAATATTTACATCGCGGATATTTTTATTAATGTCAAAATGACCGGATGAAACAACTTAGTGCATAGAAATAAGAGGATTGTAATTATATATTCTGGCTACATGTTTGCTAACATTAACACAAAGCTAACGTGGTGTTCAGCTAATTTTCTCCTCCATGTGAGCGCTATCAGGACGCTTCAAACTTACACTTGACAAACACAACCAGTTGAACTGATCTGACTTATATTTGCATTTTTTGGAGTCATGCAATGAAATTTGCTTGGATTTCTGTCTGTGTGTTTAAAGTAGGTACACACGCGCAGTAAAAGCTTTCCCACGTCAGCATATTTGTAACTAATGGATGCAATAAAAACTGTTTGTAGCAAATCACTTATACTGTGTCAAATCACATTCATGGCTTGATGGCATTTTTTTCAAAATGAAATAAATGTTTTTGTTTGGTAATAGATGGAGGACGGAAACAGGAGTGATGCAGCCTCCACATCCAAAAGCCACGCAGGTTCACTCCACCTGCAGTGTAAGTTCTCAGTTGCTCTCGCTAAAAAGCTATTGAATAAGACACAGTTAGTTGATGCGGTGTCTGTTTTTTCAGCTCCAAAAAATGAGGATGCATATGAAATTTCCATCCCCTATGAGGAAACTAACTTTGAACAGCAAGGATTTTTCAACCAAAGTGATCAGAATTTTGATGGTAAGTGTTCGATGCTGCACGAATCTGATCACTCTCCTTTTGTACAGCTCGTGCAACCTCATGCTGCGTCCTGCTTGTTGTCCCCAGAACCGCCTTCAACTGCTGGTCCATCACCCGTTAACAACTCGTACATGGTGATAACCAACCTGCGGACCCAGCTTCAGATCTCTCTGGAGAAAAACTCTTGGCTGCAGAAAAGAATCGAGGACTTAGAGGAGGAGAGGGATTTTCTCCGATGCCAGCTGGACCGCTTCATCTTTTCCACGAAGAGCCAGGGACAGGAGCAGAGTCAGAGCCAATACAGTAATGGTGAGGGCAGGTGCCAGCCAATAAGCTGTCCAACTGTTTGAGTAATGGTTCAATTATAAACTCTGGCAAAGCAGGGACTTTAAAGATGCAAAACATAGTCTTATCTTTTACTGTTTCCCTCCCACAAGGGTACGAATCAAGGCGATTCAACTGGAGAGCAAGACGAGAGGAAGATCATCCTGCCGGTAAAAAACAAAGCCTGCTTTGTTTTGAGGAAAAAGTTCATAATTAACGGTTTTCTATATGTGTGTTGCATCTCAAATGACAGGGTCTCAGTCTTGAAGTTTTCCGTTTTCTCCTCATAGAACAGCAAAAGACAGACTCGCAGCGTTTTTCTCCACGGCAGTTTGTCCAGCGAAGGCCTGGTCCTCCCACCATGGTTTCATCCAAAAGAGGAGTCTCCAGTCCGTTAACCTCTCAGCTCGCCTCTATGAATGCTTTGTTCAACTCCACACAATCACAGTCCCTTTTGCAAGCCCATAGCCACGGCCCTCCCAGTACAACCACCAGTGGCAGCAGTGGGAATGCTGGCGTGGCCGCACGACCAACCATTAATGAAATGAGTGGACCAGGTAATACAGATCAGATTATAGGAAAATGACACGCACAGTGCTTTAAGGGCATCGCCTGTCTGGACGTGTGTTTTACCTGCTGGGTTTATTAAATAGGTCAATTTTACTTTGACAGATTCCCTGTCACTTCTGGGAGAATCCGATGAGTACTTGGAGCACAATGGCTTCATCGAGGAGGAAATGTTGTCAGGGGAAGATGTGATGTCAGATGCAATGAGCAACAACAGGCAGCAGTTAAAGAGAAGGCGAGTCTTCCGAGCTCCCAGAGAGCGGCAGAGAGGTGAGAGAGGGAAAAACGGTCCTGCCACACAGCTCACAATTCTGGTCGGTGGTCGTGGTACTGCTATATAGCTAACTGTCCTGACCATTTTCTCTTCTTCAGTGAAAGATGCTGCCGGAGTTCTTTTCCGCTACAAGAAGATCCTGCTCACGTATCAGCGACTGAAAAACATGTCCAAGGCCTTCCAAATCCACGGTGTTGACCGAAACACGGTGGCTTCGACCACGCCCATCGCCGAGCTGCTGCTGGTGGCCCCAGAGAAAGTGGCTGAGGTGGGAGAGTTTGACCCATCCAAGGAAAAGCTTCTGGACTATGCCCGGCGCTGCTATATAGCTCTGGATGAAGAGACTCTCAACAGAGTGCAGGCATTAAAGAAGAACAACCTCCTCCTGCCCATCTCCTACAGGTTCAGACACTGAGGACAGAAACGCTGCACTTGGGGAAGTGTCTCTGCAGCCACTCGGGTCCCAAAGTGTTGTAGCGATATTCCCAGATCCCCGAAGGCTTGGTTGTGTTTACCCAGCCCTGTTTGCAGTAGGCACGTCAACACAAGAAGGAGCCTCGTCTGCTATTCTCAACATGTTAGAAAAACATTTCCACAGCGTTAACTCTGCATCACATGCTGCGTCCCGCTCACTCTGGACAGCCCGAGGCCTCTCCTGGTCGGAAAGTGTGAGCCAAACTGTCCGCACATTGTCCTGAACCCCTCCAGTGATGTGTGTGAAAATGTTTTAGGAAACAGTTTAGTGGAGGTCAGTGACAAGAGGACAATCAGTTGGGTTCCTCTGCAGCTGACCAGCTCTCTGCAGATGACCATGAAAACTGTCTGAGACACTTTTCTGTGTAGATGAACTCTTATTCCCTCACTACTACTTCAGAACTATTCAGATGCGCGACTTTATATGACAAATCTTCACTTTAGTGAGGATTTTGGTGTCTCTGTGCTTAGTGTAAAGACAAATCTGTGGGATTCAGAATGGGTGAATGTGTCTTTGCCCCAAGGATCATTTATGTTCTTTCTTTATTTAGCAGATATGCAGTTTATTATTTTATACTCTACATTTGGATCAGCTTGAGGCCAGAGGATCACTGACTGAGGGTTTCATATCTTAATATTATTATTATTGGTATAGTTTCGGAAAGCCTAACTAATCAGATTTGCCTTTTTAATAACTTTTTGAATGCATTTGGGCACAATCTTGCGGTCTATAAACTTTGAATCAGTCTTTTTGTTTTATATTGTTCTCAAATAATGTTATACTAATAAGACATTTCATTGTGTTAAATTTCTCAAAGTGTTCTTTTCTGACGTTACATTTGTCAATATTTTAACTTCCTTTAATGTCATATTTTAAAGTTCCCTCCATAACAAGAAATGCATTTCCCTGTTTTTTCACACCGTTTCTTCAGGTTCTAAGGTGAGAAGAGCTCATAAAAGAAATGGATACAATAACTAACTGACTTTTGTAAAGAAAAGTCAGACACTGAGAGGTACAGATGCTTCAACTTCACGTTTTTTTTTGTCATAAAACGAATTCAAACACAAAGATGTTAGTGACATTTTAATGTTTGGATTTAATAACCATATGGTCCAGCTAAGGGTTGCACCCATCATGTTTGTACATTTCTCACCTAAATTATTGTAAGTGTTGCCTTTTAATCTTCTCACATCAAGAATCTTGTAAAGCAAAGCGACTTCAAGTTGTATTAAAAATGTTTCTGAGCATTTACACTACTTCTATACTGTTATACTATTTGTAAGGTTGTGCAACTTTCAGTTCCTTGTAAATGTCGTGCCTATCATGCAAATATTTTAACAGATCAGAAAAAGCTGTTGGTGGATCTGTTGTAACACACCCGTGCTCCACTCCACAAGCATGTGAAAAGAGCCGTGGTGATCTGCCGCCTGCAAGAAACTTGTTAAATGATGTGGCTTTCAAAGATGCAGACAACATTGTACCGTCAAGTGTGGTGTGTGTATCCGTGAGGAGAAAACTTCAGATTTCTTAGAATAAATCAAACCCAGCTGCAGAGGAACAATGCATTTATTAGCTTTAGTTTTAAAAGCAGTTGCAATGCAGGCTTAAAATGATCACCAGATCGAAGTGCTCACAGAAACATGACTGAAAATTTTCTGAAAGTATTAATGACGTATCATCAAAGCATTTTTAGTCATACAAAAATGAAATTTCTTTCTGTAATGTGTAAAATCCAACGGCGCTCTTTGCTGAAAAAGTGTTTTCATGAGAAGTACTGTTAAGACAAGTGCAATAAAATGCTCGATTTCCTACAAATAAAGCTGATCTTTTATGCTGTTTGGTCTTCGGGATGTTTGATATGATCAAACAGTTTTTAGTGGTTTAGTTTACTTTATACCACAGATTTGTTATATTTGAAAACATAACTGCATAAATAATAAGGAATATTTCCCAATTTACCGTTGCATTCAAGGGGGGGGGGGCTGTTCACGTCACCTTCTTTTTCTAAAGCTGTAAAACAAGCACAAAAAAACAAAAAAATTGAAATGTTTGGTCTTAATGTGACAATGTAACTAAATAACTAAATTAGCTGCTTCAGCGTCAGCCAGCGTGTATCTTCACAACATTACAGATAGATTTAGTTGGGAAAGGTCTAATTGACAGCTATCACATTATCTACAGATATACAACAACAGAAAAATACTGAAGAACACTATTTCAGTGTGACCATGGCACTGATAACGCGTTCATTTTGTTCTGTGGCCGGAAACTTGACATCGATCAACTTCCGGTGTCACGGGGTACCTGGAAGGCAGAGCAGAAAAAGCGGGCATACATACCGAAATCTTAATTGTTTTCTTTTGCCTCGAATTTTTTAAAAGCGCAGAAACTTGGCTCACGGAGTCAAACAAATGCATCTTGTGGGCCTGTGACCCGCTGGGCTTTGCATCTAGCTTGGACAGGAGTCTCATTCATTCGGTGGCCGTTGTCGCGACTTAGCCAGCTAGCTAACCAGCCCCCACGGCAGTGTGAGCAGCAGCGGGCCTTTTCTTCTGGACTTTGCTACAAGCTAGTTAGCTATCATTAGCAGGCTAGCCTGCGCGAACACGTTTTCCTTTCTCAGTGTATCCTTGTAGGTTGGTGAGTGATTACCACGGCGCCAAGGTGTGTGGCAGTGATTAAGATTAGTTAATTTTGTATTCTAAGAAGACGCCTGACCGAAGCTAACTTGCCCGATTTACATCTGCGAAGCGCTGGTAATAAAAAGTGTGGATCACTTTGTTGCTAGCTTAAGCTAGCCACATCCAACTGAACAACGCAGTCCTCGAGAGCGCACTAGGCTTTGACCCAGACATGTCGGACTTCGACGAATTCGAAAGGCAACTTTCTGAAAACCACCAAGGTAAATAACCAAGTTGCATATCGGAATTTGAAAACAATTTTGCTGCTGCTTATTTTGACCGCTCTGATCAGTTTTGACCTACCGCGGATGCGTCTATTTACTGGGACGCTTAAGCTCACCGTTAGCTTACAGTAGCAAAGCCTCTGAGCTTCGATGTAGCTGTTGTCCGTATATGCGTACAACACGACTTATTCAAGATTGAATAATGCTCGTTTGCCGAGAGCTAGAATTAATAAAAGTGAAAATGTTTCCTAAAACTTGAACGGTTTTTAATATAGTAATCTTTCAGAGGCCCTAGCATCTGTTTGGAGCAGCAAAGATGTCGGGTGAACTGTTTTATGGCCATTTACAAACGTAGCTACAACTCATTGGAGAAACAAGCAACCACGCCTATGCAACCAAAACAAACAATCTTGCTTATAAATTAAATGAGTTAAAAAAAAAAAAAATTAAATTTAAAAAAGCCCTTTTTGCCGTTCAACTTCACACAATAAGTAGAAACACGGCCCAAACAGTTAATTGCATTCCACCAGCTTCCCTATTGGTTCTATTAAAAAAGCACCTCTACCCACTAAGGGTTGTACTTTTACATTTTCAGTACACGTTTATCTGCCCAGGGTGTGGTTAATTGTTTAGGCCACTTTAGTCTTTTTCTGGATCCACTTAAAGTTGATCATCTTGTATACTATTTCATTTAAACTAAACCTAGCCAACTAATTTGTGGACTTGAATAATTGTTATTTGATTGAAGGTATTTTCTACACCTCAGTCGTTAACCTTAACTGTTGATTTCCAATTCAAAGATGAGGAAAATGTTTTTTTTTTCTTTATGTTTAGCCAAATATCCATTTGAAGCAATTTAAGAGACCGGGATGCGAGTCATCTAATGTTTTTACGTACATGGCCGTTGGACATGTTTACGAGCAATCTGCTTTCTTGACAGAAAGGGACAAAGAGAACCGCCATCACCGCCGGTCCTCGTCCCGCAGCCGCAGCAGAGACAGGAAAAGGAGGAGCAGAGACCGGGACAGACGCAGCAGGGATCGCCGTGCCGAAAGCAAAGAGCGCAGACACCGGCGCAGGTGAGTTCCCCCGCACAGCGACACCTGGAACGCCAGGCTGTCTAACCCCCCCCCAATCAACTGTCTGTCTGCACTGGCATCTCTGTCTGCTCCTTTCATTTGTATTAATGAATTAATGCAGATCAAATTTGGAAAGTTTTATCATTCTTTTCTGTCACCAAAATGACGCTTTAATTTATCTTGTTAATCTCACAGGATATTTCTAGGTGTTATTGGGTCAACAAAATAAAAAATAGGCTTTCTTATTCAAGCAGCTTATCGTATGACTTGTATTATCAGCACTAAAACATTATCTAGCTTGTTGATTCAATATTAAATGCACGTTTTTTTTGCACCATTTTGATGGTTTATCTGAACCCACATCAAACCATCTGTCCCGGGTGCTAATTACAGTGTGAATTTCTCCTTTAGCTCGGGGACGGCTTTTAAACACACTGAGGAACAGCTGCAGATTTTCCTTCATCATTTAAGGGAGATTGTGGATAAATCTCTGAATCATTTCAGATGATCCTAAAATCAGATGTATTTTGACAGAACGCTCGTAAATCCTTTATTTTGTACTTCACGGTATTTGATAAGGGCTCTTTTGGCCTCTGATTCAGACACAGCGGGAACATATATATAATAATATTATCATATAATATAATAATCGTTCATTATTAGTGTCCATTTTTATATATTTATTTATTTTAAATGTTCCACTTGAGGAACTGGTATTGGTATTGCTCCACTTGGGAACTAGTATGTAAATTACGCTTTATATATTTTTTTTCCTGGCCAACTGCATCAATTTATGTAATTTTCTAAACTACGTGAAACAATGTAATTTATTTTCATAAATGTTTTGGTTTCTAGCTTAATTTGTTTTTCCTAACTTGGGGGCTCTGACCACTTTTTTTTTTAGCATTTTCAGAGTTTTTTTGTTTGTTTTTTTGGGCACATTGTACGCATGTCTGTTCATTGACTCCACTTTCAAATTATCAGTCTAATGTAATAAGTGGTGGGCAGTGTGACAGAAATGGTCAAAAGCCACACATCTTAACCAACTAGCAAAGAAAAATGTTCTGCTTCGTAAACCTGAGCTTGTTCATTTAGGGGAACTCTTGTGTTGCTGTTGTTGCCACAGCAACAAGAGACACCTTGTCTTCTTGTATCCTCATTTTTGTATGTTTTTTTATTTTTTGCTTTGGTATCTAAGACGCAGATGAACAACCCCTGTGGGCCAACAGTGACCCCCACTGTGGGCTCTTTCTGTGACTGTGTGCAAAATAACAGCCGGTCAGCTGGAGGCAGTCTGTAGTGGCACGTTTGCCGATTGCTTCAAAGCAGATTGAAGAGAACAAGCTCTCCAAGGAGCTGCAGCCTCGTAAAACCAACTTCTAATCGCGCTCTCAAGTCAGTGTTAACTGTCAATGTGTTTCTGAGAGATGCTGCGAAAACGAGGGCTCATAGCCTCACATTGAGGGCTGACGCCACCTCATCTGCCACGCAGGGTTTCTGTCATTCCTCAGCCTCCCACGGTGTCGGCTAAATGTCTCGAATCTGCCGCCGCATGTTTCCCTGGATAAGTGCAGAAGTTTCCCAAATGTTTAAGAGACCAGTTGTTTGGGATTCTTTAAAAATGATGCCAGACGCCCGCATTTCAGCCCCGACACCCGCGCTCAGTGGAACTAGAGAGACCCGCTGATAGTTTTCTTTCTTTGGAGAGCCTAATCCTGATGTGGAAATTGTTGGTTGATGTGATTTGTTTGAAAGAAATTTGAAATCCTTCCAATGTCATTTCAGCTCACCAACCAGCTTCCCCCCGGACAAAGCTGGAAGGTAATACAGCAAAATAACACAAAGCCGGCTTGTACAACACTGCCTGTGTCTGACCCTATGTAGTGTTTGATTATCCTTCAAGTAATACTCTGGATGAGGGTTTTGTATCCCTCCTTTTTCTCTTAATCATCGGTTTGGAAGTCTTGATGCAAAAGCCTCCAAAGAAGTTACATAATTCACTGGTAGTTCATTGAAAACATGACCACCGTCTGCCCCGGTGTTTCATTGCTGAATGAGTTCATAAGAAATGGCCGCTTCACAGCCCTCTCCTCATTTCTCATCCTTTTCCCTCTGTTCCCCAAACAGCCGCTCTCCCCACCGCGAGAAGAAGAAGAAGGTGAAGAAGTACTGGGATGTCCCTCCGCCGGGTTTCGAGCACATCACGCCCATGCAGTACAAAGCCATGCAAGGTGCCTCTTTACTTTGTCTCTGTCTATGAGCTCCGGGCTGATTCTGTCTTCGTTCAGATGGTGTGGCAAAAAATCGTATTTGTGGTATGTTCCAACCTGAACTGTCTTTTGGGTTTGCTGTGCAGCGGCAGGTCAGATCCCCGCCACAGCCCTCCTGCCCACCATGACGCCAGATGGCCTGGCTGTGACTCCCACCCCCGTTCCTGTGGTGGGCAGTCAGATGACCCGACAGGCCCGTCGGCTCTACGTTGGCAACATCCCCTTTGGGATAACAGAGGTGAGCACTCTGACCAACTCGCCGATTGTTTTTATTTTTCTGAGTTTCAGGGTGAATTGACTTTTTTCCACTCATCCCTCTCTTCTGTGTAGGAGTCAATGATGGACTTCTTTAACGCACAGATGCGTTTGGGGGGTCTGACTCAGGCCCCTGGAAACCCTGTGCTGGCAGTCCAGATCAACCAGGATAAGAACTTTGCCTTCCTTGAGGTTAGGTGACAGCCAGGCTGGTATTAGTATTCGCCATCGCCGTGTACATTTCTGAGTCCGTAATTAATGACTTGTATTTATATCTAATCAGTTCCGTTCAGTGGACGAAACGACACAGGCAATGGCCTTTGATGGAATCATCTTTCAAGGCCAGAGTCTGAAAATTCGTCGTCCACATGATTACCAGCCACTACCTGGCATGAGCGAGAACCCCAGTGTCTATGTGCCTGGTACACAAGCCATTAATGGTTTTTAACCCTAAGTACTTGTTGCACAATTCCAAAGCATTCACTAAATAACTCTCGAGTGTAGCTTTCCCTGCTTCTCCTGATGTTTCCCCCGTTTGTCCCCACTGGTCTTGCAGGTGTTGTTTCCACAGTGGTTCCAGACTCTGCTCACAAGCTCTTCATTGGCGGTTTGCCCAACTACCTGAACGATGATCAGGTGTGTGTTTCTGCCTGATGGACCTCCTCCTCCGTTTGTTAAATAACTCTGTTCTTTATTAAGCTGTCGCCACGCTGGCGCGGCCCGGGGACAGTTTGAGTTCTGGCCCACGTGATGGAAAAGTGAACTCACCGTGACTCTGATCTGTGCTTTAGGTGAAGGAGCTTTTGACGTCATTTGGCCCCCTGAAGGCCTTTAACCTGGTGAAAGACAGTGCCACAGGCCTATCTAAAGGTTACGCTTTTTGCGAATACGTCGACGTCAACTTGAACGATCAGGTAAGGCGCCCCGTGTGAGCAGCGTGTGCCAGCGGGTCACGCCCACGCAGCCGCCGATGTGAACACTGGCCGTCTCTTTCAGGCCATCGCTGGACTCAACGGCATGCAGCTGGGAGACAAGAAGCTCCTGGTGCAGAGAGCCAGCGTGGGTTCCAAGAACGCCACCCTGGTAAGTGTCCAGCAGGCGGGTGCTCCTCAGACTTTGTGAAGTGCCCCCAATGTGGGAGAACGCTGGCGCCTCTTTCTCTCCACAAGTTTCCGAAAAATTTTGTCTGTGATCTAAAAGCCGATCGGGCTCTTTGTAATCCTGGTGTGTGTTTCCTCCAGACGACCATAAACCAGACCCCGGTGACGCTGCAGGTACCCGGCCTGAACAGCTCCGTGACCCAGATGGGGGGTCTGCCCACCGAGGTGCTGTGCCTCATGAACATGGTGGCCCCCGAGGAGCTCCTGGATGATGAAGAATACGAGGAGATTGTGGAAGATGTCAGGGATGAGTGCAGCAAGTACGGCCAGGTGAAGAGCATCGAGATCCCCCGCCCTGTGGACGGCCTGGAAATTCCCGGAACCGGCAAGGTAGGCGGCCCCCCCCCAAAGTGTGGATATGTCCTGATGCGCCTGTTAGGACAAACTATGCTACTGTCAGGAAGATGTCACCGCTCTAATACCTTCTTTTTTCCCCACCCCTCTGCAGATCTTTGTGGAGTTCACCTCAGTTTTCGATGCCCAGAAGGCCATGCAGGGGCTGACGGGGAGGAAGTTTGCTAACAGAGTGGTGGTGACCAAATACTGCGATCCAGACGCTTATCACCGCCGGGACTTCTGGTAGAGGGTGGGCGTCAAGAAAAGCGGGCGGGAGGGCGGGGAGGGGGGAGGGGAGTGTAATGTGTGCTGCCCCATTCCAAATCGGCGCCATGAGCGATTTGGAGAGGCAACATTCAGGTAGATCTTGGAATATTAATCATTTCACAAATGGCTTTGGTGATATCCAGTTTATTATTTGAGATCTACTCGACATGTCCCGCAGTTTAAAACGATATTTGTAATTGGAAAAAGGAAGAGTGGTTGGGGTTTATATGAATACACCGCAGCGGGGGGGGAGGGGGTAGGTGGGGTTAATTCAGTAGCTGGTGGGAGGGGCAGGCTTTTGAGAAATGTGTGGTCAGGGTCGGGTCAGAATTTCTTTTTTTTTTATACAATGTGAGACGGGGATGTCATTTTTTCGGTGGGAGGGGGGATGTCACACTCTAAGGTTTGTATTTAAGTGGAAGTAGCCTGTTTTAAGTACCATAGAAAGGATCTGCAGTGGGGACAAAAATAGGGGGGGAAACAGGAGCTTGTGTTTGGGAGACGAAGGGCATTTTATTTCGATCTAATGTAGATATTAAGTAGCTGTAACCATCACCTTGGTTTTGTCACCATCTTTACTTTTCGGACCTTCTCTTTTCATCAGACTGCCGCCCCCTTCGGCACGGTTGTTGTTCGATTGGACTCGATCTGAATGTGAGCTGTAATTGTTCTGATACTGTGTGTAGCTTCACCGATGTGAACCGTAATATCACCCTGTATTCAAACCGCAAAATAACATGAACTGCAGAAACATTTTCGATTAGTCCTGTTTTCTTTTCTTTTTTTCTGTATTTTCATGTCCTTTTTGTTGTGATCTGCTCTTTAAAGATTGGAGTATTTTATGCAGTCTCAGCCCTGATTCAATACAAAAGGAAATAAACGCAGAGGGATTGGGAGAGGAAAACATTTGGTATTCAGTGTGAGGGTTTCTCTTCCTTACCAACAAGCCTTAATGTTGCTACTTGTTCATTTGCTTTGGAAAGGAAATTGGCTTGCCCCTCTTCCAGTGCTGTCTGTATGTTCATACGTATCACGATGTTGTACTACCGCCGGCTCCGAGTTGTCCGCGTTTCCCAGTAGATCTGGGACCAAACGTGTGTTGGATCCCACTTTTTTTTTTGTGCAACCTCTTTGACAGACCAAATAAACACGTGACTAATACCCAAGACTCCTGTCCTACTGCAGACTGAAGCCAACACTTAAAAAAAAAAAGTCTAAAAGTAAACTCTGAGCCTTGTATTGGCGGTCCACACATTTAGGCCCCAAGGAGTTGGACATCAAAGGCTAAATATTTAGCATTTCTCTGCTCCACCCACACCTGTTTGGGGGCTTTTCTATCAGGATGTTACAAAGAGAAAAACCTGCATTTGGTCATCTCCCCCAGTCCTCCCTCTATCCTCTGAGGACCACACATTCACACTGCTCGGGCCTGAGACCGCGCTTTCCTTTGATACTTAAGGTTGCTGACGACAGCGCCCAAGAGAGAGTTTGTCAGTAATAACACTTTTGCAATGTTAAAATGTTACTTTCTGAATATTTTTCTTTTCTGGAAAACAATGTGATTTCTTAAATTGATTCAACCTAAAAGCCACAACTAGTTTATAAAAGCAGAAGCAGTCTTTCATTTGTCCAACTTGTTTTCAAATGTTGATTAAAATCTCAATTTACATGACAGCTTTTTTTCTTTGTCCTTTCTGTCTGATGCACGCCCACATCCACTCAGCACTCTGCAGCAGTGTAGACGGCCTCCATCCACCTCCTGTGAGCCTTTCATCTATCAAACCCTGTAGTGAATCGTAATGTCCAAATGATGGAGCCATTTTATAATCATAAAGAACCCTTGAATTAATGTGAATGTTTTATTTATATATATATATATATATATATATATATATATATATATATATACACGCACGCATACATAGAAGAAAATGGACCGTTACCTGCTGTGTTTTCAGGTCTTGATAAAATTGGACAAATTACTTATATATTTAAACGATCAGATTTTACAGTATCATCTTTTCTATTTTAATACACTGACAGATTTTTCTTAAGCTGAACTCAGTCAGTCCGGTTCAGGCTTTCTTTGGCGTTTAAATTCCACAATGTGTTTTGTCATGTCAGATTTGCTATAACTTGTATGGAAGTTATCTTAACGTTTCCTTTTCTCCAGCTCACACCTTATTGTTTCTGAGGTTTCCGTCTTTGCCGATGGAGGTAAACCTCCTGTTTCGCGGGCCTTTCTCTGGTTTTAGGAACAGGGCAGTTCTTTTCATGTCACGTGGGCCGCGTTGACCTCCTGACCTCTTCAGGGGCCGGTGTGAGGTCCAGCAGCCGGGCGGCAGCGCTGCGACGTGCTGGACCGGGCCCAGCTCAGCGCCGAGCTGCACACCTCCATCTGCACGGCTGCCCTGTGATGCAGCACTCTGCCCCACAGTCCCTGAGGATGGTTATAAAACGTAAGCTCTTCTCATGCAGCTGAAGCCACATCCACAGCGCACACACGCAAAACCGTCCCGGCCTCTCTTGAAGATCAGTAAGCCCCAGCTGCCCATCATTAAGAGCCGTTATGTGATCTTAGCGCCCCCCCCCCCCCCCCCGGCGTGCAGCAGCAGTGGGGAGTGGGGGTGCGTCATTGCCCTCTTGTGGTGAACGGGAGTGTGGTGATGGTCGTTGTCATTCTGGGCAAAGCCTCCCCATTGATCAGAGCACTGCAGCAGAGGGAGAGCAGCGTCTGAGCAGCAACGTCCCGGCTCAGCTCAGCTCATCTGACCCCACGGTACATAAACCCCCTCCAAACGGCTTCAGGTGAAATTTGGCGTTTCGACATGCGACGAAACTTAAATGCGGTGAAAAAAATAAAAATAAAAAAGGGGAAACCATTGATTTCCATTAAGCCACTTCAGCTTCAAGGTCATCCCCATGCCTCACCGTCATACTGGTCATTTACCGTTACACAGAGCGGGACGGCCATTACCGGAGGAACTGCCGTGTTTAGTGTTTGTTCTTTATTAAAGTGCGGAAAGGAAATGACACAGATCATCTCTGTTTTTTCAGGGGACAGTTACAAATTTCTACTACCTTGCATGAATGGATTTATTTAAATAAAAAAAGAAGCATGCACCAGATCCTTTTATCATTGAGGTAAATTATCTAACATTGCAAGTATACCGTAAGTGTGCAAAGTTTCAGGCTCACATTTCTCGTATATGAAAGTGTAGCGTGGCACTAAAACGTGCATGAGGTGTGTGTGTGTGGGGGGGTGTGTGTGGCAATGATGCTGCAAGAAACTCAAACTCAAACTCAGACTCAAACTTCAATCAACAAAGAAGGAGTTTATTTTCAACCGGACCCGTATCAGGAATACAGATCGATTTATCAGATCTGGACAGGCTGAAAGTGGGAGAATCTCTGCGTAACCAATTCTTTTATCTATGTTTTCTTAAAGTCAGTCTGTGTCTCTGCTTCAGACACTACAGTCACAAAAGAGTTTCCAGGGCAACACCAGGCCTGAAAGGCGGACACTTTAATAGTTACATACATCTGTTGGGAGGTTTTGACCTTCGGTTTTGAGCGGCATTTGCTTTAAACTGATGTTGTTCACCAACAGCAAAGTCATAAGTGGATGCAGCTGAACAGAAATGTGCACAAACGCAGCGGCCGTGCGCATGAGTGAATACATGAGCACGCGTGTGAGCCGCTCGGAGTGTTCAAGCATAAATCAGTGCTGCTGACAGCAGCACGAGAGTGATGTGGAGACAAGATTGTTCACATCAGCATACTGTGGATTATTGATGGCCTCTGACCGTCTGTGGACACTTTCTATCTGGGATGATGAAGGGGGCCGCGCAATTAGAGGTAAAGTCACTCTAAAGAACAGACACACGTACGTGCACGGGAACAGACTGCTGTCCCCTGCTTGGATCGGGGAATCTCTGCAGCCTCTTCATCAGTGGGATGTCCGTCCTCCCACCGTCTCAGGAGGAAAGAGAAAAAGGGCCGGGCAGTTTTGAACAGGTGTTTTTTTTTTTCTTGTCACAGCCTCCAGCCTGTTTTGTCCCTTTTCTCTGATTATGTCCTGTACTCACTCGACTCACTCTCAATTTGCATCCACCCTCCACACACACACACCCCCCCCCCCCCTGCTCCTGCTGGCCTCTCTCACTGTGCCACGTATGTAACCTAAACTGTGGAACAGCCAAGCTGGACTGGACCATTAGAAAAGCTTTCCACAAGATCAGATCAGAGTCTCATTGGACTCTGTTTAGTGAGGAATGTGGAAAAAAAAGGCTCCCATTTCCCTGCCTAAACAGCTTCATTCCATCGTGCAGCTTTAATGAGCCTCAGACTTTCCCTTCATGTTGTATTCCCCTTTTCATTTTCTCTCCCCGGGCTCGCTTTTTCCAAACCCCCGTTTCAGTTTCACCCCCTGTCTCCACGTCAGAATTTCACTTTCCCCAGACTGTATTGCTGTAAAACGCTATCCTGTCCCCTCGCACATAAACACAGGCCCCTCCCTCCCTCCCTCTTACTTAATGTCATTAACAGGTGGCTGTCTAAAATAGACGCACACAAACAGCAAGGCCAGCACCGACATGTTTTCAACTGTGCTGGCAGGACTGTCATCATGGGAGCAGACCACCCGGCAGCCTCCACGCTCACTGATTTGAACATTTCCAACATGCAGTTTACGGGGTCTGATCAGCGTGCTGCTGGGACTGAGTTGTGAAGAAAGGTTGGGGGGGGGGGACGCACTCACATTTAATCATCCACAGTGTTAACCAACCAGGCCACAGCACAGCCCCCTCACCAACAACCCCAACCCTTTTACACTCACTTTCCATAACTCTCACATAGCTCCCTCCCACCCCTTTTCCCTTGCACTAACTCTCCCATCACCACTCAGCCCCTCTATTAAGTTACAAGCGTCTCTTCCTCCTGAACTGAACAACACGCACCAAACAGGTCAGACTTATTCTTCTTTTCGCCCAGGTGCCTAAGCCTGCTGTTGCTCTCTTTCGCCCCCGCGTCACCCGGGTGACGGTGGCTGTCGTGGCTGCATAAGGGTAGAGAGAAATCCTGATTTTCTCAACATGAAATGCCCTCGTGTACACAAGTTTGTCGCCTGCTCAGCCCTCAGTGGTCGAGGTTGTGTGCTTTTTATCATTGTGAAATCAGACAGATGAATGTGGATGGATGACTGTAGGTGGTTGTTGATGATATAGATTGCATTTGTAGGCGGTATTCAAACTGGGGTCTCGTACCCCTTATGATCACTGGGGAGTTAGTATGGACGTAATGTGATCAAGGTTTGTAATCCTATGACTACTAACTTGGCTGTCAGCAGCTGCATGCTTAATATTCTTTATTACAGTTGATGCTACGTGCACTCTAATACGGGCCTGCTTGTCTGGATCTTAGGTTTATTACATGAATACATCTGGTTTTCATTGGCTTTTTACTAAACTTTTCTTGCAGCAGAGTTGTAAAACCTTCCACAACTTTTAATTATTTATTTATTTTTTACTTGTTGAGCACCCATGATCTGACCTGTTGCCAGTTACTCCATGTAGTTGTGAGATTTTCCAGCAGGTGTGTTTTTATAAAACATAAACATTCATAAGGTTTTTCTTTAATACCCAATCACATATTTAGCATTAGAAACAATTATTGTCAGTAGTGGTATTACATTTTTTTACTAGTTCTGTGTCCAATATGAGAATTAACATGGTGTGTTTGGATTTACTTTTTAATGTTGCCTTTTTACTTTTTCTCTAAAACAGCTTCATTCAGACTCACATAATGGGTTTATCACAGTAACCCTAAAGGGTGATCGATCTATTCAAGTAACACAAAACAGACCACAGTGTATGATTTTTTTTACTTCTAAAACCTCCGAGTTGGTTTCTTTTCTGGAGCCTCAATGATTATAAAGGCTTAATAAATTAACTGTGTCAAATCAAAATTTTCAATGGTTGTATTTGTATGGAGTTGTTCTGTTAATGCCTGGTGATTGAATATTTTAATGATATAATAATCGTATCTAAGTAGATCAGAAAAATATCATCAACTAACTTCTTATGCCCAAACTGTGAAATGTTTAATGTTCAATAATGGTTGTTTCATTTTCTGTGGTAGCGAAATTTGCCATGTGAATGGCGTTAAGACAATGGATACTTCAAATCTCTGAAGTTACATTTTTTAAACTGTTATGTTTACACGGTCGTGGTTATATTGCAAAAGACGGAGCAGTGGGCTTTTACTAGGAGGGTTATTTATACTATTTAAAACCTGTGATGCTGCCAGTGCAAAGCTCTGAATTAAGCGATCCACCAACTGTGTGTGGCCTCTCCCTGCTCTGTCTGAGCTGGCCTGGCTTCCTGCCTCCTCTCTGTGACCTGTTGGACTGCAGCCCCGACTCTGTCAGAGGGTTCAGCTTTGAATTATCACCTCTAATGCGCCCCGCAAAGGGTGGCGGCACCACTGAGTCCCGACGCTCGCATTGTTACAGATTTCAAAAGGGCCCCTCATTCGCGTTTCAGAATAACACCACCAGCTAGAACCGGACCTCGGCGCACTTGTAAAACATGCAGTGGGGCTTGCAGACTCTCCGTGTTTGACAGAAGATGTAATGCAGGACGGGAGGCGCTTGTGGCAGACCATCATCCCCTCAGATCAAAGGGGATCTGTGTCAAAGCTGCAGAGAGTGTACCTGCTGAGGGAGAAGCTCTGTTGTTAGCGCCTGTATGTTAACAAAAGATGGGTGGTCCGGTCCGGCACTGGGTTATTTTCATTCACTTTGACCCTAAATCAAACCACTCCATCAGATACGAGACCAAATATTACTTTATATGACACCGAATCTTCTCTCCAAGGATATGCCATATAGCATATCTTTTGGCTAAGAGCACGTCACGTGGCTTTTATGGAGGGAATAGGGTGGCTGCTTACAAAGCTGTTGAAAATGAAATATTACACTGGCGATGAAAGGATTTTGCTCTGATGAAGCATATGCTGGCTGCTTCTTTCATCTTCCTGTTTCATCTCACTGTTTCAGAGGATTGGACAGAAAACAGCCCGGCTCTCCTGGTTCGTGCCTCCGCCTCATCCCATCTTTTTATTACCTTACTTCATCCGCCCACAACATCCCCGCTGATCTATTCATAGCTCCTTTTTGTCTAATTTCATCGTCCAGCCCACTTATTTTTTACTGAGTCCTCTGACGACTTGCTTTATTCAGCACAGCCCAGCTGTGTCTCTCGAGTTTTGACAGAGCGCTTCCCATCTGGCGCCCCATCCACCCAGATTTTTTCTTTAAAATTAGTATTTTTTGGGGGGGGTTTGTTTGTCACCGTCTTATCTTTGCTCCGAGGGCCATAGTTTGGCCTCCCTGAGCTCTTGCCAGTATGTGGTCCAACTACTTTGTGCAGCAGGAGGACGAGGGCCGTATCGGGGTGGCAGGGGCCGGGCAGAGCGGGGGTTTAGGGGGAATGAAAGGCGTCAGAGGACAGAGGCGGACCAACAAGATGAGTGACAGCCAGGAGGGGAAGATCAAGCTGGCTTTCTTTGTGTCTATCGTTGGGGTGACCCTGACGGTCTTGGGCATGGGGACAGAATTTTGGGTGGAGCTGGCCCAACCAAAGAATTTCAGCAACAACCAGACGTGCCAGATGGCCCACTACGGCCTTTGGAAGGGCTGCGTCCGCACGCTGTGGGTGGCTGACATAGACCCGGAGAGGACGAGCTGCGGCCCCGCTGAGCTTCCTGGAGGTGAGATCTCTGGCTGCCGTGTGCGTGTTTGTGGACGTCGTCTGTGGGGTGAGCGGGAGGGAATGGCTTGTCTGTCTCGCTTCTCTGATGGTCTGTAGACCCTCGGAATGCACGTCTGCTGTGAGGTTGCCTCTATGTTGTGCACATCAGTCTGAAAGACGATTCATGTAGAGCAGTCAAAGTATGCTTTCGAGAGGTTACAAATAGTGGACTTTATCTACTGGGAATTTACTCACATACTGAAGTCTGTATATCTTAACACAGAGGCTGAGAACAAGATTTCTTTTCATGTTGTTCCCAACATCTTTAGATTGCTGAGCATAATTTTATTTGATTTTTTTCCCCATGAATTTGTGCACTCACTGTAAATTCAAAAATAGGGAGCTGAAGACTATGGCCCGGCATCTGAAGCTGCCTTCAAACATATATATGCAGGTCTTTCCTATAGATAATGTACAGACTGTTTAGAGTTTTTGCTTTTAAATGAATGGCTTCCTGTACCGTTAGTTACTGCAGCTGAAGTGAAGAAGGATTTTTTTAATGCATCAACATGCCTGAATGTTAAAGTTTTGTCTTGACTGGATACCTTATTATCTCCGGTCATACATGTGAAAGCACAGTTTTAATGTGCTGACGGACATCTGTGTTTAAGTTGGTGACATTTCTCTCCTATAAGCCCTTAATTCAATGTGACCATGCTTTGATTCTTGTTAGAGAGTCGATTAACTGCACAGTGACCTACTTCTGTCTGAAAAGGGAGGCCTGGGAAGAAGAGGCAGGTATTCGGAGAGGGACCTGGAATACCAGCCTGTCATAGGGAGTTTGCCACCAGGAAACGAAAAGGACACACCTGGATCACATGTGTGCCTATTTGCGTTCATCACCTTTATTGACGCGTCACAACTTTATTTTGCCTGTCAGTTTGGCATGCAGTTTTCACAGACTTCTTCACTCCTTCTGACGACCGGATCTGACTCCAAAATGGTTTGTTGGTGTGTGAGAGAAACCGGTGTGTTTCGGAGGGTCTGTCGCGTGCGTCCCACCACAGTCGGCCCACGCCGCCTGTCGCAGATGGCTGAGAGCTCTTCGTGCTCGTAGGAAAAAAAAACACTGTTTTTTTTGTGATCCCTGATCCGCCCTCTCACATCCACGTTTACATGCCTCTGGCTGCCGTCCCAAGCAAAGCGAGGCCTGCTGATGCTGTGTCTGTCAGACCAGCGATCCATCTTTGCTGCCTGCTGGAGAGGAACGGGATGGCTCAATGATCATAATCTCAGTAGGCGTAGCGAGGGAAAATCGGTCGACGGCCGTGGTCCCATGTGCTAGAAAATCGGTAGCCTGATAAATGGCCGATCTGCTTCATTAGAAAATGTTTGAAAATGAGCTCGAGCATATTTGCGTGGGGCGGAGGAATGTGAGAGTGTGTGTGCGGACGTGCATGTGGTCATCTTGGACCAGATCATTTCAGTTGGCGAAAGTCATCACTATGCGAATGTGAAGCCGAGTGGAATCTGACTACTTCACAGTTTTTGTCTAAATATAGAGAGGGGGAAATGAGGAAGAGGGACAGACACAGACTCAGGGAGCGTGTATGTCTAATGCAGTATTCACTAACCCCTCTGTGATTCCTCCCCTTGTTGACATCCTCTGCTCCCCTCACCTCCTTCTCCATCTGTGGCTCCTCTCCCCTTCCCCTCGCTCACCACCCCTCCATCTGCCCGCAACCCACTCGCCCTATTCCCTTCCTCTCATCCTCAGATCCATCTTGTCTTCCTCTTCCTCTCATACTCACCCCACACCTCCCCTCACCTTTTTCCGTAACCAAGTATAATCCACCTGTGTTTCCTCCTGTACGTCTCTCTCTCTCTACCCTCTGTCATCAACCCATAGGCCTTTGTAGATCTCACCCTCACTGGCGGCACCATATGTGCAGCGCTGGGAGATGTGTGTGTGTGTGTGTGTGTGTGTTGGGAGGTGAGTGTCTCGAAGAATTCAAGCTTAAGCTCAGCTCTTGGATATAAATAGGAATGATGCCTGGAAGGACAGGGTGCATGGATGCATAGTAGGCACAGCAGAGAGGACCAGCAGCTATCCATAGGAGGGAGTGTTTGAGTGTGGTTTTTTCTTCTCTTTTTTCTTCTCACCCACAGATTCCAACTGCACCTACTTCAAATTCTTCACCTCTGGGGAGAATGCAGTCATATTCAAGAAGACAACTAACAGGAGTGAGATATCATACTCATCCCAACACCCTTTGCTGTACAGCAGACACAGTTACACCAGCAGCTACTATCAATAAAGATGCTCTCCGTTGTGCTCACAGGGCCGTGCCAGTGGTTTTTGCATGTTTTAGTCCATTAACTTCCACTACCACCCATTTTCCAAAGCAAGCCATGAGCCGTCACATTGATTAATGTGTTTGCGGCAGAGCCACTTGTTTCAAAGCAGTTTTCAGATGGCTGGCTGGGCCTTGATACCCATGTCACACTGACCTGAAATCATCTGTATCTTTTAGCCAAAAGTTGGTATTTTGTATGTAGAGGTATTCCCCATGCTCACTAAATGTAACTGCCTAAATTACGAGTATTAAATCTATTTCCATTTTACTCAATGTGAAGAAATAAAAACCTTACAAAACCGACATAGAGAGAGTAAACTTTTCTGTGTCAAGTCAGAGCACCCATCTTAACCCTGAACCCTGGCAGGTCCACAAATGACCCCCTGTCCTGTTTCTGTAAATTCCTGCAGCTCCATTGTGCAGCAGCTTCAGATAAGAAGACAGAGCTGGAAAATATACACATTTTAAAATCATAAATTCTTTTGATATTTTTCATTTCAAAGCCCTGCTGATGATTGTGTCATCTATTTGACAGAATGCAGTGAAGTCGGACTTACAAAATGGAAACAGGCTGGTAGTATGCCAAGATTTGTGTTTTTAAAACAATCTGGCCAGAATACATTTGCCTCCACAGTGGGTACAGAAATTAAAGCAAAACTGAATGTAAATAGGAATGGATTTTTAAAAAAAGTTAAAACCTAATTTTCAGTATTTCTAAATAACCATGAGGTGGAGAGGTTAAAAAATAAAATCATTGAGCTCTGTGGCTTGGACTGTATAAAAATGTTGATCAGATGTACATCTTGTTATTTTTCAAAATGTGAAAACTCATTAAATTGTAAAGATTTGGCTGCCAAACCAAACAGTTTCTGCTCGGATCCTCAAAGGACCTCTTCTATCTCTTCTGTTGGTCGTTTACTGCATTTTCTCCCTCCCACTGTTTTACCTTAATTGATTTAATTGATTTTCGCCCACACAGATCTAAACCTCGCTGCTGCTGTCCTGGCTCTTTTAAGTCTGACCATGATGGCGATGGGCTCCATTTGTATCGTCATGTCCCTCAGCAAAGGAGTTCCCTTCTTCCTTAAACCAGCCTCCTTCTGTTTTATTCTATCAGGTTAGACACAACATTTCGTTACACACATTTCTGCACAATCTTCATGTTTTATAACCGTTTGGACCTTTGAAAGCTAGCGTGTCTCTTTCTACACATCCATGTTTCTGATTTTGTCCCTAAAGTTGACTTGGTTCTAGACAGAAACTTTAACCTCCCTCCAATTACCTTCTGTCCCATTTCTGTTCTTCCACAGGAGTTCTGGTCCTTCTGTCTGTCCTGATCTTCCACCAGTCTGTGCTGCACCTGCTGTCCAGCGACCACACCATACCTCTCCACCACGAGCTCTCCTGGTCCGTGGCCTGCGTGGGCTCAGCGGGGGTCATCCTCATCTTTGGAGGCATCCTCTTCATCCTCCTCTCTCTCCCCTTTAGCCCATGGCAGAAATGCCTGCCACACAAGAACAGCACCACCTAGCCCATGAGTGCAGAAAAATGAGCGCAGTATTCTTAAAGTCTGAGGGCAAGTCAAAACGAGCTTCCAGCCGCAGTGACTTTGAACTTGCTCTTGGCATTTAATTCATACTGGCAGTAGTTTTTGGTCTTAATCAAACTTCTGAAGAGGAGTCAACAGTTTGTACAAGGCCCCGAAAAGGCCTCTAGAGGTAGATTTTGCATTATCTTTTCTTATCATTCGTAGAGGGTAGAAGGAAGGACTTAGCTGACTCTTTTGAAATGAATGGTGTGCGTTTCCTAGAGCAAGTGCCGCAAAAAGTTTGTCTGCATGCCAGCAGCTGTACAACTCCATATAGATTTGAAACCTTGTAGCGGCACATTTTGTATATAATTCTTTTGGTAACCTGTTTCATATGAAAAACAAGACGAAACACCTTCAATTGAATGATAATATGAGGTGGCCATACCATTCAGGATGAAACAATGACCATTTTTTTTAGAGCACTGCTGCCCTCTGGATATGTGGAGCGGCTGCAGGGAAAGGTTCAAATCAGTCTTAAAGAACATTGTGCAGAAAGTTTGCGTAATGTTCGAGCCCACGTGGGAATCTCTGAGATTTCACTAATGGTGTATGTGCATGCTGATCCAGTTGGTGAATTTACACTGCTACTCTGTATATAGCTTTTATGGATACTTAAAAAATACACATATTTAATCAGCAGCTTTGTTTGCCATCTTTCAAACGCACCATGTGCTGCTCAGCCTGCATCATGCCAATAGTTGTCAACTAGAGAGACCCCGTAATGCCTCCCTAGGCAACTAAAATGTGAGAATACTCAGGGAGGAAATATATTTGGTTCGGTTGGTGAAATACACTGCTTCAACAACACACTCTGTTGCGTTTGTATGATGGCACAAAAGTACATTGTTTCACCATGTTTACCAGGGGAGTTCAGATCCAACACTTAAGGCTCTACCTTGGTGTGTGTTTATTTAAGTTACTTAAATGGTGGCTTTGTCAGATAAAAATCAGGGTTTCCTTAGAGCAGATGAACAATCTGGAAATACTTTAAGAGACCATGAGTTGAGACCAAGTCTCAAACGAGCCACAATTTCTTAGAAATAGTGCGTAGAAATACATGAATCAGTGCAGCTTTAGTAGGTTCTGGGCTTTTATTATATGTTAACAAACTATGTCGCTAGACCAGGGATGAAGCAAGTCCAGAAAAATCAGATTAGTCAGTAATATTAGTCAGGATTTCATTTGTCAATTGGGGGGGGGGGGTTCGGAATGTTTGCAGGACAATATTTGTGCTCTGCAAAATAGATATGTTTTATGATGTGGAGAATAATAATGACGATAAACACCCTCTCAATGATCAATCAATGATGGTGATTGTAGTAAGGTACTTCAAATCTTTTTGTCTAAGGCTACAATAACTTCATGTTTGTTATGGGTAGACTTTGTTCAGTGTTTACAATAGTAAAAATGGATCAATTCCAGTGTTTTGTTGTCCATCTGTCAACCTCATCCCTATATAGGCTCTGATGCTCCAGAAAGATTTCTCTTGGCTTTCTCCTTAGTCCCAGTAGTCTGCATGGGGGGGGGGGGGGGGGGGGGGGGGGGGGGTGGAGTGTCTTATTTAAAACACTCGCCGACATGCTTAATGCTTTTTGCATTGGTTGGGTGGCTGCTGCCGTAGTGCACTGGATGAATGTCAGATGAATGAAATGAACTGCGTGAACAGGTTTAAATACTATCGGCACTTCAGAGAACTGCATCAGCTGACTTTGTAGCTCAGCTCTGTACATACTACATGTATGCTTTTGCTTTAGAACTCTTCACTCTTTTTGGGATTGACTGAAAGGGATGATATTTGCTACACGTCTAAATGTCTCTATCGTGAGATGCTCACATAGTGTTGTAACAGTACAAGCTATTTTTGAAAATATACACTGCCCTGTTCCACTCACATGTATGCATTTTGTGGCACCTCTTTCACTCATAATTAAACTGGTTTGACATGACGTAAAGAACTACCTTTGGTGTGTTGGGATGGCAATCTTTCACTCTTACATTCTGACATTCACCCATTTTCACCCTTTCACACTGTGTGACTTCTTACCTCTCAGTCAAACATCCCCATCCCCCAAAACAACCCTTCTATAATTAGGCCAGAGCTCATCGCAAAGCATTTAGCTGCAGAGGTTAGGAAACCTTATCCTTGAATTTCAACAATGTACCCCCCATCTTCATAACTCAGCACCCTCTCCAACCCTGACCTCCCTGCGTCACTTTCCCTGCTGTCTCCAGGGGAGGCCAGCAGGTCACTGCCACACCACTCCTCCACATTGACCTCAACTCCCCCGTCCCACACACACAAACAACTGACTGACCAACTCAGATATACCCCAATAACGAGCCACAGGAAGCTCGCTGATGAGGACATGGCATCCAGACAGACGCATGCTCACCTGCACACACACACACACATACTCACATGATTTTAACTCCCAGTGGACAGAAACCAAATCCACATGACACACTATCCTGTGAGAGGCCCCCTGAGCCATAATTCAAACTTGCTCCCGTATATAATATCAAACTAACACACACCACCAAACCCTCTCACACAACTAACTTACAACTCAACTCTTACACACAGTCTTTTCCAGGAAATGAATAAAGTCACTTTTAGGCCATACATGGGCTGTCATATTCAGACAGCACGTGATTTAAACACTGAATGAGCCTACCTGATGGGGATTGAAAACACAGCACTGCTGCTTGAAACAGTTTCCCATTAATAAGCTTAAAGAAAAGTTAGAAGGCCTAAGTTTGTCACTGAGATCAATTTTCTTAAATTCACGTAGTTTTCTGTGGGGAAAATCTAAGAACATTCATGGCAGAAACGCTTGAGGTCCAGCTCAAAGTGGGGTTCTTCTCACCAAACAAAGCCCATCACACCATCTAGTGCCTGCAGGCAGACATATTCCATGGCCTTTCAAAGGGACATCGCCAAGAGAGAGGAGGGTTTATTCCGATACTTTTCCTGTCTCCACAGGTGCTTCATGCATTTTGAAATAATAATAAGAATATCAGTGAAGAAAATGTTTTGTGATGCTCTTCAGCCCCATATTTTCCCACCCATAGATTTGTTTTCCTCTAATAAAACTTTGTCTCTACAAAACAAACACTAAGTATCTGTGTTAGACGTCTATAAACCAGACTTAGATTCACATGGCCGGTTTATTATACAAGTCAATTTGAAAAATAGGAAAATGTCACAATAGGAGCACTACAAAAGGGCTTTATAATTACTTTTTAATTTTTTTTTTTTATAGATGTGAACAATGTCACGATGCTGGAAAAGATAACAACTAACTGTTCAAAATAGTGGACTAAAAGCTGATGTGCGATGACCAAACCAGTTTTGGGCTATCAGCGGTCTGATTCAGACGGCTTCCAGTGTGTTCTGTAACTGTTTAGCATTCAAAAGCCTCCAGTGAATTGCATCACCTCGCACTATCTGCTCCCTCCAGCAGCAATAACCCGACCTCCCTGTTTCAGCACGTATACAGGTGATCATACTTGCACTAAGTAAAAGGGACTAGGGCAGGAAGTGGGGCAGCCGCCGTGGTGCAATGTCAGCCTAACAGCTGAGAGCACAGGCAGTCAGCACAACTGCCTCCAACACAAGTCCTTGCGATGATGTCTGGTAGTTTTGGGGGGGTAAGACACTCAGATCCTTTTTTTCCTTGTGACTGGACCTGAGCTGAAGCATGGGGTGTTTGCAAAAATGTTTGGAGACATTCTGCAACTTTATGCTAAAGAGCTCCTGTTGGAGATTATCACTCCAGCCAATCAAGAAATTTATCTTAGAACACTCCAAAATGAACTGGCTGGAAACTCAGATGTGGACACCTGATTGGCTAAAATGATGGAAACTTTGTTTGGAGAAGATGAAACAGGTTCATTTATTCTTTTCTAGTCTTTTTCACAGTTGCTGCGTTTTTCCTTTCTAATGCTGCTTATCAGGTGTTGGGGGACTCATAGAAAGATGAAAGACACTGATATACCAACTGATGGTTATGTTGATGATTGCACATCTGACATCATCACCTCTGCATAAGAAAGCATACTTAGATGATGAATGAATTACTTATGCAGCAATACATGAATACTTTCTGCATATTTTCTTTTCTTGTTCTTCTTTTTGTGTAATATTCTTATAATGTGCATATGTGCATGAAGAATAAGGTGTTGGGAAACTTCTACCACTGAACCAAAACTGTACACAAGATACCCTATCATCCGGCTAAAGTCATCAATACGTCCATTAAACATCATTCATCCATGTGCCTGTTTGAAGAAAAAACACAATTACTTCTCAAGCAAGCCATGTTCTACTGTTCTTTCCACAGATTTTCTGATGGAGACCCTGTAGATTAAAGGAGGAGATCAAATAGTTTATGATAATTAACTGTTATCAGTATTGATCTTTTCCTAGAAAAACAAATGGGTGTTATAGGACAAGGAGTGGTGCCCGTGGGCTAAATCTGGCGTAGGTTTGCTTTGGCAGCCTCACTAATTGGATCTCTCATTGCAGATTCACTGGGACTGTAACTAGATTGGAATAGGTATGATAATAGCAGAGAGAAGAACTCTGCAACTAATCCCCAAAGTCCAGTAGAACTCTCTGGAATCTCAGGCTCCTTGTAAAGGGAGTGACACTCCATCCGGCCCCCCTCCTAATGTAACTGTAGTCTCATGTCTGGGTAAGGGACCTGCCAGCCTTCTGCCTCCTGCCAGAGATCGTCCCTCTGAGGTCGAACAAAACCAAAGCAGTCCTTGAGAGCATTTTGTAATTGTGCATGCAAAATCATGCATGAGGCTCGATATGGGACTGTCAGCAGAAGAGAGGGCCGTGCTGAGATAGGTGTCACGGGAACGTACTCTGAATTAACTCTCAGTACATTTTCTCATTATCCTCTTTGGCGAATGCCGCCCATCTGGTGCTGCCCATACATTTGCAAATATAAAGAGCAGCAGGTTTGACAGGGAAGGGTAAAGACTTTTTAAGATCACAGCACACAAAAGATTACCTGAGAGACCTTGAGCATAAGTGCTAACGTACAACAGTGCTTGCTTACAAATGGCCAACTATGTGCGTGTTATAATTCATCTGTGAAATTTAATAGAATCTGCTACTTATTGTATGATCCCAGCTTGGGGGGGTTAGGGTTGAAACATGTTCCTGATCAATAAACATCTGAGGTGTCCATCACCTCAGATTTGGTGTGTTCTGAAGGGATCATTTATATATAACTTTGTAGTTGTCATGATTAACTTTACACCTTATCTGGTGTAGTCAGCAGTTAGAATTATCTCAGTTTGAAGGGTCGTAGAGTTTTCCGATGGTGCAGGTGCGTAGATTGGGACAAATATTTTTCCAAGTAAAACAAGTCAAAACTCAAAGTTTCATGGCGGCTTGAGGTATATTTGGGGTGCACTTAAGCTCAGACAGATACACAGAACAGGTCTTTGGAATCACGATCCAGACTGTGTGGAAAAGAACCTCATAATGGGTTGCTTCATAGATATGGAGATATTGTATTGACAAAGAAAACGACATAACGTAGCTCAAACTACTTTGATATTTTTGATCATTCTTCAATTTGAGTATTTTTTTAACAAATCTCAATGGATACGTTTCAGATTTTCCAAACTGAGAGTAGTTTGACTACAGTCTGAACTACTGCTGTATGTCTAAGTTCTTCACAAAATTGCACAATCTCCATTCCAAAACAACAGGACTGCTTTTTTTTAATGAGCTCGGGCCCAGAAAAGCTGGCACCTTTTTCCAAATCTTTTGAAAACAGGATTCACAAAAAGAAGGAACTCAGAACTTTTTCTGTTTTTATAATATTTTGAAATATTTTAATGATCTGCACATTTTGTATATTAAAACCTCCCATCTTTTATTTTAAGTTTACCCAGTTCCCCATCTTAAAAACTTCTTTGATTAGTCACTGCATCACGAGAAAAGTCTGTCTCATTTCAATAAAAAAAGACAGCAGTCTGTGAATATGTCTGTTATTGGTTTTTTTATAAACTTCGTGCAATACAGTGTTTAAGTTTATCACACATTTAGATAAACCATAGTCATTTGTCTAGATATATCTATTTTCAACTACATACTATTCATATTGCCCACATAAATGCTATCTGTGTGCAGTTTTTTTCACATTGTTCTTTTTCTGAAATGAAATAAAAGAAATTCAAATGTATAGAATCTGGAAGCATCTGGTCATTATTTTGTTTCTTCACTTCATCATATAGCAGGTCTGTCCAAAGATTCAACCCCGTCACTTGGAACAGTTTTGAAGAGAGAAAGGTGGTGGGTAGGGGGGGGGGGATTCTATGCGTTTACATTCTCATCAACATAAACAGTTCAGACTCAGGGGCTGGCAGTTTACAAAGGAAGCACAGTGAAAATAATCTTTGGGGAAGTTAAGGGGTTATCTCAGCGTGATGAAGCTGTCACTGGAGATGCAATAATGTAGTGAAAACACTGATCATAGGACAAATAAATGAGCAGAGGAGGGGCAAGTACGAAGTCCAAGGAGGAAATTGGGATCGATACACTTAAGTCAAAACCTGCCCTGCCCAAATGCATGATCGGTGGTTCCAAAAAATGTATCTATAGACTTACAAATATATGTATGCATAAATTACAATGTACATATATATTTTATTTTTTTCCGTTCCTTTTTTAAACCCTCATACACGTTTTTTTTTTTTTTTGCCACTGTGAATGATGATTTGCATGTGTCAGTTTGGGAATTTTCATAGAAAAAACGGACTGAATTCGAAATTCTTCTGCTCAGGCAGCAACCTTTACCTGATTCTGTACAAATGTGTTATTCAATGTCTCTTTTTTCGGTTTCCTCCCATCAGAGGTTTCTGTTAATGCCCAAGAACAAACATCTTCAACACGACTAAAGCTACAGGTACTACTGTTAACACTGATTAGAATGGAAATATAACTAACAGAGGCCCATAGAAAACTCAGGCTAACAATGAAGTTGGTCAGTTGTCTCAGTCACTCACTTTGTTGTTGCATTTCTTTTAGAATCAGTATTGGAAGACAATATACAGTATTCACATCTGACTTCATATTATAAATGAAAATGTTGTAATATTGGGGTTAAAAAAATAAGACAGGCTCTCATTCTTTCAACTTTTGTGCACACTCATGCTTGTCACTTTGACACAGTTACACACAGCTCACTTCCCAGTGGCTCTGCATGGAAGAATTCACAGTTACAGTCATAAAGATCTAAAATCAGAGTGAAACAAAAGGAACATAGAAATTAAGATTTCATACCAAACCAAAGTGTTCGCAAACGTAGCTTGTTTGTAATAACACTAAGAATAATCACAACAACAACTTCACATAAAAGATGGTCTGGTTAAATTTGCAGAAATATTGCACAGCAGTAATGTGACATGTTGTCATTAAAGCCCGAGGTTAATTGCATTTGATCATTAACAAAATAAATCATTTCTAGCACGCGGAGATATCAAAATATTTTCATTGTGAAAATCCATTGTTGTTGTTATTATCGTATTGTTATTACTCTTCTTTTGTTCTCAGTGAGATTTAGTCAACTAAATAACAGTGAAAATGACGGGAGAGTTATTGAGTTTCACCTGTCTGTGAGTTTATCTATTTCTGTTTGAGTCACACAAATGCTGTTCGCTACCGTCCTCTTCGTCCCCCTTCCTACACTGGCGTCGTCTTCCTGTTGAGGGTGTTCGAGTTGCTTTCCCGGTCTCCTTTCAGCCTGTCCAGAGTCCCCATCCCTCGCTCCCTGTCAATAGTAGACGAGGTGAAGGGTGGAGGGCCGGAGCCCACGGAGTTGGCCATTGGTGCATTGGAGTTGGAGGAATTGGAAGGGTTGTGGGACTTGAGCGAGGGCAGCGTGCCGCTCATCATCACCCCCCCGCCGCCCCCCTCCTTTGGGAAGCAGTTGTGAAGCTGGTAGAGCGTGGCCCTGTCCACAGTGCCGTACATGGGCGGCAAGCCTCCCAGCTTGGGGTCGCGGGACAAGGTGTAGAGGGAGATGTCGCCTCCAGCCAGGGCCGTGTGGGAGCGCGAGTGGGGGTTAGGCAGAGTGGACACTGAGATGGGGCCCTGGGAGAGCAGCGCGGAGGGGGGCAGGCCGAAGTTCTTTCCCCCGCCCCCGACAGGTGACGGGTCTCGAGAGCGAGAGGGGTCGGTGGAGCGTGAGGAGGAGCGGGAGCGGCGGCGGAAGCGGTAGCTGGGCAGGCGAAGCATTGCATGCGTGGTGCTCTTAAAAATGTCGGTACGAGAGCGACAGCGAAGCTCCTTGTTCTTCTCGATGTAGATGTTGACGGCCAGCACCCCCACCATCTCGGCCATGATGAAGGACAGGCCCCCGAAGTAGAAGGACCAGCCATAGGAGTACTGCCATTTCTTATCCTCGTCCTTCTTAGGAGAAATGTCCCCCAGCGCAGCAGAAATGTAGACAATCACACCGATTATATTACTCAGACCTGCAAGGGCACAGACGACACGGTAGGAATTGATAAAAGTGTCTTCAATTACGGTTTAGATTGCAACAGCTGAAAGTTTGAGCAATAAATGTGACGATAAGCTGAGTAACACGAGCTCAGGGAGTCAGACACAAACACTTCAGAAACTGTCCTAAAGGCCAGATAATCCATCATATTACTCGAACACTGGTATACAAGCATGCATCCAGCTCTACATAGAAGTACACAGGTGGTATGGGTCAGTTACCTGCAGCCACAAAGAGGATTCCAGCACCCAGGATAATGTTCCTTTTACTTTTGTAGAAACGACTAGCAGCAATGCAAACTCCTCCCATCAGCAGCAAGATGGCACTAAGGATCGGGAAGATGTTGGAAGCTCTTACTACACCTGAACGGGGCAAAAAATAAAGGTGAGTGGTAAAATCAAAGAAGAAGAAGGGACATTATCTGGCACACAAGAAAAGGTTTGCAACCATGCATTTGTTTCACTGCATTATAAACGTATTCACAAAGAACCTGCAAAGTTTTTATTAACTAGAAAATCAAATGTCTAGGCACTCACATTTTGCTTTTCATCAAAAAGAAATGGGAATCACAAGAGTGCCTTTGGACTTTGAAGCGAACCTGAATGTTTTCATCGGCATTGTAAGCAAACCTTTACAATATGTTGCTGAGTTCGAAACAACTGAAAATCTGAAGACAGTCACAAAAAAATACAAATTTTGCTGCACAAATAATCTCTGGTAAGGAAATGAATTGTTCAGTTCCAGGCACACAATCGAATCAAATGTTCCCAAGTGGCCTACGGTGCTTTCAGGAAGGCCTGCCAACCAAGTAAGCACAAGCATAAGTGCAAACACACTCACAAACACACATTAACACTCTTCTCTCATCTAGGACAACTAGGCCACTGGAGAGAAAATGCCACCTAAATGCCAGCAAAATGCCTCTGCAACATTTTAGACCGAGCACAGGCGTCATGCGTGCACAGGCCCACGTGCAGCCAATCACAGAGCAGAAGGCCCCGACTTCAGGACGCTTAGTGTGAATGAGAACGCTCCATCCCCCATGAACCTTCCACACACTGTCACATGTTTCTTTCTCATTGAGATTTTCTACCCAGGAACAGGCGGTTAAATGTTAAACTTAGAACCTGACGAAAGTCATTTTCACCCTGTTTTCTTAAATAACACAAAAATAGCTCCACCCATTCCGTTGTTCATCTCCAGTCACTTACGTAGGACGTACTCTGCCCCATCGTGGTCAAAGTCTGCATCCTCTGGGAAGTGGTTAATCTGTGAACACACTCCTCTCTTCACTCCTGAGAAATGAAAGAAGAAACAGAGTTACCTGACTCAACCGAAAGTTCTCACAGAACCTGCCCTCCAAATAAAACATTTCAGTGCTTTTATTTCTTATCTAATAAAAACTTATACTTGAGCCCAAGCATTTGTGCACGTCCCGAAATAATGATTAAAAACATCACAAAGGTTAATGGCCCTGCCTTCTAGAAGCAGATGTTAGTCACATCTCAGCACAGACGCACACTTCAACACATACAACACAAGTATGGAGACACACAGGCAGACAGATAGCTACCCGGCGGGGTCTTGCATGTAGACAGACAGACGGAGGGACGCACGGTGATGACAGCACACCACTGTTGCTGATGGATGGATTTTGAGAAATATGGAGTGATGGAATGAAGAGACACAGACGAAAGGAGTGACGGACAGATGTGGGATGAGCTGGTCTCTTTCTCACAGCTCTTATATTTCCACAAGTTAGTCTGTAAAGAAACAGATGGAGGTACAAAGGAGCGGGACATCAGTTGGGTAAGCGTCTGCCCTGAGACTCTTTATCCTCAAGGGATCTTTGAAACCTTGAAAAACA
The DNA here is from genome assembly GCA_907169785.1 of Menidia menidia. NCBI lineage: Eukaryota > Metazoa > Chordata > Actinopteri > Atheriniformes > Atherinopsidae > Menidia > Menidia menidia. The sequence continues at coordinate 7,489,398 of CAJRST010038888.1, forward strand.
TTAGGGTACGATAGCACCTTGACTGTTTTCTTTCTGCCTTTCTTTATGAAAGGTGTCAAAGTCCTTTAAGGGTCTATCTGTCTAAAGTATCGAAAGCAAAATGAAGTGCCTGCCATGCTATTACCTTCGCTCTGAGATTGTTAAATGTGTGCGTTGCATTGCTGCACAGCTGGATTTTACTCTTGAAACTGGTTGAATTGGGGCTCATTTGAAGACCTTCTCTAAAATACAATCAGCAGACTGAGCTTTAGGGATCCTGCAATAGGTCACAGGATACACTGACGGAGGCTGAATGAATGACAGCCTAAATGCAGTTGGGTAAAAAAGGACAGGAGTATCCTGGAATATCAAGGATTTATACAATTTACGTTCTAAAAATCTGGCTTTGGAAGGAACGTTTTTTAATTGTCCAACCGAGGACATTTGAAAGAAAAATAAATAAAATAAATAAAAAAAAGCACACTATTGTTGTGATATGGCTCAGAGCCAAAGCAAAGGTGAGAAAGGAAAAATCTTTACACACTCAATTAATACCTTATTCTGTTTATCTGAAAATTTTTCAGTTTTAAGAAAATCTCTCTCTATATATACAGCCTGTTAATGGATAAGTAAATATATCTAAGTTAAAGTGTTTCAGTATTACTCAAAATGAAGACTTACCATCATATCATTACAAATAGACCTTCCAGTCTCTGGGATATGTCAGGCAACACATAAACATTTTGTATTTCAAATTGAAAATGGGAAACTGTAGTGTAACAACTCTGGTGTACAACGGGACCTACTTAAAATGGTTTGGAAAAGGAAAACCCATGAACCAGTGACAGAGTTATGCCTGGGACGATCTGAAATCCCCAGAGGAGCTTCTGCATTTGAAATTTATGACAAGGTTTGTGCTGGTTCAGCTAGAAAAATCCCAAAACGCTCATTGCAGCTTGTTGTAAAGGGAGCTGCTTGGCAACAGACCAATCTAAGTGTCAATAAGGATCCAACATACCCAAAATGGGGAATATGCAGGCATCAGAACTGGATAAGCCTGGCTGGATTGATTACGTTTTGCTCTACATCCTTACGGCCAGTTCCTGGTGGGCAACCTGTCTAGAAGAGACACTCCACCAGGATGCACTTAAAGGAGCTGTCACTCATGGGTTGGTGCCACATACCACAGCATGCCTGTAGAGATCTGCTGAAGTTCACGGCCCCAACAGTTCAGGGCTGCTTTTGCTGCAAAGCGAGACTCTTCTCGAGATTAGGTGATTGCGCTGATGGTTGATTTGTGTGTGTAAAAATGCCACCAACATGAACTCCCTGGGTTATAATACAGGTGGGCTAAATGACAGGAGTAGATGTAAAGTCAACTTGAAAAGTGAAATGTTTCAAAAGGGATAAAGAAAGTAATCATTAGCAGGTTACTCATAGCAAACCCTCCATCTGAAAATCTGCGGGAGGGAGAAGAGGACAGGACACATCTCTATTCCCAGCATAATGTGCCACCCACCCGCAGGCATAAATCTTTTAGAGCTAGCATGTCCTGCATTTCCACCCCAGCTACACCTCACTGCATCACTGCGTGACCACTGAACATCTTTCTTGGCTGAATACTCCACAGACATCAAGGATACTTGACCTCTAAGCCATGCCAAGACACTGTCATCTTTACTGCACCACAATGTGAGAGAAAAGACTGGATGGCAACACAAACTACAAAAGCGGCAAAGACATGGGAGAAGCAGTGAAAGATGAAATGTAATGTTCGGAGGAGTGAGACAAAGCTGGGAGGGTGAAAGGAGAAACTGAGAGTGGGGCATGGGAAGGAAAGGGTGGGGGTGCACTGCAGTAGAGCTGCAAGGGCTAGAGCTTATCTCTAATTGGCTGCTTTGCTATCAGGAAGCTTAGCAATGAGGACAAATTAGCTTTGTACAATGACCAAGCACAAGATGGGCCGGGGATGCTTTATAAAGAGAGCCAAGAGGTTTTCCTGGAGACAGAAACGCTTCCACCTCGGTCCGGATGAAAGGAAAGGCAGAGATCACTAGCTCGCAAACTCCCTTTGGCTGTAGCTACTTCCCTGTTAACTCCATCCCAGCCTTCGCTCTTGAGCGCCAGCCAAGCAGTCTAATGTATAATGAATTAGCAGCTTGTGTTGCAGTTAAAATCTGAAGATTGAGAGATGGTTGCTGCCAGTTTCTGTACCTTCTGCTGCTTTAAATGAGAAATAGATGGCAAAGGCATGCTTTTGTTTCAGCTCCTGACTTAAATAAGTGCACCTTGAATCTAATGATTTATGGATTATTTTTTAGAGGGAGTTACGCTTCGGAGTTGCGCGTGTCCCACTATTCACAGGTATCTTCCTTTTTTCAAGGCATGGTCGAACAAGCACAAAAATTCAATCTCGATGCTCCGAATGATGCGTCCTTTTCCATTAAGTTTTATAAACTTAATGGAAAAGTTGTCATTTGGCAAGGAAAAAACAAAACCCTTATATCATTTAGAAAACCCAAAGTGAATGATGGAAAATGTGTCTTTACCCTAAATCTTTGACAATAAATGGAATGTGAAGTTTCCACTAAGGTGGATCCTATGTAGTGGGAAACACATGTTTGGCCATCCCTGGTCAAAGGTTCTAAATAGAAATGGGATCTCTTCAGTTCAGGGTTTATCACAGTTATCTTTATTAAATGCCAAGTGATGTAGGATTAAGATCCTTTAAAATACTGAGATTCTCAAACATTTTCTCAATGAATAACAGCCACAAGCTCTTCTAAGCAGCTGGCTAGCACTAAACCAGAAACAGAAATATCGAAAGTCAAGTTAAGGTTTGGAAGCTGAAGACTCATGCTCATTACATTACAAGAAAGGCAAATCAAAGTCCGCCTGAAAATTCTTAGTATACCCTGGAGTGGAGGTCCACTGTATGGTCACTCATGATCCTGGACAAATGACCTTGTATGAGGCATCAGAAGAAAAGTTTGCCAGTATACATCTAAAAAGTGCAATGTACCTTGACATAAATAAAAAAAGAAACAAAAAAGACAATAACACCTCTGAGCAACGAGGTGAGTTATTTATGCTTTGTTCCCTCACATATCCCAAATCATTTTTCCTACACCGGCTACATTAAAACTTTATCGATGTAAGCAAATCTCACATGCATTAGTTTCAATCCTGCCCCAATGTCTTCATTACTTCTTCCTCACCTTCTAGACAGCATATTCTCCATAGCCCAGAGTGGGTGAGTGCCCCAGGGTCCTTCTTGTCCTTATTATGGGGATCATCCTGGGTGACGTTGGCTGTGCTGTTGCAGATGAGGGCGCGGGAATACAGCCAGTAGTCCGTCCCTATTGCCACCGTCATCAGGCCGAAGGCAGCGAATGCCCCCACGGTGGTGAGAAGGATCTGGATCCCCTTCTCACACACCATGCCTTTAGAAAGATGGAATGGAGGAGGACAAGGGGAGGGGAGAGAAGATGGAGAGAAAAATCGTAAAGCAAGTTATTCAAAGAAGAAAGGGAGCATGCAGGAGAGAGGATTGGGAAAGGGTGAGATGCTGAGAAGGAGGTGAATGAAAAGAGGTGGATGCAATGTGGGAGGTGCATGAGTTGCCGTATGATGCGTCCTTGGAGGAGAGTTTGGTGACTCTGCTGACTCTGCTTAACAAGACAATTGATGTGAAGCACCCCAGATCACACCCTCCCAATCAGTCAACTCCATATTCATGACCCTGACACTGTTCTCCACCTCAGAATCAGCAGCACTGGAGGCACAGCGGCAAACACATGCACATCACGTCACACATGCGATCACCTTGTACCTGTTGTTAGCGGGAGGCCGTGTGGGTGCACCATTTGCATGCAAACATCCTCAGACACACACCGCATCAGATAATTCGCCGTGCTGCATGTCATAGGACATCAGCTCAAGAGGGAATTTTGCTCCACATCACACTGTTTCCACTGCAGACATCTTTTACTATGTGAAAAGTTTGGCCTTCACAGTGATCAAATGTAAAACGTCTTTTTGACAGGCAGACCGAAAATCTTACATACCTGACGGCGAGTTTCTATCCTTCGACTCAATTTTGAAATCTTTCTTTTCCCCGTCAGTGAAGAACTTGCTGTCCCCTCAATCCGGACAGCATCCATCGACTGTTTTCACCTGCACCCCTCGCTCCTCCTTGCACTTATTATCACTCTTTTGCCTCTTCTGTCTCTTTTGAACCCCGGCCTCTGTCCTTTTGCCTTGCTGGAAAGTGGGCGTCGGTGGATGTTGTGGACGGATGTCCTGTTCTTCGTGCTTCTACTGTTTGCACAAAACTTGCAGAAAACACCCCATGGTGGCTGCTCCTCTGCGTATGCTGCAACAGACCAAGTGAACATACGACATAGAGAGTTTTTTTTGTTATTGTCACAAGTTACCTACATATAGAAAAAAGTGCATTTTTTTTAATTTGCAGTTACATTACAAAGGTGTGAATTTGCTCATGTACAGGACATCTTGTATAAAAAATGAACTTATAATTTAAATTTGTATTCAACTGTGTTTGGGTCTGCTTAGCCTGACTCAGTTTAACAACCATCTGTTAAATAATACTTATTTTTTAAAGCTAGTGAGAGAACAAGAAAACAGAGTTTCACTAAATTCAATTATTGCTGATGTGGGAGATTAACGTGTCTGGATCTATTTTTTTCAGTTCCTCTCACAACTAGAAAAACAGAAAATTGATGATCTAAGTAACTCGATTCCAATATTCAGGAATTAGTGGAGCACTGAATGACACAACCACATCTCACATTACAGCAGTATGAATTCTATCTAAAACACAGGTAGTTTTTTTTCTATTTGTGGGCAAAGAAGTGTTTTTTTCAGAGTAAGTTTAACAGCTGCGTGCTACAGAGCTCATCTAAGGTCGACTGAGTAAAAAACACAGCCATGCGTAAACATACTCTGCAATAACATTTGTAATCTGTGCCCACAGATTTGCAGTTCATGCAGACACAGTCATACACTTTGCATACAGATTCGAAAACAACATCTTTCCTCGGAGAACAAAGAATAGTCCGGATGCGTGTGCAGCGCTGCTGCGGAAAAGCTGGTATAGCTAGTGACCTGCAACATATTTATGTGACCTTTAGGCATGAATCTCAGAGAAGGGATGGCTCACATACTAATTACAAAGTAAATGGAAGTCGCACTATGCATATACAACCAGCATACAAATCCAACCACTTTATCAGTAATGCTGAAGGACATGTAAACAATGTCACAGTGGCTAAGGCTGTTAGGAATAGCCTATCCAAAACACAAAAAGCACAAAATGTCTTTTCTGCATGTACGGCTCCCAGAAAAATGGTCATCACATGACGACGGAGTTAAATTAGAAATTACTTCCGTACTAATTTGAGAAAATACAATTTTTTTCGGTAATAAACACTCAATTAAGCACATTAATTTGAAGAGAAACGATCATTGTCCTCTTCAAATTGCCAATTTGTACAGTTTTTATCTTAAATCTTAGACTTTTAAAGGATTTTTCTTTGAACGCCACCATCAGACGAAACTGATAGGCAAACTCACATATCCAAGACAAAGAAAATCATAAATGTCACCTATTTAAATGGAGCACAACTTAGCATTTTCTGGACATAAAGCTAGTTGGATATCTTCACCAAGAGAGCACACATTTTGTACATTTTTTTGGTCTTCAGCATTTCCATTCACCTTTCTGTAAAGCGTTTTCTGAATACACATCAAACAAAAGCTGCTAATCAAAATGATTGATATGACTTTTAAAACATTTATTTTGATGTCAATCAGCCAATTTAAACTCCAAAATTCATACAGAAAGAAAGAGTAATTACAGCAGGGGCAGTGTTACAGGCTAAAGTGAGAAAGACTCCAGGGCATGTGCACTGCATCTAGTCTGAATAAGAGGAGCAAGAGGGGGAGGCAGAGAGGACCAACCCGACATTGTTACCATAGCAACACTGAATTCCAAAGTCTGGATCAGCATAGAGCATGGAGGGGGAAAGGAAAGGGGCAGGCAAGAGATGGAAGGAGAGGAGAAAGGATAAGAGAAAGCAGAGGGGGGAAAGAAGCTAAATAAGGGGACATTTCAAGTCACCAACACTTGTTTACTCTAAAAAAAGAAAACGGGCAGCCAGGCTCGTGCACTAATCTATATCATTTTGTGACCACTACCACATAGTGCAACACACACACAAATACATTTGAATAGAGACAAAACAGCATCACTGATGGATTCAGGAACAAATATGAGGATATGATGAGGCAGTATTCAGCAAACAGTATTCAGCCGACACAATGCAGTTCAGTCATGTCTGTTAATATTTGATGATGCAATATGGTACCGTGATCAAAATAGGTTACATCCTGTTTGCATTGTAAGACCCAAAGCTGAGCTGCCTCAGAGGCAGAAGGAGAGCCGGTGGTGTGTGTGTATGCGTGTGTGTGAGTTTCCTCTACAGTGCATATGAGGATGGGTCTAGTCCAATCTTATTGAATCCCAGCTATGTTCCCCTCAGCTCTCCTCCACTCGACAGCGAGCCTTATATCTCTGCATTTACGCTAGTTATTATGTAAACTGTCAAGCATCACCACCACAGTGTGGTTTATTTATTACACATTGTGCCTGCATACGTGTAAGCATACAAGCAAAAGCAATTGTGCGTGTTTGTGTGTGTGTGTGTGTGTGTTGTTTGACCTTCCAACCCTATCAACATACTGCCTCTCCCTCAGGAAAATACATGTCTGGAAGGTATTACGCTGAAATCTCCGAGGCCGAAAGACTCGGTATGTAACTTGTGTGTCTGTGTGTGTGTGTGTGGTCTTTAACTTCGGTATTTAATGAATGACCTTAAGAATAACCTACTAAGTTATTCCCCCAAGCAAAAACTCCCCGATGGATGAGATCGTAATTGTCATTTAATTATCTTTTATTTTTCTCTAATAATTAAAAAATGAGGGGACAGAAGTGGAGGAGTGGAATGAGACCAAAGGAGCGTGAAAGAAATGGGAAAGAAAGGGAAACAGTGACAGTTTTACTAAATGGGGGCACACATGACCATTAAGTGGTGGAAGACTGGGCTGATATTCTTGGTAAAAGGCTTTTACAGATACAGCAGGAACAAGTTTTTTTTCTATTCCATTCCAGTATAGTTAGAGTGCATCAGCATTTTCATTCGCACCATAATGTACATGTGCACTAGCTCTTTTTTGAATATCTCAGTACTTTTAAAAAGGGTTACAAAAAAGGCTTAGGTCTCTGTATTGCTGCAATGTGTGCGTGCAAGTATCTACATTGAAGAATGGACACATTCTCACAATATAAAAAGTGGATCACTCTACTGTGAGAGACAAAGAAAAAGACTGACGGGAACTTTAAATGCTGTAGGTGAGATTTTTAAACAGATGCACATTTGAGAAATGGTGCATGAATCAAGCCGCGTACAGATGTGGGGAAAAAAATGAAGAGGCCAGCTTAATTCTGACCAAGCAAAGTAAAAAAACAAGGGGGGAATATTGGTAGATTCCTCCCAGATGGGAATCACTGATAAAGAACAAAGGCCTTTTGAGTGATGCCAACTTCTATAGATGCAACTGGCTTCTAGAAAATGGGTGAGCAGCTTTGAAAATGGCGGCTATCTCCAAGATGTCAGTCGTTGTTACCGTGCTGTTCTTTTGGAAAAAAAAAACACCTTGTCTATGAGGTGCAAAATGTAAAATTTTAGTTAAGAAGTTGGAGCTGATAAATTATTATTTAGAGTATTGATATAAATTGACTTATTTATTCTAGTACATTTTTTACACACATTAAAGATGGAAATCTAAAAATCATTGCCTATATCTATTATTACAAAACCTAAATGTTCAATAGTGACATAAACATAAATCGAAAAGTTTTAATGAATGCAAATTGTCCCTTGTATCCTCGACCAGTAACCCCTCACTCACAACAAAACAACCCTTTCCTCAGCTCTTGACCAAAATCAAGAGTGTGTGTGTATTAGTCTTGGAGTCTGCCTTTATCCTCTTTTCTATCCTTTATTTTGACTTCTTTTATTACTACACTTCATTACATGTTATAAGCCCTTGGTCAAGACAAGCCCAGTGATAGGTTGCCAACTTGCGACTTGTCTTTCGCCCAATGGCGGCTGGTATGGGCTTCACCAAATGAAAAAGCTTAAGCAGCTGTTAAAAGTTTGAAAAGGATTGAAACCAGGCCGTGAGATTTAAGACCGCCGAACTGAAAGCCCGTGCTTGTGTCAAACCACAGCTGTTACTTTGTTTTTCCTGTCTTTAGATTTTCTTCCTATGCTCTACTTCAGAATCTAATCATAAGGAGGACATGATGATTAGAAGTTCCAAAACCTTCAAATGATTTGTTGTTGAAATCCTCACGAGGATAGTCTATGTTGTCACGCCACATCCCTCAGCCGGTGTGGTTTGTGTTGAATACTGACAGAACAGGCTCCCGACTGTTAGGAGTGAGAATAGGTTCAATAATATGTTAACTGTGTGAGTTATGATCAGTATATCTTTGGGAGAGGTTCAGAACTGCCTTGTGGTTGTATGCCACAAAACGCCACTTACATTGCAGTGCAGATCAATGCTTTCTCAGACTTGACCTTTACTGAGCGTTTGGATTCAGCCTGGCTGCATGAAAAACATTCAAATTGACGAATTCTCATACAAAACAGTGGATTTCCTCCTTTGTCTATTAAATGTAACTCCTCTTTTTGCCCACTGGTGTACATTTAAGGTAACAGACTCTCTCTTTATCTCTAGACACTCTTAAGTCTTTAACTCCAAGTTATCAGCTTTATTTTCTGGCAAACTGACGAAACAAAAATGTAATGACAAATCATAATCAGTCAGTGTTATTTTTTCTTGGTGGGTAAAGAGCTAGCCAGGTTGTTACAAGGATGACTAATGCATTGAAAATAATAAGCGATACTGCCACTTATTTCTTATTTCTTATTTCAGATTACTTTACCTAGTTTTCACATTACGAAACACATCTTACTAACCCCTAAAGATCCACACTGTCCTTATTATCAAAGGATTTGGCTGGAGTGGCAATAAATTCAAACGTACATATTCAGTGCACAGCTGACTTAGGTGCTCTCCTTTATCATCATGGTCAGAATCCCAGAGCTAACCTACCCTCACAGTGATGCTTCCATAGTCTGTCTGCAACAGACTGACCACATAGGGCCAGCCGGAGGCCATTCAGCAGTGGCTGGACATCCTGCAGCAACAAAGGCCAGGAGCCCAGCTTTAAGAGTAAGCGGCTCCAGAGAAAATTACAGAACCAGGCTCTCACTTGTCAGAGAACTTCACATGTAATCAGATCTACCTGCGTGACTCATTCTCTGCATGACAGTGTACCTTTGCCTTTATAAAACATAGGCTCACACGATGAGTTGGGGCTCTAATAATGCAGCCATAAATCACAGGGGAGATATGAATCTCGTAGCAGCTGCCCCATTAGCTATTCATTGCATAAATCAACCACCAAACTGCTTGTTGAATAAATGATGACAACTGTAATAAGTTTTTCCACACATTTGAAAGGCAGTCGTCCTGTGTGTGTACGCGAGGATATTTTCAGTGGACGATAACATCTACTCAGTGAAGGGACATCACACCATCTGACAGATACAGGTGAGAGGAAGGATGTCTGGTCTACTAATAACAGAAATGTGGTGAAAATGACATGAAGGGATACTCTCTACTTGACCAAGAGAAAAAAAATGCACTAGGCCTACTTATGATGACAGCTCTAAAAATAAAAGCAGCGTATTCTATTCTGAGATGGCAGCAGTGAACGTTAGGAAAACATGCATAAATATTCAGAGCAGTCACTCTCGGTGGCGAAGATGATTTCTTTCCTTAATCATGAGATGAAGCTACACACCTGAGCTCTTAATCCCCACATCTGGTGTGCAAACGTATGCCTGCGCGGCCTCACATGTATGTCAGCAGAAATGCACACATGCAGGTGCACAGAGAACATGCAACATGCAAACAAACCTTTGGCCCACATGCACATATGCAGCATCATATCCCTGCAACTGTCAAAAGGATAAAAAAAAAACATAAAATAGGTCATCTTTAAAAGCTTCTTCAAAGCAAAGCTGAACTGCCGTTAAGTAAATGTGAAAAGTCCACTAAGATCCTCAGACTGCATGTGGCTGAGCATTTGCCTGTCTTAGCAGAAATGGCCTCAAGAAGCAGTGACAGTAACACCTTAGCCTAAGAGGCTCTCAAAATAAAGTGTCTCTGAATGACCTAATGCTCATGAACCCATGAACCTGTGCTTAAACACATTCGCATGTGCAGTCATGTACATAAAACACCCTCACCGTTCACCGAGTGAAGCACTCTGTGTCAGCAAATTTAACACACGATGGACCTTCACTTTTATTGGTTTTGTAACATACGATGTGTGTTTTTGACTAATTATCCTGTCACGGTGAATGCAGCACAAGATAAAAATGCCACCACGAAAACAACAGTTTGCCTTGGGAACGAACAGCTGCAGAGATATTTCCAGAAAAGACTAGCTTCACGCAGAAAGCGATGTCACCTTAAAGTTATTATTCAACATGTCAAATTAGCGCTGTTGTAATTATGTCCTTGGCTAAACAACATGGATTAGATACATTTCCTCATCATTGTTTCCAACATCAGAGGAACCATTTTACATGGTCCTTATCATGCTTTCTGTATGGTATTTTATGTTTTTAAAAAAGAAAAAGGAACCAATGGAAAATACATTAAATATATGTTTTAGTGATCAATATATCAATAGACAGCAAATGCCTCCCTGTGATTGGTTGTCCACTGACACATTTCCCTGCTGAGTTGCAAATGGGGAGTAAATATGACTTAGTGGCACATCTCAACTTCAGATCAGACCTCATTGTTGAGTCTAAGAGGCCACAAAGTCCTTAAAAGCAGGAATGAAGCAGGTTGGATGAAGTTATGCAACCCTTGTCTATTTCTTCTGTGTTCTTCTAAAAATGCTCGGTGCAATTTTCTTGAGTACACAGTGTATTCAAATGTCTTGTTTAGGCTACAGAATTTAACATGCAGTCACAAACACAAATAAGGAACATTTCCAGCATCACAGACAGATAAAGTGAGGGACACACTTCTCATCTAGTTATGAAACGTCATTTCTTTTGGAAATGCCTTCCTCCTGGATTTCACATGGACAACCTTTTTAAATATCCATGTGAAATGTTTCTGTAAACCAATGACTCCCCAATATATGAGCATTCTGCCTGTGTGTCTGGCCTGTGTCACCGGACAGCTGTTGGTCTCACAAGAAAGGGGTCAGATGGCTCAAGAAAGAGTGTGCGGTGGTCATCTGGCCATAGGGCTCCAAAGACGCCAATCTGAGGAATCTGCTCTCTCTCAAAATCCACACACTCCCGTGTTTTAATGCCTATAGCCACATTATGAGTAAATAATTAGTGAGCTTGATGTGAACTATCTTGGACTACTTGACATGAATCTTGGTCTGGATAATGATGGAATATAATGGAAAACTTCATCCTTTCATACTTAGTGAAGAAAATTTGTCACAAGACAGATCAGGAGACAGAACAGGCCCATCGCTGGTGCTTCATCACTGGATTACAGCCCAGGGGGACTACTGCAATTTGAGTGAAAAGACTTCACTATAATTGCAAACAACTTTCTCTACTTAACCAGTGAGGCCATTATGTTACTCGAATGTAAGAGTTAAGTTCAAATTTTATTAGCATGAGTAATTGGCAGAAGTTTTACTGATACATGCAAAGATCAGAATTGATAGTGTGGAGTGTTGGATTGATTAGGATCTTGAGATCATATTTAAACTGAAGTATCCAAAGCTTTCACACAGCGATGAATGGGTTTCCTCCTGAGTCTTAGCCCGAGTAAAGAGAAAAGGGAATAGTGTGAAACCTCAGACCATCAAGAAAATTGCAGAAGGCATTGATCCTCTGAACAATGGCTACATGACAGATGTGATGATGGCTGCAGAACTGCCTCTCCTCAGAGGGAAACAGAGAGCGAAACAGAGAGAGAAACAGACCTGACCACCCAACCAGCTATGAAAACTGAGTCTAACAGCGCATCTGAATGAGCCAAAGCATTTAGAAGTTAGAGAGATTATTTCAGCTTGGTGTGGACCACTTTAGTATTAGATGATTAGATTTTGGCCGGCGCTATAATACAACAGAAAACCTGTGTGGGCTACACACCAATATTGACTGCAGTGAGTCACCTTAAAGTGTAAACAGCAGCTCTTGGTGCCAACAGAGGGCTTTTGAAAGGAATTCAAAATCAACAGAGATGATCATCAAGGCCGCACGCCTGCTACACACATGGCACAGACGGCACTTAAAGCGAGCGGCAGGCAGGAGGCTGAGGGCCGACAACAGACGACCGGACCAACCGCGCTTAATGAGAGACCGGCCGACCGCTGATGGAGAGCCGAGCTCTAAATGGCAGTACAATGATGCAAGGAAACTTCATTATCACCCACAAATGGCGTGGTAAAGAGGAACTGGACTATTGGCTGACTAATTGGGGGGTCGTTGATCTGACCCCAGTTCCTCCTGACCTCCTCGTGCCTTTGCATTAGCTATGGAGCCTCATAAGCAGACCACATCTTTGGCATATGAGCATGCATAGGACAATGTGCTCTGCCTGTACGCTGTATGAATGGTTATATTTTGTTTGTACTGCAAAGCACTTACAGTAGTCAATAGGGGCAGAATTTATGTTGACCTTAGGACCTGTCTGATGAATCGATGTGCAGCCATTAACCTTAAAGGGTTTACTGCCGTTAAGTGTGATTTACGTGATCCCTGCATTTTACAACACATCTGCAGCTGAACAGAATGGAAATTAACGTAGTTATGTAATTACATAACTCAGGTTTTATGTTTTACTTATTCAATCTAATATTACTGATACAGGTTTAAAGAACATCTGTCATTAAGCTGGCAGTTATCCTGACAGCCACTTCACACATGAGTGCAATTATACGTAAGTATTTGAAAGTTAGGCCATAGGTCTGAAAAACTGCCAAAATCAAGAAAAGAACACGTTAGACGTGTATTAGAAGAGTGCAGGCGGCTGCTGATGGACATTTGTGCTGCTTCTATAAAGGTAAGGCTGTTCCCCAAACTGAGGAGATGCAGCACTTTAATGAGAGGCTGAGCTCAGAGGCAATAAGCTCACCACAGCTGCACGTGACCCCAGCAGAGAACTTCTCACCACAAAAATAGAGTTTCTGGGAAAACAGTCCAGCGCTTTACCTCTCAACCTATGCAGCCCAGCCGCACAAAAGCAGGTTTAACTCCCTACGTTTGCTGACAGTGCGTTAACTCCTGAATGCTGCAGTCCACCCCTTCATGACATCACAATATTTCATTGTACCTTCACTCCAGATGTGATCAGAGGTGAGATCAAAAGTGAATGAGTGATGGGGTGCAACATCTTTGCTGCCCTTTGCCTCTGCATCTGTCAGAGCAACTGCTGACCGCAGGCTGACAAGAAAACGAATCTCAAAACGCATCAGCAAACATGATGTGGCCCCGGTTCAACATGGAGCTAAGACGCTGGCCCTGCGCTGCACTGGGGGGAGTCCGGCAGGAGAAACTGTGCAAAATGAGAGATTAAACACTTCCGAGCTCCGGGCTCCGGCGCTGACAGCGTGCAGAGCTCTGTTCTGGTGATGCGGACTGCGGTGCATTCATTAACAGAGAAAGCTCCACACATCACCCTGACTGCAGAGGCTACACGGTGGAAAATGGACGCCTAGCATCAAGCGACCGGCAGAGAAAACTCTCGGCTGAACGAGGCACAAATCACGCATGTAGATGCGCGTCCACAGCGCGTGAAATCATTCCCCAGAGAACCGGACGATCATTTCTGCAAAAAAACAACACATATTGTTGTCCCAACAGCTGCGGTGCGCCTGCATGGCAGCCCCAAACATGACATTTGAAGTCTTTCATTTACATAATAGACACTGCAACTGCTAATTATAGGCCCGCGTAAATCTGTGGGAAAAAACCCAGCAGCAGCACTAAATCGGGAGAGAAAACAGAAGTTGGACAATTGTCATCATTATTCTTTTCCCCCCTCGCAGATTTCATTCTACACTGTCAGTTGTGAGATAAGTTGAAGGCAACGTGAAGCAAATAAACGTGGCAAGTAAATCCCACCGTACACGGTGATCCATCAGGCTGCAAAGTAAAAACAATAGAGTGACAGTGTCATCGGAATGCTACAGAAACGCTCGTGGAGGACTTACCTGCAGCCTTTTTTTATTTCACAGCTTCGCTGCGCGTTGCGCTCCTAAAGAGAAAGAGATGGAGGGAAAAAGAGAAGAGGGGGGTGGACGGCGGAGTGGCTAAATAACGGGTCTATCGAGGCTAAATAAATAAATAAATGGCTAGAATAAATGGTTAGAGGAGGAGATTAGAAATTCTGAAGATAAGAAGCACCCAAGAGAGTGAATTCTAAGCTCCCGACTCAGTTTAAATCGGTCTGTCATGGAAAAGGCTTAAACGTGCATTTGAAAAAAGGCTAATACAGAACACGTCACTGAACACGGATTTGTCTACCGTGATGTGGCCTCTGCTTGTGTGTGTACTGGGGGGGAGAATGCGTCTCCCCCGCCCCTCCGGAGGACGAGCGCTCTCCCGCCCGCCCGCCCGCCCTCCCGCCTGTCTGCTCCTCTGGCTTTTTCTCCCACATTCAGCCCGACACAGGCAACTTGTCGCATCCCTCCAAAAAACTCTTATGTGAACGATGCTGAGGGTAATGCGCGCGTCAACGCGACGGCATCGACAACTGTATGTTGTGCCTCAAGAATCACGACGCGGGTCCGAGCCCCCCTCGTGCCCCCTCCTTCCGCCGTCCCTGTCACGCATAGGTCTGGATGTGCTTATTGGAGCGTGCGCCGCGCGCAGGGCTGCGCGATGGTAAGTAGCCTTATAGTCATGACCAGGTTAGACATGTGCGTGTGCGTGGATGTGAAATTGATGTCGATTTTTCTCTCTTTTCCCCCCCCCCCTCTTTGCCGGAGCGCCACTGGGACACTTCCCCTCGTTTGGGGATGGGGCTGCTGATGAGGAGCGCGAGCCGGTTCTGGGAAATGGAGCACGAGTGCAGCCCTGCAGAGAGATGTTAATCTCATAGGCTATCCACAGGTCAATATCCGCGTGTCAATATCAGCAGAAATCAGGCAGGACCAGCGCAATGTGGGATTGACTCTTATGTCACTGTTATTCAAATAAGGCAGATCTCACACACACACACACACATACACACACACACACACACACACACACTGGCTTATGTCATTGGAACTGGAGCCAGTGGCAGGGCTGCTGGTCCCACATAGCAGTTAGGATGCAGAAAACAGAGTGAGCAGACAATGACCTTCAATAGCTTTAAAATGGCTTTACTGCCCAGTTCACCCCCCCTCTTGCTCAAACACACACAAACACACTCAGAAAAGGGAGCGGGAGAGCTGGATAGAGCTAATACAGAGTGACAGGTCTTTCGTGCAGTAATGGTGATGGTGAAAAGAGAGATCCACTCAACCCACACAGCCACACACACATGAAGTGAAGAGCACACAGGCAAACAAAAGGAAAAGACGGAAGCAGACGCACACACGCACACACACACACACACACGCAGAAGTATGTTATCACAGAAGTGTCTCTACACAAGACATATTTTAATCTCAGTTGTTGACACCAGCTCTCAGGCTGAGAGAGGCTCACTTGCAGAAATTCTGTGAGTTCTTGGAGTCAAACAGCACACACTCTTTATTGACCTGTGGATTTTTCATTTCTTCGTGTAACATGCCTCTTGATCTCTCAGAGATTTGCACCTTGACTTTCATTTTAGATGACACAAGAGGTAAAAAAATTAAATAAAACAGCTAATACACACAGCACTTCTGTTATGATTCCCCTCTCGTTGGCCGGACACTAAAGACAGGCTGTGGCCCTGAATGTATTATTAGTTCACCTACTTTGCTCACAACCTGGATGTGTCCTTGACCAAAAACTACTTTTCCTTTGTTACTGTATACACTGATAAAGAGAAACATTTTCACCTTATATTCTCCTGTTTGACACCATCCAGTTTGTTTTTCACATTTACTAGGATAAACTACTTTTGGTCAAATCTTACTCTGGTGTTTTAGATCTACATTTTTGTCTCTGTCTGATGAGGATAAACATTTGCCAGTCTCCACAAAGCGCATATGCAGACGAGTATAGCTACACACCAGCGCATGCACCCATACAGCACTCTGATCAATTGTTGCCTTCAGGCTGTGGTGGCTTGCCGTGACTGAAGAGGGAGCCTGGTTAACACCCAGCGGTTCTCTGCAGTGCAGTGTTCATCCACTTACAATGCTTCCCTCCATCACAGACACCAGCCAGAAAATAATGCTCTTCTTTATATTCAATGCAGCATACTGCATGCTGGTATCCCATACTTTGCCTCAAGGTGTTACTTACTGTATGTTACAACACAAAAAAAAACAGTCAAAAAGCAAATATATCTTCCATATCTAAGAGGCATGTACCCAAAAAAAAAAAAATAAGACAATACATTAAGGAGGGAAACATGATGACATTTATCCAAGATGAAAGTTTTATTAATATAAAGTGTCTTAAACTTTCTGAACAGTGATCTTTTCACAATTTCTACTGAAATATGAGTATTTCCATATCAGACAGCAGCAGTCTCAATGGTGCATTGAAAAGAATTTATTTGAGCATTTTTTGGTTGTTACAAAAAAGGTCCTAAGAAAGGAGATAGGTTTCATGCAGAAGCAAGCACAGCTGCACCCTTTTACGGAGAGGCAAAGGTAAAGGATATGGGGAAAGAAGGAGGAAAATAAATTAGGATAAAGATTTGTTTTAAAAAGCTATATTTTCAGAGGCACTGAAAAAACATTGAACGGTTC
The DNA here is from genome assembly GCA_907169785.1 of Menidia menidia. Classification (NCBI taxonomy): domain Eukaryota; kingdom Metazoa; phylum Chordata; class Actinopteri; order Atheriniformes; family Atherinopsidae; genus Menidia; species Menidia menidia. The sequence continues at coordinate 7,506,418 of CAJRST010038888.1, forward strand.
TGGACCTAAAAAAAATGAGCCTATATGCAGAGGAAGCGGTTTACAGGTAATGATGGATTATAGAGTAATCCAAAGACCTTAAATAAAACGTGCAGATGCCTGCCGGATGGACAAACGCTTTGATCTTTTTCAACAGCTCCTGCCGAAGTGCCCGTGAGGAAGGCACTTGACCCTTAACTAACAGCAGAATTAATGGCAGCAGACTGCGGATGCAGTGGGCTTCAGCTCAGTTTACTGCAAAAACAAAACACCAAACATCTGGGTAGGAAGTGTTTTCAGACTGCATATAGATCAAAATTCAGTGATATAGCAGCAGGCCCAGTGTACACTCTCTCCTGTGAAGCCATATGATTATCATCCCTCCACCAAAAATGTGCTTCCCTCTCTGCAGCATCACAGTGATAATTCAAACCAGCCAGTACACAACACAGTGATTTCATTCCCTTAAGAGTGATAAATCATGCTGATGTACCACTAATGGCGTGCCTCACACAAAACTGTAAGTATAGATATTCTAAGGAAAAATGTGTCTATTTGTATGTGTACTTGTTCTCGATCCCATTGTATTTTGTGATACTATGTGGTATCTAAAAAATCTTTATCTGAAGATTAAGCTCTACAACATTAGGAATATAGTCTACTACATACCACAGTCTGGTTAAAATGTATTCAAAACAAAATTAGTATCAGTGGGAATTCTTTTTCAGAGAAGTTACACAGAAAGGCTACTAACTACTAAGCCTATTGACAGAAAACAGTAAAAGAAATTGCTCCTTAAATATAAGCTAAACTGTAGTTTAATCTTCTAAAATATATCAACTTTATTCTTGTGATATGATTGAAAACTGCTTTAAGCTGATTTAGAAAGGTGACTTTTCATGAACAACAGAATGGATGGGAATAATCAACAAAGGCTTTTTACAATAATTGAAAAAATTGAACAAACATTAAATAATTATTATTTGATAAGGATGCGCAGTGGAAAATCGAGCCGTGGAATAAATTAGTTAGGAGTTTCTGCACAACACACTGTTAACATGTCTAACCGACATTTGCTGCTTCAAACAATTTAAGCTGGGTTGGCTGGATATCAAACCTTACCGAATCTTAAAAATGTGTAACATATCAGTACGCACCCATTACCCCCAGCAAAGCCACCTTTCCCAGCCAAGGAACCCCTAATCATGATTTACAGGGGGATTTCCTTTCAATATGTTGGAATCGAATAAAAAAGACAATAAATAAATGGAATAAGTTACAGAATAAGTGTCAAACAGTGGAGATGTTGATTAAGCATGAAGTGCAAGTGTTACAAGTACTTTCATTACGCAAGTCTTAAAGATATATGAACAGCTACATAGCTTTTTTTAAATATCCCTAACTCAGCTATAAAGTTGATCTTTTGATCCTGTTTGGTATGCAGTCCAGTCAACCGAGGAAAATCCCCAGTGACATTCCTTTACTTCACTATAATTTTGCAGCTCTGGATGCAGTCACCAGTGCTTAAATTATAGTCAGCCATTCCCAAAGCTGCTCCAGTCAGTGCAGGACGGCGGCCAGTAGAGGGCATTGGATTCCCACAGCTATAGTGGGGGGGGGGTTCCTCATTCAAATAGCATGCTCTGCATCCAGTGAGCGTGTTGTGGGTTGCGATGCGCCTGTTGCGGTCTCCTCATTCCAAGCAGGATGAGTCAGGCATTTTCTTGATGTGATTTGCTGCAAAGCTCCATTCAACATTTACAACAAAGGTCCTTTGAAGTTGGAAATTTGCATCTTTAACAAATACATAACTTCTCATCATGATATTTTTGTGGTGTCATCCACTTCCCTCTCTTTTTCTTCTGTTTAAAAACATGGACAATATTAATAAACTGTACAATTCTTCACAGTTCATAAGTTAGTTTACTGGTAAGTAGTAATTTTCAAAATAACTATGATGACACTATTTTGATCATGTGAGCTTCTAAACTGGATTGTTGATGTAATAAATTCAGAGAAGAATATATTCAACCACACACCCATTAAAAACGTGAATAGTTCATATTAGAGTGTGTATTAGTGTGTAAAAAAACTATGGGTTTTCACAGTCATTTAAAATCAGCGTTTCGCATTGAACATTTCCAAGTGCATACAAATCTCCTGCAGCACTGCAGGGTCTCTGTATTATACCGCAGCCTCCTGCCCCCCCCCCTGCTTTTCTCTCCCTCCCTCTTATCTCTTTTGTTTCTCCACCAAACCTTAACTCTCTTCCCAGGAAACATGTCTCTGCTTTTCTGAAAAGGTGTTATGACTCATTTCCGTGTCCCCTGCCTCAACCTTATTTTCAGTGCATCACAGTATCTGTAGAATCTTCCAAATCATTCTCCGAAGCAGTGATGGTCCTTTGGAGCTGCCTCACATCTTCCTGCACCTCATCTCTGAAGTGTCATGTAATCCAAGTTCAGCATCACTCGCATCCACGTCTAAATGTACAGTACAGATGATCATGAGGAGTCAGTGTCTCTCCTTCCCCTTTGCTGGAGCTTCCTGTTCTTAACAGGGGGAGGCACCCATGTGCATGTGTGTGTGATAGTGCGGGGGTGGTAAGGGTGATGGAGGCATGGCCATGGGAAGAGCTTGGCCCTGCGGGTGTGAGGAGTGTGACCTGGGCAGGGTGTGTGTGGGGGGGTAGCCCATAGACTGCGCTTGCATCTGGTAGCTCCCTGCAGAAGAGGAAACAGAGGGTGGGCTCCCCGGGCCACCTACTTGGAGACTGCTCTTTGGCGGGGCCGGGGGGGTCTGATTAAGCTGGATGGAGATGTCACTGGAGGCCTCAGAGGTGCTGCGGCCTCTCTTCGGCGGAGGCCAAGAGGACTCTGGGTGGAGGTACTGACCGCTATAGTCGCTGCTCTCAGACAGGCGGGGGCGGTAGATGGCGGGGTGGGGCCGGTACATCTCTTCCTCTGCATAGCGCTTCATGAACAGATAGACTGACAACACCCCAGCCCCCTGAGAGAGGAACAAAGAGTCAGCAGGGGACGGGCACCTTCAAATGTCAACAAAGTCATTCTAAGCCTCAGAGAAATTTGAACTAAAATTGACAACGGACAAAGGACAAATAGACGTATAACCCGAAAGAGTGGCTACTCATGTGGTTGAATATGCAACAAATACGTTCAATAAAAAAAGGAAGTAAGAGGGGAAAACTGGAGGAAACAGTCAGTTTAAATGTGATTCCACTGCAGCACAGGGAGAGCATTGTGGGCAGTTTTGCACCTCTTTGGAGCTCATTAAAAAAAATATTGTCCTGTGAATTCTCACTTTTCTTCTTTTGACATGTTTTTCTAAGCATAAATAGCAATAAAAATGTCATTACAGAAGACTGGCGTACAAATCCGAGAGGCAAAAGTGTTACTTTCTCATGTTTTTTGCACCTTTTTTGTTGCTCTACAAAATCTTAGACATGTGGACAAACTGTTTTACTAAACCTTTATCTTGTGCGATAGTGTTTGTGTATTGTTTGCCGACACTGAAGCACACGCTCACACTCACTTTCCCATACTTTATCAGTAACACACACACAGCCCACACTGACCTCTTTGAGTAAGAAGGAAGAGGCAGCAAAGGCGAACGACCAGCCGTAGTAGTAATTGAAGAACTGCTCGGGCTCCCTGGGCCGGTTCATCACCTCATCATTAATACTGGAGATGTAGAGCACAAGGCCCACCACCAGACTGAGGCCTGCACACAGCACATTAACAATGACAGAGAGTCAGGAAGAGACAGAGAGTCCAGTACAAGTCAGGTCATAACACAGTGATTTACAGAGCCACATGATGGCCAGAGGAAGATGAAGAGGAAGAGAGACCATGAGATATGCTCAGGGTCAAAAGGAGAGGGAAGAGTCAATATTAACCAGCATTAGAAATATGATCAAAGTTAATAATTAAGGACGTCTACAGTGACCTTTGAACAATTCATTTCCCATCAAACAAATAAAAAGTATTCTGTTATCAAAACAATTAGTCATTAATGAGATTTGGGGTTATTTGCACACTACACATTTGCCGGTCTAAAAAAAAAACATTTACATTATGTATATGCTATTTTTATGAGTCAGACAAAAAATAATCTAATAATATAATGTAATATAATATATTATAATGAAAAAACTATTGTATGTGTGTGTGTCCTTTTGACAAAGATAGCATGCCGAGTCCCGTTTGAGTCATCTCAAATTTAGCCAAACCTGTTCATAAACTTTATCGAGGGGCTTAAAATAACTTGATGTGACGCAGTTCGACTTAAGAATCTTCGGAAATGTTATTATTGGTCACAAGATGGTGGAACAATTATTTTAAAACCACAGTTCTATTTATATAAATAGGCAACATCCTTTTCATTTAAGTATTTTTTCAGCATACTGTAGTTTTAGGTTCTATTATCAGACACTATACTTTTAAGTCCAGACATACCTTACATGTTTCAGTGGGTGTTTTGGCTAAAAATGAATTTTCTGATAAAAGAAGATCATAAAGCCATACCAAACACAGAGACTATGAATAGTGTTGGATCAATATTTCGTCACCATGTTGATCACTAATATAGCCCAGGGCACATTTTACATCATGAAATATTAGAAATCTTCATGTTAATCTGTCTCCACAATCACATCGAAGAAATACATGACATAAGGAGGTAGGTACAACACAATGTCAAACCATTTGTGTGGTCTGACATCTCATCTGAGGGAGGGTAGTTTTAAAGTAATCCAGTCAATAATAATAATAAAAGTTGTCAGGTCACTTTAAAAAGCGAAAGAATGAAACTTTTGACCTAGAAGCAACTCATACAACATTAAAAGCTCTCTTCTTCCAGTGACAGGGACATGCTTTCTTCACTGCGTTGGAAATGTTAAATGTATGAGACACAACATATGGCCAGCATCTAGGAATCAATATTCAAAGACAGCTGCATGCTGTAAGCACCAAATAGGAATATTTTTAGAGTCTACTGCAACATTCAAATGTGCCGGAGGGCTGTCAGGTGCTCAAATGGCTTGTAATTGAGGTTTTTGTTGACAATTTAAAATGGGAAAGCATAGAAAATGCAGAAAGCATGCTGCTGTCAATCCTGAGGTTGAAGTACATCTTTATCCAAGGAAAATTCTGACAGAGGGCATGGATGTGCTTGCCCCAAGAGAGTCGAGAAAGGCATGGTAAAACTGTAGTATGCAAAAAAAAAAAAGGAAACAGAGGTAAAGGACGGTTGCATATGCAAGATGTCAGGAGACTACTTCTTAGAGAGGGGGCAAAAAAAGAGAAAGCAACATGAGCCTGAAAGCAAGTCTGAACATCTGTGGCTCCGTGCTGAGCTTTCTTTCATCTTCAGCTCTGAATTCTGTAATTCTGTAACCAGAACATAGTCCTGGATTCACAGCATGCAGACCCCCACAGCCAAAATGACTCAGAAACGGCACACTTAAGAAGAGAGAGTACGGAGGAAATGTGAGGAATGAAAGGATTTGGGAGGGGATGCTGAGAAGGGAGGGGTGTTTGAAAAGAAAGGCTCAATGCAGCAAAACATCCAGCCACTGACAAGTAACTCGATACAATTGCCTGTTATTATCACCCTATTATCAGCATTCCCCATAAAGGAAAACACTGTGACACTTTGAGTACAGGCTATAAACATTATATAACCTCTGTTACATAACATTTTACGTTCTGCTACACCCTTTATCACCAAGTTCCTGCAAGTCTAGGCTGAATTTCATTCCATTTGGTTCTCCTCTGAGCTCTGTTTCTTTCTAAATAGTTCATATGGAAACTATTGACTGACATTGCATGCTCCAGCTTAGCTCCTGACAGCTTTTTTTTACTCCATGCAGAGAAGAAATGGGAACATTACAGCCACCTGCTGCTCAAGTGCATAACTACAACAGTTGAAAAAGAGCTGTTTTTGATGGGTTTCCTGTTTATAACAAGAGAGTGAGCAAGTGAGAAAATCCTGCTCATGATAACAAATTAAAATTTACTCCAGACAAATTGAAGAAAGAGTTTAATTCTCAGCCCAAAAATTAATCTTGTCATCTTTTCTGATGACAGCCTCCACACCTGCATCCCAAACCAAAAATAGAGCCATAATGGATCCATGTGTGACACAGGACACAGTAGGCTGCAGTAATAAATCACAGAGTGAGGAAGAGGTGACAGAATGACATGAGTAATGGGTCCCACCTGAGAGGATGAAGAAGATGCCTGACACAAAGGCCAGGATGGTGCGCTGAGGCCGGATGTGTCCGATGTTGCTGATGACAAAGGCGGTGAAGACGAAGAGCAGCGACACCATTGGGAAAGGCGTGGCCGTCCGAACCATCTCTGTGGGGAGAAGAGACTTTAAAACGGCTCACAGGATGCATCTTTAATCTTCTCAGATTAACGATAATGGTGCTTGACTTTGACAGATAATCTGAAAAAGTGTGTGGATATGTCTGACTGAGGACACACAACACATTTTCACCGTGTTTGGCAAATTATCAGAACGCCCATTTAGCCAGGGAAAGAAAGCACCACTTTAGTATCATTATGGTGGGGTCTTTGCAAATTGTACACCGGTCACACTGTGTGTAATCTTTCACTCACTCAGGATATTTGCTGTGTTTTCAGTGGTGATCTCTATATCAGGTTCAGTGAAGTACTCTGATGCAACACATCTCCCGTTCTCTGCTCCTATGAGAAAACAGAAAAAAAGGAAAATGCTGGGGTTTGCTTTTAGGATCCCAGTCAGTGATGCATGATGAAGCGCAGGTCTCTGCCGTCCTGCTCACAGGTAACGATCATGATTTGTGACAGCTTTGGTTCCAGAGGCCACAGGCACCCTATCTGTCATTTCTCCCCGTCCTACATTCTTGGTCTACTTGCCAGTCTTTCGGGGTCTTTTTGTCTTGACGTTTGCATAAGCCCGTGTGTAAGGATTCGGATGAGACATACTCACACAAATCATTTTGCGTCCCCTCACCTGCCACAAAGCAGACCCTCCAAAGGCCCGAGTGCAGGGCCATCTTCACCTCCATGCTGTGGTTCTGCTGCAGGATGATGCCCTCCACCATTATGAGCCAGTAGTCTGTGGACACCGCCACCCCCACCAGCAGCAGCCCACAGGCTCCAAACACTGTGGACAGGATAGTCAACGCACGGCTGCTGCACGAACTCATCTGGAGAGGAGGGTGGCACAACGAGGGATGTCAGAGAAACTCTGCACTCAAGCACCCAAAGTGTGCAAAGAAAAACCCAAATAAAAAGGTCATGGAGAGGTGTCAACGGAGATGGGGATCCCCTTTGGCAGACATGTGACTCACAGCCACAGGCTGTCCTCCTGTCTCGGCCTGTCAGTGCTAGAGATGATGTAGTGGTACATACTCTGGCAGCCAATCACGTTAAAGGTCGGAGAGGAGCCAACATAACAAGTGATGACTTCACCAATGAAGTTATACAAGGATTTAAAAACCCAGCGATAGAGGGATATAAGCAGGCAGGAGAGTGTGACTCACACATGGTCTTTCCGTGACTTAGTTCTGGCTGACTGGGAACTGCTTCACTGCACGTCCTTTCAGCATGCCGTCTGTACAGATTTAAGGGTTTCAGTGCCCGCGTGTATTTGCACGTGGCTGCTTTCCCGCTGGCCTTTACTTAATTTGGACTGCTGTTCACTAGCATTAGTTTGACAAGTAATGGAGGATAAATGCATCTGGAAAAAACAGAGAAGCTTTGTTGATTGTAATCACCCTCTTTTTGACAGGTTCAGTGTATATTCAGATACTAATTACTACACAAAAGAGGTGTTGTGTACCGTCATGTCATGATCGTTAAAACTGAACTTTTTCATCTGCTTATTTCACATGTGGTATTTTAACTGGTCATGTGTTATTTAAACCCTCTTTCTGATGTATCTGGGGTTCCAGGCTCATGTTGCAACTGAAACCTCTTTGAACTGCATCCTCTAATTGTCTCTTCTCAGTCCGAAAGACGGAAGAGCAATGATGGCTCATCTGAGTTGCCAGTGACTACACTGCACCACATACACAGCAATAAACATAAAAAGCAGGAAGGAGGGCTCCACGGACTTTTTCTGCCCTTGGCTTTGCATCTTAGGAAACACAAAGCCTGCCTTACCTTACTAGCAGATGTTGCTCTAACTGTAAAAAGACTTATTTGCACAAGACTCCCAGACTCTGCACATCTGTTTCGTGCTAATTTGCAAGCTTTGTTTTCGTCAAAAAAAAGCTGGTCAGTGTGTATTTTAATGACCTATCAAAGACTTTCCAGGTTCATATGCTTCACACGTGGGCACAATTAGCAGCAATTGACTGAGCAGCTTTAAAAGCTGGATTAAGACCTCTGACTGTAATGTAGCATCTGTCAGTAGCTGCTCTCTTTTTAATGTGTCAGAATGGTGTCCCTCTCATATTATACCTTGCAGACTGTGTAGCCATTAGAGTGCCATTAAGTCATTTGCAATTAAATATGGCACCACCATAACTGTCGAAAAGACCAGCTGTATCCACAGAACAGAGCCGTGGATACAATATCTGTCCAAGACTACAGAGTGATCACCTAGAAAAAAGAACCTGTGTTGATTTCCAACACTGATCTGTAGATTAAATGTTATTAATAACTAATACTTCATAAAGAACCACAGCTTTAGCGTTGAGGTCACAACTCACTTTTGTGTCTGAGGACTGAAATCAGCCACAACAAGGTTTGATATGATGTCTGCAGTTTCACTGCTGTTAGGAAAGGTCTCATCCCCTTTTAAGACATGGTGTAAGAGATGTAGAGCTGAACCTCAGAGTGTTGTTAAATCTTAATAATTCATTTGACCTCTTATCAGGCACCTTTGAAGGTACTGACAACAGAAACTTACAAAGTGAGAACCACTTTATTATTCTGCTCTGCCTTTGTATAGCAAAACCTTCGAGGCAGTCATTCTACTGGGGAATGAAATCTTAAAGATGAAGCATGGACTCATCTTATCTGGACAACCACTGTGGGAGACATGAGTGCTATGGAGGAAATTTCACTGTCTTTGAAGCAGCAGGGATGAATGGAGTTTCCTTTGTGAGTGAGGAGCAAGATTAGAGAATAGGAACAGGTCTAGCTGCTGGTCATCATCAGAAAAGGCCTCTGAGATTTGATTAAGAAGTTTCCCCACAATACCGAGCTGGATGCAGTGGGTATAAAAACTGGATGTCTGGATTTGACTAGCTTATGCAACTGATGAGTTTAACTATTACTTTTGAACACAGATTATACAATTATACAAATAGGTTAAAAGTTTGGTTACAATTAAGACAAAAGACAAATTAACAATGTCACAAAAGCACAAACTTGTCATTTGTATGAGCTGTTTACACTACACACCGACTTCCTGCTGACCTGTTCTTAAACGATAGTCCCCTTTCATTTGGACTAGAGTCTGTGCATCACATGATAAACCCAGGATACATCAGGGTGACGGACAAGGGCCAGAGCCAGTTTGAGTACAGCAAAAAAAAAAAAAAGCAATTCAAAAGCAGAAAAGCAGATCCCTTGTGAAATCAAAAACGGTTCACAGATATGACATAACATGACTGGAAGCAAAGATGGGTGACATATAAAGATGACCAGCGATCGGACAGGAGTGATGCTCAGGAATGAACAGTCACACCTTCCAGCAGTGGTTGGATGTGCCAAAGCCGAAGAATGAGTCGGTTTGAGTTGTAATACTGTAGAATTGAGCAGATGTGTCCATGTCCGGCAGACTTTTTCAGCACCATGGACAGCACCCAAATCTCCCTCAGTCAAAGAAAATTAAAATTACAATTAGATAGAAAACCAAACGTCAGAAACAACTTGACTGAATTTAATCTAACTTGGTTGAGAGGTGATGCAAAGCAAAGTATTCAGTTGCATCTAGGCTTCTCTAAAATGTAATTAAAAGTGTTTTTTGTTACTTTTATCATCATGCCTCTAAAAATATTCATTTTCCCCCAAAACAGATTGGTCAAAATGAATTGCAAAACCTTATTCTCAGTTTTTGCTGCTTTTTGAGGTGGTCAGCTTGTGCATCACAGTAATTGTTGGAACTGTGATAAGAAATTGCAGCTCCGTTTGCTCCATCATCCTGACAGCAAAAGGCTTTCAGGGTGATAAAAAGGCTGACAAAAGGCTGACAAAAGGCTTAATTCAGGCTTATCTGTAACGATCTACAGACTGACATCTCCTGTGAGCCTCCAAGGGAGTGAGACATCCAGAAAAGGGAAGGAAGGATACGAAGATGTGGACAAACATCTAAGAAGAACCTAGTAGAGCAGAGGGGGACGGGGATTATGTTTTGGGAGATTTTTCTTTTTGTAAAGACAGGAACAGAAGAAGGAGTGGTGAAGACATACAAGGAAAGACTTTGGCCCCCCAAAAAATGCAAGGAGTACCCATCGTGTACGTGCACGTCGACAAGTGCATGCACTGAACTAAAAGGTGTGCAAAAACTAAGCAGCCCTCGCTGTTCAGCCTCCCCAAATCACCCGGAGAGGATCGATACAATCACTCCCAGAGAAATAAATGACTTCATGAGGACTAATTATGACTCGGTGGGTGGGTTGGCTTTTTATCTGCGCATCCACTCTAGTGTGAAACTCGCACCCTTTTTACGCAGCACAAGGCAGAGTTACTGTCGTTTCTGTAAACTACACGCATGTAAAAAAGAGCTGTACCCGAGCCCAGGACTGAAGGAGGCGGCGATATGCGCAGTGGGTTGTGTGGTGCCCCCTCCTCACGCCACACACTCACGCGGAGTTTCCAGATCATCAACAGAAAAGTATGAAACATGGGAGCGACTGAGATGGAAAATTGGGGAAATTGGAAGGAAATGTTGAAAAATGAGAGCCGCTTCGCGACTTGGCTCTCGTGTCCAAATCATTTTCTGTGCACTCTCGGGCACGACGCGAGGACGCGTCCTGAATTCAGCTCTTTCCACCGCTTTCGCCACTCTCCCTCACACACATACGTACATTTTAAGTAACTGAGTCATCATTGCAATTGCTGCCAAGAAAACAGATATTCAGAGAGAGAAATACTCACAGTGCCATGCGAGTCGTGCGCACACGTCAGTAGCCAAGAGACCCCACAGCAGAGAGGCTTGCTGGATTTGGGATTCTGTCTCTCTCCCCCTCTTTCTGCCCTTTTCTCCCCTTCTCTCACTCTCCCTCACTCATCTGCATTTTTACCCCTTAAGCCCCCATGCCCATCCCACAAATCCCTCTTCACTCCCTCTTCACTCAGTCTGTCCCAGGCTCTGCGGTGGATCGTTCACTGAGCTACTTTGGCTACAAAAAAAAAAGAGAGAGACTGTTGCGGGAGCAGGAGGGAGAAGTGTTGGATAGGGAGGGAGAGGGTGTGCGTGAATGCGTGTGTGTGGGAGGGGGAGGAGGGCATGTCAAACCACAGTATCTCATCACATTTATTGCTCTCTTTGTAGTTTGCTCTCATACAGTTTTCTTATAGCTTTTAATACAGTGTTGGCTATTTGTGCTGCAATCTTTTGCTCTGTAAGGACTGTAAAGTATATAACGGGAAGAGTTTGAAACCCACCATATCCAACACTGAGTTTCATTGTAAAATGCTGTTTTTTTTATATTGCAATGCTGCTTTATAAGCTAAATTTGTCTATGAGCACAACTTGTATCATTTGTCAGCTTACATCATCACTGTAAGCCTGCTTTGACAGTAGTTTGCCTTCATAAAGTAGTTTATTCATTTTATGTAGTTGTTTCATTTGTCGATAACCTATCAATGGCTTTTTAGAAGAGATTATCTGTCTCAAAAATACCTTTTTAGGTAGAAAAAAAAGTTTATGACACTAGATTAAGAAAAATACAAAAATGTCCCATGAATGAAGTAGATAAGAAATTAAACAAAAATAGATGACATTGTGAGTTTGATTAAAACTGGAGAAAGGAAGATCACAGGCACAAAGCACAAGCAGACACACAATATGTTCAATGATATAATCTCTTTTAAAAATGACAAATACTTTTAACCTTTCCTCATAGGTGTAGCTAAAGATCAGTAAGAGTGTGGATGGAGCAAGTAAGCTTCTCTCCGCCTGCCCCTTCTGCCTTTGTCTCCTGTGGTCTGTGTCCCTTTACTCTATTTTTAGCTGGCAAGTAGAGGAATCCTGTATTTTTAGTAACGATATCAATAGTCTTCAGCACACTCTGACCTCAGGGCACAAGAGAGAGTTAAAGAGGAAAAGGGTGAGAATGAGAGACTGAAGAAAGATAGAGGCAGATAAGGATAAAGATAGAGAAAGAGGAGGCAGTGAGAAAGAAGGGATGATATCATGCCATGGTGACAGGGAGAAATGGAGTGCACGCACGACTCCGGCTAGTGATAGCTGGGGGTTCATCTTCACAGAGGCAGAGGCAGCAAAGACTGAGACCCAATAAAAGAATCTATCTATCTATCTATCAACGGTGAATACCTTCATATCAAAGTTAACATTTAAGATTTACAATAAACCCATCTCTCCATTTCACTTGTTAAAAACCATCAGAAGTTATTATAAACCTGATCCATGAAACCATGGGCATAATATTCCATTTAAGGGGAAAGACACGACAAGACATTAGGAGTTGACAACAGGAGGTATCGCAACAAGATACTTGGAACAACAATAAAATCTGACAGTATGATTAATAGAGCATGGCATAAAATAATGCATGAAAGCATTAACGGTTGAGGACTGACAGACAAACAGTGAGGAAGAGACATGAAGGGCGGATAGAAAAGAAGAGAGGGAGGTAGAGAGGGAGATGGGAAGTTGATGAGATTTTAATGTGAAGGTCAACTTGTTATAACTCAGATCTCCACAGGGATATTAGTCCCATCTTGATGCTGGAGGGTGAGGGAGGAGAGGAAAGTGAGAGGCAGCATCAGAAGGAAGAGGAGGGAGTGAGATGACTGAGAGGTGGTTTTGCTGGTTCAACAACTACAGTCCCACAGCAAACAGAGGGGTCAGCATCTTCTCGTGTGTGTAAGAGATTGTGCACGCGCTGGAGATTGCACTTTTTTTTTCTTCGTGTGAGCATGTGTGAAAGAGAGGCGTGTGGAGAGGGCGATGCGGGAGGTGGTGGATGGCTTTCTCAGCAGCATCTCACAATATCAAAGAATGAGACACGCCACTGTTGTTGTTTCATGACTCTTCCCAGTCAGTTTATTTTCAATTTTCCAGCACATGAAGACAAAAGGTTAACTAAACTATTAAGCACATAAACTGTCTATTATCTACTGTCAGTCATCATATACTGTATCTATTATACTGAGGGATTGTGTGGAGTGACATTTGACTCATACTCAAGCTGAGCTAAAGTAACCTTTTGAAACTGGCCATGTAAGGGGCAACCACATCTCAGTTTTAAGCATAGATCTCGCCTACACAGAATATAATAATCAAATTAAATACGTTACATGGTCCAACATAAGAAATAAACTATGTTTCTGTGTGTACGAAATGAGTGTGCTGCATGTTGCAGCCACCTGCTCAATGCAGACAGGTTTAAAGGACAGCGCTGCTATACTTTTTTTCCATGTATTGAACAGTCTCATTGAGCCTCACTTGTAATTACTCCCAATCGATGCTGCGTCCATGTTATTGCACAGCAAAAAAGCTGTCTGAGCTGCCACTAAAAACATAAGTATGCACTCTCGTGGAAGCCAACAAGCCTCTTTTTTTTTGGAAGAGAGGCCTAAAACGAGGCCACTTTTCTCTAAAACTGCACCAAAAATATCTCTGTAACAAAATAAGGGCATTAAGTTGCAGTCTGGATGACCCTAGTTGTCACACTGCTATAGAGAAGACATGATATACAGTATAATTATTTACATCATGTCTAAAGTGAGGACCTCCTTCCCGTGACAGCAGAGTGGAACAGCGGGAGCCTTGGCTGGCGGGTCAGAGCTGTTGCTTACATTCACTGTCACACTGTGCCCACTGCATTATGGATGCATCTCAGTGGATCAGCTGAGGTCACAGTTTGGGCATATTCAACTGAGAAGTTTAAGCAGGCCAGAGGATCCTGTCTGATTGTTTTCATGCCAATATCAGAATTACAAAAATAAAATAAACCTTGAAATCAGCTCAGTTTGCTTTATAATCAAAGTGTCTTAGAGTCAGAGCTAGTAGCTTATTGCTGTTGATGCTGACTTATTGTATTTTGCATACTGCTTAAAATAAAAAAGACCCTTAAACAAACTTTATAATGGCTTTGGATGAAATGAAATCCTGTTTACCATTCCATGTTATCTGTATAGCTGTAGGAGAACTTGAAAAGGAAATTTAACCTGTAAATTGCAGCTGCGCACAACAGTAAAAGGGATCGGAAAATATTTAACAGATTTGTCTTTCTTGGGTGATCTAGGACAATAGAAACTATCTGCATGCAAATAGATTAAATTATAATGTTGGCACTACAGTGTTCTTACATAAAGTTAGAAGTTGACTTCTAAAAAACTATAAGGTACTGGCTTTGTTTAGTGGCGATACACGTGCTGTAACTCGTACATGCATACGTCAAAGAGACTGCGTGAAGATCAAGGTGTCTTGGCATTTTCATGTAAACGTCAGAGTTTGGTTATGTAAGGTGTAACAAATGCTGCTAGTTCCCATGCTCTCTGCTATAAAACTATTGTTTGAAGGGGACTTTTGGAGATACATTTTTTGGGGGCCGTTTTCAAACAGCGGTGAGAGGTGAGGGGGCAAAGTCTGGGTTGAGAAATGAAAAACCCTGGAAATCCTCCTGGTTGATGGCTGCGAGCACATCTGGATCAGATGGAGTGAGCGCCGACGGAGCTGCTGTGAAGAACTTGTCAAAGTTCTCACCCTTTTTCCCACCCTGAGGAAAGAAAAGAAATCCAAACAAAAGACCCATAGATTAGGTTATGGTTTGTGCAAGCGTTATCAAATATTTATTTTCTCCTGAAACTACAATAAAATCACAGAAGAGCCAAAATAGGAAACATATGTAGACATATTTTCCGCCAATCCACACATTCCTTTTCTGTTTTCCCTGAGTCACATTAATCATCTCTCCTCCACCTTCTTAACACCAGATGACAGTGGTTCTGCTGGATGATGTGAATCTCATTTGGATAATGGGCTTGGCCTCTGACCCTCGAGCATGATCAGCTCGCTCTGGGCCCATCTTACCATTGGCCAGCAGGTCAGCAAACGAGCAAATGGCAGGCTAATAATGACAGACATTTGCATATGGAGGAGTGGAGAACACCGCGGGTCAGAAGGTGCTGCCTGTTATGTCTGGACTGTCTGCTGCTGAGTGCTCAGAGCCCATCAGTGGGAACCAACTCAGGTGGCGAGAGACAGGAAATAGAGTGGATTAGAGGAGATTGAGGGAGACAGAAATAAGAGGATGGAGGGAAATAGCCATCACAATGTGGATGGCCAACAGAGGATTATGTCGGAAAGGAAGGAAGGAAAGAAAGAAAAAAAACTCTTAAACTGACAGTTCTGGGTTTGAAGGGCGGCGCGATCTCCAGTCTCTCCAGACGGTCCCAGTCAATCCACCGGAAAAACGGATGCTCCCTGATCTCCCTTTCGGCATCCTCTGCTCCACCCAGGCGCTTCGCTGGGTGCTTCGTCATGAGCTGGTGCAAAAGGATCATCTGTGTCAACTTTGCCGTTCTTCTAAATATGCAGTTGATTCATTCAAAAGGTGACATCGCTTACTGTATTTGAAATCGAACTTTTATTCAGTGCCGATGCATCCAAAGAAATGGTCCAATTTGTTGCAAGACAGACATCTTTGATCCGTGACTAAAGTGAATAAAGTTAATTCTATATTGCCCCTGTTCAGAGAATTCATCTATCCATTTTCTGAACCGCTTATTCCCAAATAGGGTCGCTAGGGGCACTGGAGCCTATCCCAGTATTCAGTGGACAGGAGGCAGGGTACACCCTGGACGGTCTGCCAGTCCATCGCAGGCCACACAGAGACACACAAAGTTGAACAACCACGCACACTCACACTTACTCATAGGGGAAATTTGGAATGTCCGATCAACCTAACATGCAGGTTTTTGCACGCAGACACAGGGGGAACATACAAACTCCACACAGAGAGGTCCTGGAACCCAGAACCCCTCTAGCGGTGAGGCGATGGTGCTAACACATCCACACCACTGTGCTACATTTTGGGAGCTTTACATTTATTAAAACCTAAAAAACAACCTTTTCAGCAGCCTGGTGACTGAGCTGCTCTGTACAGCTTTGAGCAGTGATGATAAAGAAACAGCAGGTCGACCAGTTAACAGCAAACCTGGCTTGGTAACAAAAAGAACCAACAAAAACTTTACACCTCCCATTCTCCAACAAACTATGACTAACCAACCTATCAGTGTTGGAGTATAGCAGAATTAGCCTTTTGGGCGGCTGTGGCTCAGTTTTCAGAGTGGCTTTTTTCCAGTTGGAGGGTTTATGGTTTGATCCCTAGTGTAGTGTGTCAAAGTGCCCTTAGGCAAACATGAACCCACACAGCCTGGTATAATCACTGCTGTGTGACTTTGGAAAAGAGGCACTGCGTATTGTAGAGTGCAAATACATGATAAAAGGTGCTGTGTGGATGGGGGAATTATAAGAAGCACTATGTAAGCGTGGACGATTACCCAGTGAGCTGTTCCTTCACATCTGAGTTATCTTCAGTTAATAACTTAATACCTTGGTTCCTAGTGATGCTTCGGCAACAACAATTATTCTTTGGGATAATAAGTCTTTTTTTAATATACAGTGTAACCATAATGTTTGAGGACAGCGGTTTCACAGTTTACCAACGTTAAGGCAAGAAGACGGGAACCCAAAAGGTATTTTTTGGAAGGAATACAATACACAGAAAAGTTAGAAATTAAAGTTTGCCTGTAGGAACTAAGCTAAGATAATGCCTTCAGGCTCTTTCACACAAATCGAGGAACAGATATATTTAAGTGTGGCCAGTTTTCTAACCTTACTTGTAATGAAAGCTAAAAAGCTAGTGATGGGGACATATTCTGTAAGGTACTCAGCAATGAGTATGCTTGAGGCAAATTTTGAGCAAATACACAGCATTTTATCTGAACTCAACTCTGTATGTCTACTCATTTAACTGGATGTGGTCTAGAAGTTAGATGAGAAAGAAGTAACTGACTTACTCCCTTGCAGATAGCGACGGCTTCACGAGAGAGAGTTTTCGGGTATGACACACTCTGCTCCATGATGGATTGAAACAGCTCCTCCTCGTCAATACCGTCAAATGGTGGCTTAAAGGAATCAAGTTTAAAATGAGGGATTTTAATCAATGACCTATGAGCAAATTGAAAGTAAACATAATCAAATGAAAACTATTTCTGAAGTCTTTTTGAAATGATAAAGCACTGGAGGCTTGTGTGAGTGGGTACTTTTATTGGGATGAAGTTACCTGTCCTGCTAGCATTTCATACAGCAGCACTCCGTAAGACCACCAATCTACTGCTTTATCATAGGGCTGATATGCGACAATCTAAAAAGGATGGAGAAAAATAAGAGAAGATAAAGACGATGAATGACATGGTACTGACAAGGAAACAAAAAAGTGCAAGACAATTGAAGTAGCATTCTGCAGTTTTGGAAAAGAGAGTATAGCATTAAAGTCATAAATAAGCTCAGAAATATTCAAAAAATGACTTTGGATTTGCCTGCTTACTGTTTGTGTTTGTTTTCCTTGTATGCATATGTGTGTGTGTGCACGTGCAGGGACGAGAAGCATGAGGGAACAATTCCCACCCCCCTCGGGACATTTACTGTATCTCTTCCAAATTGCAGATGCAGAAGAATCAATGGGTGTTTACATAAGAGAGTCAATACCCAGGGGTTTCATAGCGAGATTTACAATATCAAAGACAAGCATAATAGTCATGTCCTCCCTTCCACTGTCTTTTTTATCTTTCAACTACAAGTCCACAAGCCAAACAAGCTCCTTTTCCCTTTCCTGGAATATTCATGCAGACATGAATGTCTCAAAAATTTAGGAAGCTTGACATCATACAAATTTGAAAGCTGTAATTTACATATGAAACAATGATGAGCCAAAACCAATCTCTCTCTTAAAAGAATAAAAATAAGCTAGTAGTGTATTTCTTACTTATCTCTCTATAAACTACAGTTTTTTCTATAGATACATTAATTGCCTTAAAAGGTATGTAAAAGGTACATCATTTATTCACAATGACACAACTAGAATCTATATATGATGTTTTCAATTGTTAATTATTATCGCTTTGTAACAAAATTAGCTATTCTGGTTTACCTTTCTTTTTTGTAAAAGACTAATAATGTGTTTGTTCCTCTTTTTCTCACTATTTCTGAACCACAGCTCAGCAGAAAAATGCCCAACCGTCAGCTGTTTGAGGCATCTTTCTAATCTTGCACTTGTGTCGAACAAGTCACTGGACCTTTGCCAGAGAAACTCTAAGCGGACTCCCAGGTGAGTAAAAGAATCTTTCTCTTGACTGTTTGGTTTAGTTTAGGAATCCAAAACTATTTTTACAGGGATTTGAAAAGATAACAGAAGGACATAAGCGGTCCATCATTTAAGCTGCTCTTTCTACTAAGGAAGTGAATTAAAAACAGGTTTTGGACCTTTAGTCAGGGACATACTTTGAAATATCTGCAAACTCTATTTTCTGGATGGCAAATGAGGTCTGTCACAGGCAGAGAAGTCAAACGGAAATGTTCTTATAAATCATTTGTTCATACCCTTTTGTTCTCAATTATTGGTGGGCTCTACCTACAGTAAACCCACATTAGCATGTTTTGGGAATGAGGACAACCTTACATTCAGAAAGCAAGAAACTTGAGACTTGCATGAGTAGAAACCCCTCCTGCCTACAATAATTGAAAAATGACAATTGGTCAATATATGTAATTGTGCAGATATGCAATTGTGCTGATCTGTGGATCAGGGGTACTAGTGTCCACCAGGACAAAGTTTTGGGCCTGGTTCAGTGTCTGTTATCATCAGGTAACAAATATGAAAGAGACTGGGGTTATCCTTTAAGATCAGCTTGTTCAAACCTGGTAAACAGTGAGATAGACATTTATGATTTCATGGAACATTTAGTATAACTAGTTTAAAAAGCTCTACTTCTTTTAATTGAAAACCTGAGAAAGCCTTTTCGTCCTATATCAATTTATAATTGAAGAATAGAAAAATATCAGAAAAAGGGCCCAATAAAGTCAGGAACGTCAAATAAATTGTTTGGATTAGTCGGTGTTTCTGTTTCTTTAGCGAAGTTTCCAGCTGCTCTAAGAGAACGCTAAGTTCCACAAGGTCTCTGAAGGACAAAAGCCTTTCTATGCAACAATCTCAGAGCACAGGCACACACCGCCACTAATTGAATCATGTGAAGTTAATTATTCAAAATTGCCGACAAGGTCAGAGAGGACGAGAGGAGCTGCAGTGGAGTCTCAGTGCACGACAAAACAGGTCAGGCAGATGAAGGAAGGTGGCGGGAGGGGAGGCTGTGGATGGGAGAGCAAGAAACGAGAGGACTTTCAAAGGAGACCGTGGAACACGGCGGGATTGCAGCGGTCAGCGTACCTCAGGGGCTATGTAGTCCGGAGTGCCACAGAAGGTGCGTGTGACGTCGCCCTCGAACATGCCCTCCCTGCACATCCCAAAGTCTGCTATCTTTATGTGGCCCTCGCAGTCAAGCAGCACATTATCCAGCTTCAGATCCCTGAGAAAGAGGGAGATAAAGGGAGATATGGATCGTTGTGATAGAAAAAACATCCTCATAGCAGTCATCAGCCAGAAAAGAGGCGGTAAATCTGTGTCGTGTCGGTATGCGGGTCAACATGGTTACCTGTAGATGATGCCTTTGCTGTGGAGGAAGAAGAGGCCAACTGCTATCTCTGCTGCATAAAACCTGGAGAGGGAGAACAGGTGGAGGTGGAAAAGATCACCGCTGGTAGCTTTATCTGTCAGAAAATTGGCCAAGGTTTTTCAGCTAATCCAAAACGGGATGATGAGAGGAGAGGGAGCTTGTGAGGGTGATGAAAGAGGGGAGTAACCAGGAAGATGAAAGGAAAGAAAATGAAGAAAAAGCAATGGAAATTAGAAACAGGGTAAGAATTTCTTTTAGATGATTGATCAAAGATTATTGATGGGATAAACCGCTGCAGGGAGGGAAGATCTGATGAAAAAATGAGATTAATGGGAGGAGAAAACTCTGAAAAAGAGAAGAAGGCTGGTACTTGAGTTGATGACTTTTTATGATTCGCCAGGTATAATGAACAAAGGCACGACATGAATTTGCGTGTTAAAGGAATGTAGGATAAGAGACAGGCAGGAAATGAGACTGGTGTAGATAAAGGGGGCGATTAGAGATAGACATACGCTGCATGGGGCTCTTTGAACTTCCCGACTTGCTGAATGTGAAACATCAGGTCTCCTCCGTTGACATATTCCATCACATAATACAGGCGGTCCTGAAGAAACAGCACGCTCATACACAAGTTCTTCACACTCAATCAACTCTTGTTCAAATTAAAAAGCAATCTGTTACAACCCGTTCCTTCAGGAACGAGGACCTTGTTAAAGAAAGCAAGCTAATTATGTAATTTATTAAACCAAATTCACCCAACCTGGACTGGAGCAGCTCCGGGGAGCACTATGCAGCCAAAGTGTCAGCTGGGTTTATGGACATTTTAATGAAACTGATGTGGTTCATTTAGGGCCCGTGTTATCTACCGCGCACGGACACCGACACACACCTCCGTCTGGAAGGCGCAGTAGAGGGACGTGAGGAAGTGAGGGCGAGAGGCGAGTGCCAGAACCCTCCTTTCCACCAAAGCGCTCTCCGTGTCCTCATCCTGGAAGAGAACGTCTTTTTTCAGCACTTTCACCGCAAACAGGCGCTCGCTGCCTCGCTCCTCCGCCAGCAGCACCTGCAGCAGAACAGAGGGGAGGCAGAAAGTTACCCGGGAAACATGTCTCCCAAGAGCGATAAAGGAACTACGCTGTCATCCAACCGCACAGATCCTTTTTTTTTTTGTTTTTTAGGAGCACTACAGGAGCTGTCTTATGGAACGATAATAAAGCGCAGAAAAAGAACTTGCAGATTTATATTCACTTTTTTTTATCTTGTCATTGCTTCGTAACACAATGAAACCATACATGACACTGTTGAAAATCTCTCACTCAAGCTTCATCTGTCAGCCCAGATAGAACTCCGCCTGTACTCCACCGCAATGCTGCCAGTTCTGAAAGTTTTTTAGGTCACTGTGTGATGAGTGACAAGGTGATCCAGCTGGGCCAAAACTAGTTTTTATTGTTTCTGTAGGCTAGTGAGAATAGAAGGCACGGTTACAGTAAGGATATGAGTTCCTCTGACAAGGAGTCAAAAATACTTGCCGATATCCCCAAAAAAAAGAACAAAAAAGAAAACTTGAACATTTTCTCCAAGTCTGAATACTTTTTAAAGGAAAAAAAAAGAGATTTTAAAACAAAAAGGTAACATTGAATAGTGGGGGCACCTCTTTTTCCCAGGACTATTTTTCTATTACGTTGTTAATGCTTTCACCTTGTTGACATCCATCATTAGTAAAGGCCAAGCCAGTCTTTGTAAAGACTCCTCAGACTTTGTTCCAAATGTCGGGAGCCATTGCTTGCCTTGCTTGGTAAATGTTAAAAGAATTCCTGCCCATAAATTATGAAAAGGCTGATATAAAGAAACGTGTTTTTGCAGAGGTGTTCATAATGCTGTTTAAAATGGTAGCTAACAGAATTGATGGAGGTCAAATTGAGGTACGTAAATTTTCCAAGAGAGCCCACATAGGACTGCTTATTACTAAAAAATCTAATCATCCCCCACCTCCACTCTCTTTTTAAAAACTGTAAAGAAAAAAACTCCAAAAGGCCCTCAGGAAGTCTCAGGAGTGGTGATGCTCTCAGTAGGGAATACAGTCTTTATTGAAAAGCTTTGAGAGTGAAATATTTTACTCATGTGACTTTAATCTCTTTCAGCTGGAGAATGCTAAATAATATTTAAGCCCCAAAAAGTCTGAAAAAAAACGTTTTTGAAAAAAATGCTGTGAATCTCATTAGTAGAAAGTCTCCTGAGCTGTTAAGCAACATGGGCTTGATTTTGGCTTGTGTTGCAATCAGGGGCACAGGGAGCATTTCACTGTTTTAAGATTTTAACATACTCAATAGAAAATATGTTAAAGAAAATACACCACAGGAATACTGATTCAGCAGGGGGAAATTAAAGTAAATAAGAACAAAAAACATTTAAAAAGTAGAAGAAAGAAAGGTTATGAATTTATGTTATGGAGCAAAGTTGCTCATGCTATTATCTGACATTTGAAATAGATTGAAAAGTACATTCCCCAACTCATATGAAATTGGCTGCAAGTAAGCACCTCTGATTGCTAATGATGCTATATAATTTTCCACAACGAGATCCACATGTCACAGGTTTTAGTTGAGTGAGAAAGACATGAGGAGGACAGGAAAATGCTGGCAACAGCAAAGCTCAAAATGACCCTGCCATCCTGCACTGATTTTCTGTGATGATGAGAGGCAACTGGAAATAAAAGATCTCATTTTATTTTCAAATAGTGGTGCATGCTACAGAAAATATGCTTTTTCATATTTCATAAATCAATGTAACTGGGCTCTTAGCGAAAATTGGGTGATTGCCTTTAGTGTGTGGGGCCACTGATGAGCTGCTATTCACTCAGAGAAACCCTGCCGTCCTCTGCCATCGAGGCTCCAGCTCTGCCTTGTGATTTCAAACCAACTCAAATGAAAATTGGATTCATCAGCCTGCAGAATGTTACGACTCTTAGCAACACGCACTTTTTCTCATTTTGGTGATATAATCCCATTTCCTTTCGGTCATTTTGTCACTTTCTGACACTCAGTAATCCTCCTCTGTTTTTCTGTCTGTCACTTTCTTACTTTTCCCCACTCAGCAGCTCAAGGGTCTGCGTCTCCTTTCTTAGGTCGCTTTTTTTTTTCTCACATCTTACATAAGTCCAGTCTATTTTTCCTGTCCTCTGTGGACTCTCCTCTGACAGTTATGAAACAACACAGGGGGATTTCAGAAGAGGAGAAAGGACTCAAAACTCCACTCTCTTCATTATTCTTCATCTTCTGGGGAATTAAAGAGAAAATGGAGAGCCAAAGTCTCCCTTGAAATGAACACCTCCAAGAGGACTGCCCGGGTGGCATGCAGGAAGCCAGCCAGCTTTAGCTCACGACTGCTGACAACACAAAAGGGTCTGAGGGTTAAGTGAATCATTCGGCAGTAGGAGGAGAGACAATGAGCACGTTTGGGAGAAAAGAGGATTTTCAATGAAATTCAGCTTTACTGTTCTCAGGAGCAGCAGGATGAAATGCCACCTAAAGGTCAAGACTATCAAAGTCATTCTTTAAAGCCAGGAATCAATCTTTGTTTTTTTTTCCAGCAATGAACCTCTCCTTTGATATCGGTGCAGCCGTTGGACCAGAGGTGCTGATTGTGTGTAAAGAGGATGACATTTCCTCTCCGAGGCTGCTGTGTTTACCTTGCCAAAGCTGCCTTTGCCCAGCACCATGAGGAAGTTGAAGTCATGGATGCCCATTACGACTGTGCCGGGACCCGGTATGTGGATGGGCGGGCAGGAGGGGATCGGGGTTGGGGACAGAGCCACAGGGAAGGGTTCGGGCACCGGGGAGGGTATCGCCTGGGGCAGGATGGGCGTCGTAGCATCCTGCTGAAGTTCCTGGAGGTTCATAACGGGATGGTTGGGATGAAGGATGGGTGCGCTCCAGCATGAACTCAGGTAATAAACATGAATGGCAGTACACCCCCACCCCCACCCCCACCCTCCGTTTTGCAACCTGGTCAGGCAGAACAATTCTGTGCCCTGCTGGAAGCTGATTGTATCAGAAGGGGGAGGGAACTCACCATAATTTACTACCCAATTATTTAGCCACAACAACCACATAAATCTTACAAGCCTTTTTTTCAAATAGAAACGTAGACATTGGGACAGCTCAAGACCCTGACCCAGTGTTAGCAGTGGCAGCTGTTGTTTATTAGATGCAGATAATTATGAGCCGATAAAGGCCTGAGGATAAATGCTCATTAGTATGCTAAAACATCAAATGTAATTCTACTCTCTAGTGAATAAACCTCCCCTCGGCTGC
Organism: Menidia menidia; assembly: GCA_907169785.1. Lineage (NCBI taxonomy): Eukaryota > Metazoa > Chordata > Actinopteri > Atheriniformes > Atherinopsidae > Menidia > Menidia menidia. The sequence goes on from CAJRST010038888.1 coordinate 7,530,659, forward strand.
TTTATATCCAGCATAAGGATTACTTTACGGGTACAGCAGACAGCCTCCCACCTGCAGGTCTGGATCTGGCACAGGAATGTTGTAGTACTCTCCCTCATCCTGGGCCAGCAGCTTGAACCAACCGCATATGGGACGCCTGAAGATCTCACTGACACCAAATGACAACGCTCCCATGAAGTCATTCCTGGATGTCCGGTCCCAGTCCCACACCTCCACAGACAGACGCCGGTCCCACTGCTGACCGCGCACAGAGCTGGAGAGATTAACACAGCCGAAAGACACCGTCAAAACCATGCAAACATCACAGTCCGGTTTATTATGACATGCCATCTGATCACTTCGAAGATTTACAGCAATTTTTCTCTTTTTAATTTTTTTAGCCGAGCTCTGTTAATCTTCCGAGTAGGACGACATGGCACGAGGACTCACAAAGTGAAACTCTCGTTCCAGACAGGATTGAGTGTTGAACGGATGGTTTTAGTCTTCTGTTTGCTGTGGCTCTTCGGGTCTGGGATCAGTTTGAGTTTTACATACGGGTCTGACAAGCCATTCGGATCCATTGGCATCAGGTTCCGAGCCTCACGCACTGAGGACAAACCAAAACAATGGAAAAGAAATTGATCAAGCAAAATCCTTTATCGTTTGGAGAATGCTTACTTTTCTAATATGTCATCTCTCCTGTCATAACCCAGAAGCTTGAACCTGTAACGTAGACGTCCTCCTTGTCTCCTCTGATGGTCAGGTGGATTCTCCCTCTCTTCTCTGTGTGATCCTGGCCACAGAGACTGGGGACACTGGTCTCACATCGCCGATGGACGTTCATGTCACAACCTCATCACACAAATGATGTATTTAGGGTGTTTTTCTAATGAAAATCCCCAAAAAGCTAAGTGCTTGAAGGTTAAAAGAAGCTAACAGGGAATGTTGGACAGTAAAATAAATAATAATAAAGAAAACTCTTCCCTTTATGCCACATAGGCTCTTCATGCACTGATACTTAAAGCAGAAAAATAACCTTACTTTGTCTGGCAACAAGAACTTTCAACAATTTAAAAGCTGTTTTTACATCCACCTACACCATAAAACAGACTATACATGGTGTGGCAGCTTAACAGCCAATGTCACGATATGATATGTATCATTGTGTAAACCCGTTTCTTTATTCTAAAGAGAAACATGAGCTAGTTTACTTTCCTCCTCCTAGATGAGAGTTTAGTTTTTCTTCGTGGTCTTGGAAACAAAAGATCAGCGCTTTTTCACTGACAGCGTGGCAGAAATAATGTGTGTTGGTGCAGTGAACAGTGGGCCCGTGCTACTCTTTGCGCAGCCTGGGAGCTCTTGAACAGGGCACCCATCATCTTCAAACTGCTTCCTGGTTGGCTACCTGCGCGCTTGCCAAGTAATGAGTCTTCTACATGAATTGCTTTTTGCCCCTGCAACATGCTTAATGCGCTATCAGGACTCTGCTTCTGCCGCACTGTGGGAGGCGAGACTCACTGGAACATTTCATGCCCTGGTGGATGAGGCCATACAGCAGCGAGCCACAGTGGTCACAGAATGTGGGGCTGGAGTATGTGTGGACCTTAAATGTGTGTTGACTCTTCAGGTCCTGGAACAACACAGAAAACACAAACACACCACAGAAGAGATTGAACACACACACATCTCCACTCATACATGCAGTGTGTGATTAGTGAAGAGATGTTGAGTGGGGTATCCATGGACAAGCCAATTAGATTTCTCCACCAGGGAAGGGGCATGCACTGCATCAAGGCAAGGCTGTAGTTGTGTGAGTGTACATATACTACACACAGAGGAATGAATCATTCTTTATCTCTCCTCAGCTCATCTGACCACCCCACCGCCACGCTTCGCACACCACCCTCTTTCAAACTGTATTCCCTCGCTCATAGCTCTGAGTCGTTCTCTAAAAACACTGTCGCCCGGTTTCTCTTCCATTCCTCTGAGAGCTCCTTCCACTATCTTATCCTTTTTTCTACCTCAACACACAGGCACATTCATGTGCAAATTCACGTGTTTCACATTTTTAAGGCAGCTTTTTAAAGTGGCGCTCATAGGGGGGGAAAAAAGAACACACACACACAGGGGATCGACAAATCTCTCTAAAATCCTTAAGATGCCACACAGAAGAGCTGAACACTCTGTTGCTCTCTTTCTTATCTGTCCCTCCCACCCCCCACCTGCATTTCCCCAAACCCCTATCTACAACTCCCTGCATCACTGAGGCAGCGTAGGATAAGAACGACATGAGTGTAGACGTCACAGATTATACAAGGGTGTGTGATGCGAAGGACGGATGGATTAACGGATGAGTCACACACACCTGTGTCAGTGGCAGTATGTATATGTCACAAAATGATGACGTCGGCTTAAATACTGGCAAAACAGACTCTATTAAACGGATACACTGACACACGTGCTCACATCAGGTCTGGGAGCCGCCACCGAGCCCGGACATATGAAGGTCACAAACTCGTGACATCTTTTGTGGACCACAAAACTGCAAACTAGAAAAAAAAAAAAACAGAGACAAAGATCCTCAGAATTGAATCTGTTAGGTATAAAAACATGTCCAAGAAGATTAAATACTGCAGAGAAAGAGAATAATACAAGGTTTATCTCTACCTTGACACTGGAATCCCTGCTTGCCGATGCCCCTGAATCAAGAAAGCACAAAAAAAGTCCTCACTGTTCCTGTTCGAAGTGAAATATTTTTGCATTTGAGTCATTCCAAACAGCATGGAGAAAAAGAGACATGCAAGCACAGACTCTGTCCAGTCTAAGAAAAACATTAACTGTGGTGGACAACCATACTTTACAAACAAAGTCATTCTGTGTGAAGTTTGGATGTTCTTTAAGTGACACATCTGACCAGGTTAAGTCTATCCACACACACACACAGAAACACAATGCTTCTGTTTCCAGAGATGCAGTGTTAGCTAGTTTCCTGTGTCCCCTCAGAGCTTTAATTGAATAATTGATTGACTAAAGTGTCCATTCAGCACCTTGCCTACTCTGAGTTAAGTTTGAGTAGGAGCTTTAGAAAGTCGGACAAATAAGACACTGCTGAGCGCTGCTCTACAATCATACTGGAAAGGCCCAGGGGTTTGTAGGAAACTGACCATAATCCCTGATCTACAGTCAGTTCACCATCTGGCTAAGTAATAATTAAAGAAGTGACTGCAGAGGATAATCTGATCCTTCATCAGCATTCAACAGAAGTCTGGATCTGCAGAGTGTAAAAAGCCAGTTCTGCTTTCTGACCAGCAGAGAGCATTATACAACCAGATATGGATTTAGAGAGAACTCACCACATGGCTTTATGGCCAAAGAAAAAAATGTTCTGCAAGACGAATTTACATGAAAAATGTGATTTATTGGTTTACATTTATAACAGCTTAAGTTCTTCAATGTAGAAAATGGTCAATAAAGTCGAGGATGTAAACCAGAAGTTAATAAAAATCATATTTCACCTCCTCTGAGAAAAATAAATCCTCTTAATGACCAATTTTGCACCACAGATAAAAGTGGCAATGTACAGTATTGAAGTACTGCATTTCAAGCAAAAGGACAGCACTTAAAATGTTATCTAGTGAAGGTATTTCTCAGAGAAAAGACTGTTATGACTGTTCATCTAGGTAACATTATATATCAGCAGTGTGGTGACTGTTGTGGCACCAGTTGTGTTTCACATTTATCTGCCATCGATAAAGAGATGAATTATCAATGAGTATTAGTCATTTTTCTCTCTGTTATTAAACTGACTGTTTTTGTTTTGTCAGAACTGTAGAGACATTATGAAATGTTGACACAAGTGTTTGAAACTTGTATCACAATAAATGCCGATTCTCAGTCAATTGATTAAATTACTGATACTTTCTGTTCTGCTCGTTGAAAAATTACCAGAACACGATGTTTTATCAAGCTCGTTTGATTAAGATCTCTGTAAAGTGAAATTAACAGAGCTGATTTTGTAGGATTTAAAAACATTTACACTTTTTAATGCAAGCCAACCTGCCTCCACAATGTGTTTTTATTAACATTATTGCATTTTAGCATTGAACTAGCTAGCTCTGTGCATCTGGCCAGCAGCCACAGGCTCTGGAACTATGCTGCTGCCTTTGGTTTGCACAATCCGTCTTCTACTGATGCCAGAATTTACAAAACCACAAACCCTCCTGACTCAAATCGAAGATGGGAAGTTGATGAGTATTTAATTTTAGGCTACTGTGTTTGTTTGTGTGCCACAATTGATCCCACCTGCAAAGAGGCTCTCTTTTGTACAAAACACCACAATATTGACATATTTTTTTAATGAACATACTGTAAGAAAAGTCTGTAAAATCCTCTAGCTGTCCAACTCTATTCTGCATCACAAAATGATATATGACACTGAAAATGAACAAGCTCTAAGATTAAATCAATTTCTTACTGTCACAACAGGGGTTCCATGAGATGAACTCCAAGCTAAAAGTATTTGAAAGTGCTATAATTGTCTAAGTTAATCAAACGAGGCAATAAAAGAGACCAGATCAGGCTGGGAGCCTGAGTTTTATGCAACACCACCTATTTCAAGCAGAATTTAAAAAGATCGGAGCACTGTGTATTTGTTTCCTTGGACTTGAAAAAGTCAACACAAATCCTAAATCACACTACTCACTCTAACCACAATTACAGTTGGCCATGAAATCTGAGTACATCAAATTTACTGGAGTTATTAATTCAGTCCAGTGTAGGAATTCATTTCCTTTATGTTTTTTTCTATTCTCTGTTTTTTTCAGGAATTTGACCATCCTTAATTTTCGGCTAAGATGAACTATAGCAGGTCAGGCAAAAAACAGAAAAGGTAAGCACAGATAACAGTACAATAGATGCTGCTCCTATTTCAACACGCTAACCAGTATAGTGTTCCCTAAATGACGAAGAATTGATTTGTTGAAATAAATTAAAGGGTCAAATCATGAATGAAAGTGAGCAACAGGTCTCCTCACATTTTGAGTAACCCTCATTGGATGGAAAGGTGAGGATCCCAACCAACACCTGCGTCTGTAGTAACCATTTTATGGGAGCTTTACCAACAATGATGATAAAGCGCTGCTAACCAAACCTCTTGCTGGAAGGCAACAGTGCTAACCACTGCCGCCCCCACTGGCATCTAGTCTAATATAACTGATAATGCATGTCCACTAATGAGTGGAATTTAGCTTGTTCTCTGTTACAGAGGAGAAACTTTTGTGTGGTATACAACAACGTATTTATATTTATTATTGCTTACAAATACATACAATTCTTTGTGTTTTGTGTACAATAATTTCCTATTGTGTAGGATCTTGAAACTAAACTAAAACTGTCATCACAGAAGTATATTTACCTCTGTAACATAGATTAATAAACTTAGAAAGAATTAACAAAACACTAATAGAGTTATCTTACAATACAGTGTGCCTGTACTTGAGTGTATATATGGTTTTACATTAAAAAGAGAAAAACTTATTTGGTTCATTCTTTATTGTTTTTATTATTCTCTCTGTCTCACTTATCAAATTAGAACTGGATATCAGTCGTTAAAGCTAAGATTTGTTTTGTCCAACAGAAAGAACCATGATAGACCTTAGACCTTAACTTACTATGCAACATACGTTTATTCATAAGTTAGAACCGTCTCTTCTTAAACTTTGATTAATCTGACAATGTCACAGGGGCCTCACACACCCAAGTGAAAGATGGTAATCTGACATCTTGAGTGAAGGACAAAAATGTTCATCTTGAATGAAGTGCTGCTACCACCGCCAAGACAGTAGCCAGTTGGGAAAATGTCCTGAAAGATACCCGGAGGCTGCTGGCAAAAACCAGCACACTGCAACCGGCATATGGTACTTCCCTACCATATGTTCAAACTCACAACCATTTCCAGACACAATGGCTTTTCACTGGACTGTGCAGGCTGACAACACATTTCTGTTCAAGACATGTTTTTTGTCAGTGTGGTGAACTGTACATTTTCCCTGATTCCTTACTTGATTGATGATTACTTCTCATAAGTTAGTTTTTCAAATTCCTAATTCCTAACTCTGGAGACAAACATGACATGGTGCATTGAAGCATGACCAATGATCTGTAGTTCCTCATAACTCATATAAAACAGTTTTTTCAACCACCTCAGCTGAGGTTCCAAATGTGCTAAATTATGTTAAACACTGACATAAAGACGCAGGAAAATCACAAAATATGCACCAAGACAAGAACCTCTCAAGGCTGACGGTATTTTTTTGGATCAAATGATAGGTTTTTAATCTAGAAAAGATGCTCGAAAGTCTACAAGAGGTTCAAGCTTTTCTCATGATGGTTTTTGAATAAACATAATAGCGTTGATGTTTTGTTTAAAAATATCCTGACTACTTCACAGTGGTACTTCTTTAAATGGAAAACTAAATTTCAACTGTCCATACAAACCTTCTGCTACGCCTGACTTTATAATTTATTGAAAGCGAAAATCTTTTCATTCATTTTAGTTTCATCTTTTTTCCTCTCTCTGCTCAATAGCTTCTCCATCCCTGACCCAGTCTTTTTATATGTGCGTCGTCACCGTGCGCAAACCTTCAGGAATAACGTGGCCCAACATTTTAGCTTATGCGCATCACAAGTTGTGTATCTGCATGCATTAGACAGCACATGGAGTTTCTAAAGTAACTTCCGTATTGTGTGGGCAGCAGTGTGGAGATGGGGTTATGTGATCACTTCGGGTCAGTGTAGGCAGAATCTCCAGCAGGCAGCTGGAATTGGTAAAAGAGAGAAACAAGTATGGTGAAAGTAATCACTGGATGGAGTGGTGGGATGCCTGAGGAGGCGGCGCGTGAACTGCCGGGGTGGTTTTTGTGTGCGTGTGCAGCAGTGAGCAGGGAGTGTGTGTGTGTGTGTGTGTGTGTGTGAATGTTACCATATGAAGTCAGTGCAGTGGCTGCAGAAGGTGGGCTGCTTGAAGAAGCGTGCTGTGAACTGATGGTCTTTCACCTCGACAATCCTCTTGTGTTTGAGTGCTCCCTTCCTCTGAAAAACGGGCACCCTGGGTGGAGGGGAGAGGGGTGACGGCAGAGAGGAGCCCCCGGGGGAGTTTGCAGAAGTAGGGGAGGCCAGAGTCAATGGAGAGAGGGAAGGGGGAGGGGAGACTGGGGTGGACATGATGGCTGTAGCACAGTTTGGTGAGAGGAGGGAGAGGGGGGGAGTGGATGGCAGGTGAAGGAGGTCTTACAGGCGAAAGACCTTGAACATAGGAGAGAGCGGGGACATGGCAAGAACAAGGAGGAGGAGCATAAGGACATTGGACAGAAAGTTTAATGGGTCACGGGGGATACGGGAGTTGTATTCACAGCACATGAAACACGGCATAGGTTGCCGCAAATGAGCGACATGATGAAGAGAATAATCATAAAAGATGAATGGACCAGGGGTTCAGAAGGAGATGGAAGAAGCAAAGGGAAAGCGACAGGTAGAAAGAAGGAAAAGAGAAACGGGAGGTATAATGAAGGAGACAGGAAGGTTAATTTACATACAGAGATAGACGTCTCCTAAGAGACTTGAGACACTAAACCATTAAAGCTACTCCCTGTGTCCCACATACCGCCTGTCCGTCCTGCCTCCATCTCCCCTATCCATACCCCTTATATCTCCATCTCCCTGCCAGCTATGACTACCCCCACCCATCCCCCGGTAGTTATGTCAACTACCTCCTGTTGCCACGTCAACAACACCCCCACCAGCTGCTCCAGTATTAGAGCCCGCACCCTCTCACATCTTCCTGCCTGCCCTTATTAGCGATTAGTCCTATTTCTGCAGAAAAGTTTGGACCAGAATAACACGTAGGTGTCTGTAGGGACTGAGATTTAACATGAAAAGCGCAAAATAGCAACCATAAACAGGAGAGTCTGTGTTCAAGAATGACACTAAACTAAATTAGAACTGATACACCAAAAGAGATTTGATTAATAAATCAAAAACCCAATAATAAAAACGGATGGTAGAAAAACTAAAGTGGTTAGAGGATGGTCCCTCAGCAAACAAACCAGATAAATTATACTACATAAGAAAGAGGAGAGCGGAAGGAAAAAAAAACAAATGTCAAATAATAACAAGAATGACATTTTCCAAAAACTTGGCAATAACCATATAGGAAAGAAGACAAAGACCCAAGTACCTGAATATGTGGTAAATTTGGAGGAAAGTCCCGACCAAAAGACAGCCTTCCCCTCTTCCTCTTGTCGTCTAACTCAGTTCCAAAGAAAAGCAAAGGTGTCCCACCTGTAGCTGGTTACCTCAAAAAGAGAACAAGAACAAAAAACAGAGAAACCAAGACAAGCAGTAGCTAGGAAATATAAAAACCTCAGCGCCCAGGAATAAAAAATAAAAAAAACGACAAACTTTGAGACTCGAACGCACCAAACAAAGAATTTGAGAGATTCAAGCTTTCTAAGAACCAAAGATAGAGTGAAGTGGTATATATCCGTTAACCCACAGGCAGGGTGAGGAGGAGGATGAGATAGTGAGGTGGTATTCTCTTTCCAAGATTCTGTTTTTACGAGGAAGAGGATGGAAGATGCCGAGAGAAAGAGGGAGGAAAAAATAGAAGAAGAAGAGAGAGAGAGAGAGAGAGAGAGAGAGGGAGAGAGAGAGAGAGAGAGAGGGATAGAGATTGAGGGGAATAGGCAGCGATTCATTTTGAAATCTGGGTTACTTCTCTCAGGAGAGGGTTAGGGAGGTAGAGGAAGGAGGACGGATGAGACAGAAGCTGCCATTTTGCCACAATCAGTACAGTATGGACATGCAAGTGCCAACCCTCGCCCGTTTCCTCTTGGGCCAGACAGGGGGTGAATGGAGAGGGCTCAACGGGAAAGGAAAGAGCAGAGAACTTTAGTGTATGAGAGTCCAAAAAATGGTCAGTGAAGCACAGCTAAGCCTCCAAATATACGCAAGTTTGCAGATCCGAATGGCCAACAGATCAACAGGCCTGTAAAATCAACAGCTCCGTGGATCTGTTCCGCAAAAGTGGGATTACAGGATGTGTGGGCCATTTCCATGGTCTGAGAGCAGAGCAAGTAGCGACATGAGAACACTGCTCCACTCCACTCTGAAACCAGGTCAGCTAAGCCTGATGGGAAGGGTAGTCTCCATGAGAAATGGGAGAATGTTTTCCATTGATCATAAAGGAGAACACTGTGCAAACACTAACAATGACGAGCCCACGTATGATTTGAGTGAAAACCCTGACTATCTTTTGAATTGTTCCATATCAGGAGAACATGGATATCAAACAATACTTGTAGCATGAGTAGTTCCTGTTTCTTACATTTTTTGTTGTTTATAGAGCAGCAGGGTTTTCACACTGAATGGATGTGCGGGTGAATGAATGCATTACACCAACGTGATCACTATTAACATCTAGAATTGTTATCTAAACTCTAAATATTGATGATTTGAATGAACTTTTGATAGGAGTGTGTAAACTTTTTCTTTCTTTTGGGGTGTTGGGGCTTGCTTTAAAAGGTTTGAGCACAACTGCTTTAGTGATTTGCATAAACTGACAGAGACAAAAAAAAAAGACAGTTGATATTTGTTTCACTTGTACTGTAAATGTGCTCCCGAGTGGAAAATGTTAAAGAAGAGCTGAAGCAAGCAAATGTATCAGCTTTGTTCAGCAAAAACATAACCGGCTGTTTTCTAGAAGCAAGGTACCAAATTGTTTTTAAGTTGGGCCACTTTTGTCCACATTAGAGCTGATGCCATAGTGCAAGCAGATTTTGATCAGTGTAACTGAGCATAATGCAGTCAGATTCCTATTACACCTTCAAATAAACTCAACACTCACTAAAAACTATCTTAGATAAAACAAAAAAAAAGCATAATATAAGTAAAAACCATCAACCGTTCTTTCAGCCTTAAAAACATTAGTTTTGCTACCAAATTGGACTTGAGTCCTCTCAGAATGACTGTGAACTAAGGTTCGTCCTTTCAATGTCAGTTATGCAAGTCCACACACTCACAATCAACGGCGGCCCATGTGTGCACGTGGTCTTTGTATGATCCTACGAGACGAGCAGAGCGGTGGGCAGGCAGGGTGTGAAGGGGTGGATTGGTGAGGGACACAGAGACGGAGAGAGGGAGCGAAGGGTTGAAGGTCTAATTAATGGAAATGTAGGTTATTAGTCTCCTGATGAGGACACTGGCAGAGAATTAATTAACAATTATAATTAGCAAGATTGTTAGAGAGCAAAATGGTGTCAGCCAGCGAGATAAGAGTGAGCTAGTGTGCAGACGAGCGTGTGCGTGTTGGAGGCTGTCATTGTGTGTCTTTGTTTGAGAGGGAAAAAAAGAAACAGCTGTGTGAACATGCCCTATCTGACAGTGATATATGTCATTTCAGCATTAGTCATGCAGGAGCAGCAGCTGATTGGAAATGATTAGGGGCTTTTCCTTCATTTGAACTACTAGTAGACCTTCCTCTGTGGAACTGTCTGCACTGCTGTCATTTTTGGGCCCCTAAGACTCTAACTCTTCATCAGCCTTATCTTGGATGAGTCATGCTCTTGTTCTGTTGTTGTCACAAATAAATTAGAAAGATGTCCTTGCACAGATAGACAGGGAGGGGGCAACAAAAATAGGAGCTGTTGATGATGCACTCAAAGTAATAAGTGCACTGAAAAAAATGTAACAAATGGCTCCCAACCTTTCCTCCCCATGCGGCGAGATGAGAAAGCACTTGCAGCTCTAAAGTGTCTGTATCAGTGTGCTTTTGCATGCCCATGGAAGCATGCTTTCCAGTGTTTAATCATAAGAGTGAGGGGGGGAGCTGGTGTGCAGCCAGCCAATGATGCATTAAGGTTGCCAACTAAAAAGTACACACATAGCAAAAACACACATTTGGTCCATATGATTAAAGGTAAAGGGACATTAGGAAAATTAGGATGCATCCTCAAACCTTAGAGCCAAATCTCTCACCCCAGTGGTTTCCCACAATTACCCATTATTCTCCTTTTGATATTCCAAAAGATATTTTACTCAATCTACAAATGGCTAGGTAACCTTTTTTTCTGACCATTGATTAATGAAACAGAAAATTTTTCACTGATAGGATCTTTTTTTTTTTTTACTAATTTCACGGATCCATTATTGTCTAACAAGCTCTTATTCGCATTGAGCAGTGACTTAAACCTGGCAGGCGGGCCTTCTCCTCCAATAAAATTAAGGCAAATTGACTTGCCTCACTGTTATTTGTGGAATCAGGGTAGAAGCGGTGTCTGTGGTAATCATATTTTCCCATTAATTTTATCTGCTCGAAGCAAACTGGCTCTGTTTTGTGTCAGTGTTCTGTTGGGAAGCACTTCTAGTTACCTTTTTAATCAAATGTGGTCTGCTGCGCTTTTGGGAGAGCGCAACAAAGTTCCATGTCAGTCAGATGAGACGTTTGGCAGGCAATCAGGGTCTGTCAACATGGCCTACAAACTCTCAAAGCAGCAGCAAATAAGCCCACTCTCCATATTTATTTTACTGCTGACCTGCCTCTCACTACAACAGCAAACAGGCCTGAATGAAAAGCCAGGCAAACAAATTTGAGAAAGCTGCATAAGTCAATTAAAATCTTTGTGTTGAAGACCCAAACATCTGGATTCAGCTTCAACATACTGCATTGATCACCTAGTAATACATTATTTTCCACCACTTCCACAATGCTCCATAGTCTCAAATACTTTATTACATCCTTATAACTCTTCATACACTTCACTTTAGTGACAACATTTCTGTTTCTCTCCCACGAGAGCAGGAAGTAGCTCTGTGTGTACTCTGGTATACTGCTTGGCACATATTCTAAATGTGTTGTGTTGCACAAAATTAGGAAAACTATTACTTGTTGTTTCGGATTAGAAATTTTGCATTAAGGCCTATGATTCATTGACCAGAGCAGCACTAGCAAACTATAAACATAGCCCCAATGTAGCATCATGCTTGTATCAAGTTCAGTCATTTTCTTTTTACAGTTGTAGAAGGTAACCGACCAAAAACTTACAAAACATTTTCGCATTTAACAAAGTGATTCAATTCGCATCGGCAACAGGAAAAGATGGTTTGGCTTTGCTTTTTGGTTAGGTACTCTCAAAAGTGTTCTTTCAATCTTTTTTTTTGCAATATCTGTCCTCTGAAATTAAACGAAGAACTGATTACAAAACACACAAACCTTCAATGATGTGATTTAGTAAACACCATGAATGTATGGTATTGGCATATTGATGAAACCATTAAACTAAATCATTTGGGGGGGGGGTTGAGTTTTGCAAGAAAAAAAACATTAGCAACTCATGCAAATATTGTATCAATGAATTTCAAACTCAACCTAAAGGCATCCATAGCCAAAAATGTGTTTTTTGGTTTACTATGGGAGAGGAATACAGATCCTCCCATTAAGGTCACTTAACATTCTCTTCACGGTCCATCTCCTCCGCTTAACATATGATCATGTTTCTGATCATATCTATATAAATGCATTCCACAAACAGAGAAAAAGGTGACAAAGTACAAACAGACGGAAATTGGCCAACAAGCAGACAGACCATTTGACCATGTTGACAGAAACTGATCCCTGTGATTGTGCTGCAAACATATTTTGAATGACATTTTCCAAAAATGGCAACAGAAAGTAAAATAGCATGCCCATTAGTTTCACTGTGGTATCAAATTCAGATGTCAAAGTCTAGACTCAAAGAGTCAAACAATAAAAAATTCTCTACAAGCCTCTTAGTAGAAAATCTAACTGAGTTAAATTGAAGTACACTTATTTTCTGGTAAAGTCTGAGTCTGGAGCTCCTTTGTGAGGGCTCAGACAAAATATTTGTTCAATAGGCGGTTACTTGAAGAATCCTACGTTAAATCTTTACCAGTTTAAACTGTTCACTCAACTCTAGCTGTTCTGTGATGAAAGGGGGGTTAAAGCGGCTTTGGATTCATGTGTAAATATTCATTGGGATCATCACTTTTGCTCCCCGAATAATTTTCATGAGTTCTTACACTAATAATACATATTCATTTTAACGGCATCGAACATGCTTTCATGCTTTCCTGCGTCAAAAAAATATTTATGTTTGTCAGCTCCTGTCTCACTAAGTGAATATTGAGGCTAAGGCCTTGAACATTTTGATTTTAGAAGGGTAGCCAAGTCAAAGGGTCCTCTACTAACTAACACGAGTCACACAGACATGCAAGCTGAAACATATTACTATTCACCATATGAGCAAAATACTAACAAGAACTCAAAGCCTCAAGAGTGGGATGCCAAAGCTTTCTTACTGCTGCACAGAGGAAGAAAAGGTTGTGAACACATTGTGCTGGAGGGGAAAGACTAAAGCAGGAGGGCAGGGGATTCAGAATAACCGGAGTGATTGGATAATGAGGTGAATGGAGAAAAAGGTAAAGTCTGAGGAGATCTTAATCTTCATCCCAGTTTTCTAGGATGAATTCCCTTTGGGCAGGTGGTGGCATTAGACACAAAGACACTCAGAGACACACAGAGAGAGACAAACAAGAATTTTTTTGGAATAATCATTGTGCCCTAGATGTATAGGTATGGTTGCTTCAAACTAACTGGTCAGACGTCGAGGCAGACCTAAACTCTCTGTTGTTGTCACAACGCTATCTGAAGAACTGTTTGCATACAAAAGTATATATTCTCTCCACTTTAAATTGTCACCATAAGGCCGAAGAAACCCCTGAGCATGAAAATGGCAAAATAAGCCGAAGAAGACATCTGCATGAATTCTTCTTCCACAAACTATACCAAATACTGTCTTTTTCCCCCAATTGAAAATGTATGATTTATCTTTTCTATCCTTGTATTAATCATAATTAAACATCTTGGACCAACAAGCCACATTACAGGCATCATGTTTCGACTTTAGGCACAAGGAAACTACTGCTTTGTATTAACTTAGCAAGCTGTTGATAGAAAGTGGAAGCCTTAGTCTGCACTTTATTTTTTGTAGTGTTTGAGTGTTTTTGATGACACTTCATAGTATAAATAAATAAAAATCCCTTTCTTGCTTTAATTTTTTAATTTTCGGTTTCAGGTTTTACTGGTGTAACCCATTGTGGACCTGCGTTTGCATGAGCTCATGTACAACAATGGAAAATATACTGATCACTTGTTGTCTGGTAGATCCAGTAAAAGATCAATTGGTATTTAGATTTAATATCTATTTATTCAATATGATAAAGAGAATGAAAGCGAGCAAAATTTGCTTTAAAAAGTTTTTTCCATTTTTGTCTAAACATGCTTGTTGCTAATACAGCCAGTGGAATACCTACAGAGTGCAACATATATTGTTTGGGACAGTGACAAGTAAGCAAGCATACTACGTTACAAACGCATAGACCCACATGAAACAGAAATGACAGACAAGCATGTGTAAACAAATGGTTTCCGTCTCTCTCACACAAACAAACGCTGTGGCATCAATTGTAGGTCAGTTAGCTCATTTATTCCCGGTTTAAGCCCAGTGTGGCACATGAGAAAATGGAGGAAGCACGAGATTGGTTGTGTGGCTGGGGAAAAAGAATGAGATGAAAGGATGCTGGGATGTTTTTTCAACTCCAGAGATCAAGCTGATGGGTTGTAGAAGCCTGGGGCTTTGCACGCATGATAAAAGAGAAACACAACACCCTTTCCGCATGTGCTGCGCATGTGAGGGTAAACTGTGTGTCGATCTAGGCAGATATAGATTTTGATCAGAAGAACGAGACGTTAAAATGATGGAATATTCTGTGTTTGACTGCTGAAGTATTTCTGTTCGAAAATATGTCTTTCATGTGCAAAACGCAGCAGCATAAACAAAGACACAGAACAAAAGCAAACAGGATGTATTAACAAAAAGCAATAAGAGGAAAAAACCCTGTGAGAGGATAGAGTGATCGCAAGGAAAGAACAAACTGTGTTAGAAAATGGCAGAATAACCAATTAAATGACAGTCAGTTGAATGAGTGATTATTTAAAGGAAATCAAAACAGAAAAGCAAAGGGAACCTTTTTTTCGTGAATTCTCTGAACGATTGGGGGGGTGAAGGGGTGTAGGAGGGTGAGGCTACGGAACTGCATAGCAAGAGACAACGCGTCGAGACAGAATGCGAAAGACAAAGACAGAAAGGGACTGAGAGTGTGTTAAGCCCTGTGCTGCAGACATGCGTTACAAATCCCCAGGGAGCTGGTGGCAGATCAGTACAGGATCAATCTGCTGCACCTCAGCAGGGACGCAGCACAACGCTTCCATTCCCACACCGCGTTCATAAGTGTCTAAGTGTGTGTGTCACCACCCCGTATGTCTGTTAATGCCCGTGGATGTGTGTGACCATGGACTTGAAACTGAAGTGACTGGAGGTACTGTAGCGTGGAGAAGAGGTGAGGTGGGGAGGAAAAGAATCAGAAGGAAAGCAGAGAGTGCCGCAGTGGCATTAAGATGCTCATCACCCGACCAATCCAAAATATTCATCTTTTTTTGCAAGTGTAGGATTAAACATTTGAACAAAATGCATAAAAAGAATGACCCAAAAATCAAAAGTATGAAAACTTCATGACTGTTGGCATCTCATTCTACAACAGATGATGGGACAAACCAGGGATAAACCCCATATAAGGGGGGGCAAGGATCAGTTTATCTACTCCACTGTCCCACCATAGTCATTACACAGAAAAGCATAACACTGACCTCAGATCAGTGTTTGGCGAGACAGTGATCCAACTGCCTGTAACTCAATCTTATTAGAGCGTTAAGTCATTACTACATGTACACACAGAGGCCGCACAATGCAATTAGCCATTAGCCCATCACACTGACAAAGCATGGCTAATTAGCAGATCGTAGGCACAGAGGGAGCAGAAACAAAACATGTTTAAGACCCCCTTAGCACTCTTACTGAGCATCATGTGTCAGGTACTTATTAGATGTCGTCTTATGCTTGACTGAACTGTATTTGTGAGGACATTCTAAATTTTGGAAACCAGGAAATCCAGATAATCATGGGAAACTGAAGATAACACTTAGTCAAATTCTGTTTAATTTACCTTTCTGTTGTGCAGAAGACTATTCATAAAGACTGAGAATCTAAGAGGCACCACACTGTTCTGTCACATTAGTCTGAATGATCCACCAGGAAACTGCATCAGGGTAAATCTATTCAAATATTTCTACTCTGGTCAGCAGAGCATCTGTGTTGTTGTTGACATAGAGCTGTTGAAGTGGTTCTTACTTGTTTACTTCTGGCAGAGGTTGAGAGCTGTGGCAGTGTATTAGGTATGTTGCTCCCTTTGAAGACGAAAGAAGAGGATTATGCTCAGTCCACTCTGGCTAGATAAAAGCAAAAGTCTGACAAAAACCGAGAAACCTCTGACAAATATGTGCAAACAGTGACTAACACACACACACATTGCTCAAGAAACAGACCAAGAAAAGTTCTTTTAGAGCTGTACATTAAAATCTTTCAAAGAGTCCTGACTGAGTTATAGATTCTTTGGAGAATCGTGTCACAAGGGAAAATGCATACTCAGACGCTTCAATCCCAAAATGCTTTTTCACAATCGCATTCCTAAAAAGAAAGAAGTGGAAGGAGACACAGCAGTATTAATTAAAGAGAATCATATTTTATGAAGCAATTCTCAGGAAGTAAGTGCAGCACTGACCCTCCAGCCCCACCCCAGACAGACAATGTCAAATAAACTAACACATTTAAATTAGGGCATAGACCAGACCAGTCTGGGCTAGGAGCAACATCACCCTACTAGCAACCCGCCTTAGCAACCCGTAAGTAGGCCTGTAGTGTTGGCAAGGTTACTAGAGCAGAACTGGGCCTTGTACTATGCTGAGAATACACACACTGGTTTCTGTGGGTATGTGTTCTGTCACTGCAGGGCAGGATTTTCATGGTGCAACATGCAGACCCTAGACCTGATGAAGGCTACGTGTGACACTCCTGTTTTTCCATGATATAATTCATGGCCGATTCAGCCAATGAGGACCCTGTTTGAATTCTGGAGCAGCACACGTATCGATTCCCAGGTCACGGGCCATTAGAGGGAGGAGGTGAGCTTGAAGCTGCATCGAGATCACGGACAAACTCAGGCCCAATGTTTGCCTGGAGCGCACTGTGCTAGACTGGACTGGAGCATCAAACACATGTCATTTGACAAAAATCAGACAAAATCAAAGTATATCAAAGAAATAAATCAATAAAGACATAAATCAAAGAAGGAGCAAGTCAGCAAGGTACAATAAACGACTAATCTAAAGTCAGGGACAGCGGGACAGTACACTGCAGAGCAACGGGGTACACAGCATATATACATATATATATATACATATATATATATACATATATATGAGCAAAGGATTACTGCTTCAGTAGGCTGTTGATTTGTGCTCATGCAATACATCATGTTCTGTCTCGACATGAAACGTATTTTATATTCAATATTAGAAAAATGGAAATAAACGCACATCTGTCTCCACAGGTTTCAGGCCCACAGTGACATAAAGCTTTAGGGATAACATGCAAGGCAGCACAAAGTTATGATTTAAAGATTAATCAAGACGATACCAACACTCGAAGCCATTTCAAGTCAAACCAGTCCAGCCTAGATCAGCACTAACAGCAGAAATGCGCTGTGTCGCTACACTCTTTCAAAGTCATCCTTTTGGATCTCGCTTTCTATTCATGGGGGTCAGGGCTGATAGCAGATATTTGACCAGTTCTTTGGGGAAAGTGAAGGACATTATGCTATATTACCCAGCAGGCACCAGGTGGTGGCGGTGCAGAGGACACCATGGCAACGCCATTAAAATGCCATGGCAACACCATAGCAACTGTGGCCCCACTTGCTCGCTGGTGGTGTGGTACAGCCCAGACTTGCTACAGTGGTGTGGTCGTCAGATACACACTTCAGTCACATCAGTAACAGTAACATTGTTCATGAATTATTTCATCAATCAATTACGTGATCATCATCAACAATCAGTCAAAAGGAGCAAGAACACAGTATCTACTGGTCTCTGTTTTTTGCTAAGTGAGAGACAGACAGAAGGATGAGCTGATTTGAAAATAAAGTGGTCAAAAGTAAAAAAGCAAAGGTGGATGGGTTCATTAAAACAAGTGAGATGTGACCACCATGTGATGGAAGTTTAAAAGAGCAGAGGTGTAGATGGTTTGTAGCCTGTTAATGGAAACCTGTTAAAGAACCACAGAGTGCAGCAGAAAGCAAAAGAGATGCAGAGTGTGTGAGAGAAACATATTAAGATGTGAAAGCAGCAAATGTAAAAATGTAATGTTAGGTAGTACAAGAGGAGTGACAGACTGATAGTTATAGTAGATACAGATGGATAGAGAGTTTTGACTTTTACTTGTCTTTTTTGTCACAGGCACTAATGTCTTCACAGTCATATAGGAGGAATCAAAATTCAAAAATGATTTCAAGGTCTAGAATCGCTACAAAGCTAAAACATTTAAAACTATTTCATCTAACACTTCCTCCAAATATACCAAACTTAACTAATATATATATATACCTGTATGTATATATATGTATATATTTATTTGTACATATATATTTCTTTATAGATAAATGATAGAATTCAAATGATGACTGAATACAATAAAATATCTCAGTTAAATCACAGTATAACATGGTACATTCTCAAAAACATAGTATATTTCAATATATTCTTTTTTTTCCTCAGCATAAAATTAAATAAATAAAACAAAATAAGCAAAGGGATTTTTAAGAGTCACTTCTGTTCATGCAGTCACAGACTTAAGTATTAGCGCCTCGATAGAAATCATTAATGCTCAATGACACACCAGGTTTAAGCCCTGTTCATTGTTTGAAAATAACTGTGTTCTAACACACAGGAAGCAGTCAGAGTGTTGCCGTGGTTTCCACTACCGGGCTGCAGTGTACAGGGACCTCGCTATCTCACTGAAAGGGGGCTGTCCTGGTTCCCAGGCATATTCTACAATTGACCTACACAACCCCACCATTAATCTCTGTGATTTCATTCATCTAAACATGCAATGAGACTGGGGCTTTCCAAAGGATGGGGTAAAAGCATTTCTCTAAAAACAGGTTGTTTAAAAAATTGCCCCAACGCAGACTTAGAAAAAAGCAATCCGTGTGCAGACAAAAGGTACAGCTGGCCTCAAGAAGGGCAAAGCAGTGAAAAGGGGGAAGTGAGAAGGTCGACTAAGTCTTCGATCTGTGACGACATGCACAAATACAACGCACAGCCCCTCACATAGCAGGTCAACCCCCTCCCCCTTCCTCTTACCATTATCGACAGCATCCAAAAGCTACAAAGTAAGTAGATGATCTTTTGCTACATCATGTCAACGCTACATTCAACTACAATTGAAGAAGAGCTGGGTTGTGGCTGGTCTTAGTGTGAGAAATGAGGTGGATATGCTGACAGTATGAAAATAGAGTGTATGCTCTGCAAGACTGGCACGCTTGCACAGTAGATGGCTTTTGCTGCAGCTCACAGCAGGTACCATGCTACATATAACTTCTTTGTCATGAGCTTTTTGTATTCAAATTGACCTAAATTTTACCTAAAGCCAGGTGCTGTAGATTTAGTCAATCTGTTACAATCACACCCAACCAAATTTGCTGAAATATATCCCCCAAGAGAATAAAACAGAAACATAAATAAAAGATGACGTGGAATGTTTGACCCTGACGAGAATATTTGATCTCACATATTTAAGCAAGAAAAGAACATACAACAATGAGCCACTGCATCCCTGTTACACTGAAAGTGGAAATATTGCTCAAAGTCAATCAGGACTTATCACCGACTGCATTCAGTTAAGTGTCTGCTCCGAATGTGCACTTCAAAACATTCACAGTATGTTGTTCAGTCTATTTGCAAAAGAAAAAATTAGTAACAGATAACTTCCTTGTGCGGCTATCTCGGCATAATACTGTTTGACCATCGCTTGCAGTGAAATTAATGGCCAATGTCAGCAATATTAGCTAACTTCTAGTGAAATCGCCATGTCAGCAAAATGTGGTACCATGAGATTGTGCATTTACAACTATGGCACACGTGAAAAATACAATGAAGAATTGTGCTTCACATAATCCATCATCCACATGGTCCACCGTGGCACAATATTAGAGGCAACATAGATGCATATCCTCAGAGGGATTTTGCAATGAGCTGCACTTGGTTTGAATTCCTCTTGGTTCCCCTGAATAAGTCCTGACTTTCGTGAAAGTAATTAGGTTCATAGCTGCACACCTCTTGCTCTGTATCACGTCGCTACAATCATCAAACTGACCGCGAGACTCTTACACAACAGTCTCATTTGAATATTATGCAGCCATCTAGTGCCAATTACAGATATTGCATCAATCACCCCCTTGATCCATTTCCATGAGTGAATTATGTGTTAGTTGTGTGGAAAGAATAGATGGGATTTTATTTAAGAAACCAATTTTGCCTAAAAGCTCTTGAGTGGAATCTTGGCATTGATATTGAATAATTCCCACTTCCAACACTAGCCACATCCAGCCTCCTCCTTATTAAAACACTAACACAGTCAGAGAAGTATATTGATAGAATAAAAATAGGAGATGAAGACAGAATCTGAATAAGAAACGAAAAATAAAGACAGACATAAATTAAATTCTGCTACATGTCTTTTTTTCTTAGTATTATTTCTCTTTTAATGTTTTGTTTGTAGTTCAGATTCTTTGATACTTGGTTCAATTTATGGTTGGACCAGAGGTGACATGACAGGCTCCAACAGGGTAGAGGAAAAAAGGTTCCTGTTCAGTCTGATTGGTCAAAAGATTTTGTAGTAAAACGTGACATCACATAGATGGTCCTGGGGTAGAGCTAGATGGGTCTGACGATGTCATGAGGTCAAAGGGCAAACAGGTACCACTGTCCTCACTGCCCATTGAAAGGTGATCAGGCAGAGTGCACGAGAGAGGTGACTGCATTGCTTTTCATATCAACTGATTTAAAAAAGGGAAGAAGAGGGAGCAGTCTCTCCAACAGCAAGAAGCAGTCCACCACTCCAGTTTAAAAGCTAACAGCCAACGAAGATAGGGAGACAGCCTTTTTTTTCTTTTGGGAGAAGGTGGGTCTCTCCTCATCCCACAAAGGTGTGTTCTCAAAGCCAGAGGGAGGGAGACGTTTTGAGCATAATCTGTGTGCTTGTGTGTGCATGCATGTGTGTGTGCAAACATGACATCATTACTCACAAGTTGGAGACTACTGTTATCCACAGTTGTGACTCGGGGAGGGGAGGAGAACCGAGGATGACATCACAAAGCTCATTTCTGAGCAGAGGAGGAGTTCCGGAGCTGCTGTCTCCGGAGAAGCAGCCTCACCTTCACTCTCATCGTCGTGGGACCCATCCAAACGGATGTAGCTCACCCTGGTGTGGCGTCTCACTGTCGCCCTCACGAGAACTCGCACAATGGAGCAGGTGCCAGTAGCGGTGCTCTCACCGAGAGAAGTGTTAGCAATAGAACTACTGTCCATATTAGTTCCTGTTGTGACGGTTGCTGATTGATCACCTAAGGCCACCAAGGCAGCAATATCTCTGGGGTTATCCCTGGCTCCGGCTGCCATGGCACCATGGTTTTCAATAGCGGTGGTGCTTGCTCTCACGTCTCCCTCTCTCCTCTCCCCCTGTCATACCTCACTCTCAAGGCTGGAGAAGTGGGCCGAACCTCGGCGTGAGCACAGGCTCTTGGCTTTGAGTGGCAGGTGGGGGGAGTAGAACCTCCGTGGCTGTGGCACAGAACGCAGTCTCTGGTACTGGAGTTTGGCGCTGGCTGAAGACTGAGCCTGGGCCTGGCCTGTCATCCCTACCCCTGGTGGTGGTGAGATGGAGGATGAGGAGGGCGGAGGTGGGATGGGCATTGGAAGGGAGGTAGGAGACATCGACGGCTGCTGTGGTGGTGATGGTGAGGGCTGTGGTGGATGATCTGTTGGCTGTGTGCTGAGGCTGAGGTTAGACTGGCTGCCTGATTTGGCCTGACTTGAATCTGGTTTAGGAGGCAGAGACTTCGGATGGGGAACCCCGCTGAAGCTGTGGCAGTGGGGGAGAAGCTCCTCTTGGCTGTGGGAAAGCGCAGAGGCTCCTCTCTTGGAGTGGGAGGTGTGCGAGCGGCTGTGGGGATGTGGATAAGGATGCGGTTGGGGGTAAAGGCTACAGGAACACATGGTTGCCCGACCTGATTCTTCCCCTCTTTCCCTACTCCTCCCCTTGCTCTTCCCTCCTCCACTCTTCCACTTTTTCTCTCCCTTCACAGGAATCTTGTCCATAGACCAGTATCGTCTAGGTGGAGGGAAGGCTGTTGGGGGCGTAGGCCACTGCGAACCCAACCCCCCACTCCCTCCCCCAGAACCCCAACCAACTGGCCCTGATCCCCAGAAGTCAGTACCAATCCAGCCCTCTGCTCGGGTTCCCAGTAAAGAATCATCTCGGCTGTTTATACTACCCCCTTTCTCTCTGGAAGGGTAAGTACCAAAGAACCAGCCTCCTCCACCTATCCCCCCAATTCCACTGCTCCCTCCTGCACCTTCCTCCCAGTATCTTTCAAAACGACCAAACTCTCCTGAAGAGCCCTCATCTGAGTAGCTGTCTTCTGCCCTGGCCCTGTCCCTCTCCGACTCAGAAACTGCCCCCCTTCCTGCCCTCCTTCCCCTACTGTCCATCCGCTCCCTCACTCTGTCCCTCTCCTCCTCTTCCTCATCATCGTCGTCATCGTCATCAGAGTCCCACTCTTGGAAGGACAGCCCTTCTCTTGTCTGTGCTTTGTCTTTTTCATAATGCATTAACAGCGGGCGGCGCTCCCCAACTCTACCACTATCTTCTCTATCTGTCCCTCCACTTCTTCTACGCTTGGATGATGGAAGGAGTGGGTGAAGGGATGTTGGAGGAGCACCAGAGTTATCTCCTCTTCCATTCACCCAAAATTTGACAGATGCAGGGAGTTTATTCAAGTTGGGGTAGCGGCTAGTTGGTGTACGATGTCTTGAATGAGAGTGTGAAGATTTGGGACGCCTCTCCCTGTCCTCCTCGTCCCTGTCATTCCCTTCCTCACCTCCGTCTCTCCTGCCTCTTTCCCTCTCGCCATCCCATGAATCCCGCCCCTTGTCTCCAAATGGGCTCCTATACTGGCCAGAAAAGGAAGAGTAGTCTTGTATTCCTCCTTCTCTCTCGCCCTCTGCTTCTCCGTCCCTCTCTGGCTCTACATCTCCCTCCTCTGGCTCAGACCGTTTTCCGCCAGTTGATTTCTTCCTTTTCTTTGTTTTCAGTGCCTTCTTTTTCTTCTTTTTAACCTTTCTCCGCTTCCTTTCTCTCTCTCGTTCTCTTTCTCTTTCCTCTCTCTTTTTCCTCTTTTTGCTCTTTTTCTTCTTCTTCTTCTCTTTTTCTTTCCTCCTCTTTTTTTCCCTCTTTTGTCGGTCAGCATCTCCACCTGTTCCGCTCCTCTCTCTTTCACTCCAGCTTGCCCACCACTCTTGGAGCTGCGACAGTTGGCTCCCACCTCTTTCTCTCTCGCGTTCCCTTTGTCTGTCACCCCAGGATGTGCGTGGTTTCCTGGGCGGTATGGGGGGTGGAAGGCGGCCGTGGCTGAAGGAGCGTGGCCTGATGATTGAACGTTCCCTGTCTCTCCCCCTCCCAAGAAGGAGGCTTGACTCCTCCGTCAGCTCTTCATCGTCGTCGTCATCCTCTCCATCCATCCCTCCAGTCCTGTCCCGCGTGCTCCTGGAGGAGCTGTACGAGTAGGTAGGTGATGTGGAGCGAGATGATGAAGCAGATGAGGACGAGGATGTGGACGAAGTGGTTGACGAAGAGGAAGAAGATGTATACAACAAGGATGCAGATGGGGAAGGAGGGGTATAGGAAGGGCTGAGGGGTACTGGTACAGGAAGTGAGAGCGGAGGAGAGAGGGGGCGTGGCCTCCTCCCTCCTCCCTCCCTCACAACATCTCGCGTTCCTCCCCTCCGCCCCAGCGGCAGAATGTTCTCGTAAAGCGGCCCTCCAGGCTCTTTAGGCTTCTTCGGCCTCCGCTTTCTCCAGAAGGACGAGGGGAGAGGGGGAGAGGGGTGTGGCAGTGGGGGTGTAGGGGGCAGAGGGGCCTGACTTTTAGGAGGCAGTCTGGGAGTACCCAGAGCTTTCACAGCACCTTTCCCCTGACCTCCACTGCCACCTCCCACCACCTTCTTCCCCACCCCATGGTCCATGCCTTTCTCAGAGTAGAAGGCGACACTAGCTGGAGGGGGCTGGGGGTGGCCCCTAGGCATAGTCTTGGGGGTCTGGGACCCTGCCTGCTGCTCCATGCAGGGCCCCAGTCCCTCAGGGTCAATGGGACCATAGTATCTCTTATAGCCATCAAGTCCCCCGCCCCCTCCAGTAGTTGAAGCCCAGTTTGGTGGAACTTTCTGAGAAAAGGCTCCCATGTCAGTCATGGCACCCCGAACAGCCATGGGGTTGGTGGCTGTGGCAGATTTGGGCAGCCTCCAGCGATCCACCACAGCCAGCCTGCGGTCTGGCCGGGGCAGGAAGGTGGAACAAGGGAGAGGTGCACCAGCAATGGGGGTGTTGGAGGCACCCAGTGCTGTCCCAGAGTGCACCATGGTGGGAGGTGAGCCTGGTAGAGGTGTTTTGTAGACAGGCTGTGGTTGCTGCTGCTGTGGTTGTTGCTGCTGTTGTGCCATGGCAATGGTCGGGTTGCTCATGGCGGTTGAGACCACATGTGGCTGTGATGGCACTGTAACCATTGTGTGGTGGTGCGAAGGCAAAGTTTTTGCACCACCTGGTGCTGTTTCATCCTCAAAGCTACAGCAGCTATACATGCCCTGAGGGGAAAAAAACATATAAAAGATGGTCATATATTTAAAAGATGCCACACCGAATAGCAGCAGATGACAAAACTAAATTGACTTTTTAAAACATATTGTAATTTATGGAAAGATATACTTTAACACATAATAGGAATATATATATTCTGTATCCATCAGAATTCCCATATATAAACGTAAGAAATAAATACGAACAGGGGTGGTTGAGAACAGAAATAGAAGTAAAACAGAACATCTCAAATAAATAATTAAAAAGGAATGTGAGGCTTTTTTTAAAGATAACACTCATTCCTATTCATAGCTGAGTTATGCGCTGTGTGATTAACACCACTGCACACAAAAATGCATAAATTACAACTACAGAAGTGAATACTGGACAAACTTTCACTTTAGCTAGAATAATCACAACCATATGGTGTGTCTTGTTTCTGTCAAGGTCACTGTCAAAGGAACAGGATACCCGTGATGTGAGAAAAATTGAATTTCAATTAATCACATGCATTGACTGAGTCAAAGTGAAGCTACCTAAGACCTTACACTTTCTAATATTCACCCTCATTAAAAGATAATGGCTGAGAAAAGCAGGATAACATCTTCTTACACATGCCCAGAAGTCTGTTTATTAATCACATTGCCACAGGAAAAACTGTTAAAATGCCATGTCAAGTAGCAAATATATGTTCCTGAAACACTTCTGAATGTTTGCACAAGAGTACACGTGAAGAATTTAGAGCGCAGGTGAAGGAAAAAGCATTACACACACACAGGAAAAAACACTTACCCTGCTGATTGCTAGGAGAAAATCCAATTTGCCAGAACTAGTAGCCATGCAGTGGCGCAGCTTCCAGTAGACTAAGTGTTCCCAGGCAAACACCAGCAGACTGAGGCCCATAGCCACCAGCAGCATGTAGAAAACCCCAGCCATGTTATCAATGTCCAGTTTACTGCTCATCACCTCAATTTTATCGTTATGGCAGATGCCAGACAGCCATAGGCGTTCAAGCATCTCAATCTCATCTGGAAGGAAAAGGACGACAGGAAGTAGAAATTAAGGCAAGTGAGAGGGAGCACAATATCAGAATAACCAAAAGAATAAGGGGTGAGCAAAGGTAGAAAGAACGAAAACAGGAAGAGAGTGGGGTTAAAGAAAACAATGCAAAGAAAGGATGACATGTAAAGTCTGGTTGTAGTGGGTAAAAATGGTCAGAAAGGCATCATGGTTGATGGTAGGAAAGTAAAGGTAGAGATGAGAAAGTTTATTTCAAGGGTTGCTGCTAATAAACACTGAAGTGCAGCAATAAAGTATTGCTTGTTGTTCAAGGTGACTTCTCAGGGTCAGAGGTCAGCACTATAAAACACTGCGGTTAAAGAAACAAAGAGAAAAGAGCAAGGCAGGTGGGGATACAGAGTCCGAAACAATAAAGTAGCACTAAGAAGTAAAATGGCATCGACAGTCTAATCTCAACACTGTAACCTAAAGTAAATGAGCTGAAGAGGGGAAGGAGAGACCAGGAGCCACACTGAGATGGGCGGGTAGTTGGAACAAGCATGGACAGGAGGGTTAGAGGTAATGAGAGAGTTAGGAAGAATGCCTTGTAAAGAACCAAAGGGAGCGGTATTCGTTCTCTGTCCACAAAGGCGTCAGGGGAAATGAGACAGCGTTAGAGGGTGCTGAAAGACGGGGAGCAGAGATGGAAGACGAAAGGTTGAAATTGTGTCATTATGACAAAGTGTGGAACACTCCTCAGCTTGAGGAGGATGAGAGGAGAGTTAAGGAGGGGAAAAATGGGACGAGAGGGAGAACCGATAGGCGAGGGACAGAGACACAGGCAGAGAGAGAGAGCAGAGATCATAATCATTTAATTGTCCTGGAGAGATGGTCAGAATCTCCATCCAGGTGGTAAGCTCTGCAGGGAATTCAAGATTCCCATCTTTTAAGTTACCAGGAACTAGCCAACGCGTTTCTACCCATAGCCCAGCCTTTTCACTCATGATCTCACTGGCACTGGGGTTCTGTACTTCCCTGTTTAGCTTATGATTGGCTACAAGAGCTGCTTGTGTAACCATAGTGATGACCAGCCATAAGATGCGGCATATGATTTCCAACAAGGCCAACTCAACAGAACTTGTGGCGCACGCTTTTCTTATATTAACAACAATGGCGGCATGAGCGGCACTGCAATAAAGAGGTCTAAAGGTTGAGTTCATGCTACGCTAGAGTCTCTGAACGGTTTCACATCAAATGGCTGAAGCAGGGTTTTAAAGCCGACAGGTCACGCATCCGCAGCTTTAGACTGCGCTGCGAAAACTCAAGGTCTTGCCTTTTTCATTTGAGCCATCATTAGCCCTGTTTGCTAGGCTTATCTGAAACCGATTCAGTCGTGTGTGTGATCTGGCAAATGCGCCTTCTGTTGAACACCATTAGCCAATCAGCTGTGCCCTCCAGCTATAGCAACAGTTATACCGCAGCTCACTCCAAAACTAAGGCGGCTGCTCCCAGTCTCAGGTTCAACCATAAAAACATGCACTCCATCATAGAAAGGTCTGTTTTCTAAATTAAAAAGCATAACCCCACTGAAGAGGATTTGTTCGTGTCGTTGACCTCCGTCTGAATCTGTGTCCTGATATGAAAGCAGCAGGTACCTTAGTCAAGAGTTCAGACAAACAGGTGGTCTCGCGTCTGTCCTCCACTTTGCAAATCTCCACTGGGCTTTTTTTCCTCAGCTCTAAGTCTCATCTTGTGGGTCAGCTACCGTTTGACTCACGATGATTCATCTTGCGCTTTTACGCCTCTCTCTTTCAAATCTGACTCTTCTTTTCATTGGTTACCTACCCAGCCCCCCCAAATCTTTGTGATGGCAAATGTTTCTACTTCTCAGGCACAGCCAACTCAGGTCTGCCAAATGTGACAGGTGTGTCAAATCCACTCTGCACCTATGTTGTTCCTGGCAGCCCAGGTCAGGGAGAGCTGGCACAACTGTAAACACAAAGCTGGCGTGCACCAAAAAGACATTTATTAAAGGACACTGTATCTGTGTGTGTATGAACA
The DNA here is from genome assembly GCA_907169785.1 of Menidia menidia. Classification (NCBI taxonomy): domain Eukaryota; kingdom Metazoa; phylum Chordata; class Actinopteri; order Atheriniformes; family Atherinopsidae; genus Menidia; species Menidia menidia. Next base: position 7,558,633 of record CAJRST010038888.1, read on the forward strand.
CACACACACGCATTTGTTAATGTGCAAGCGCCAGCGAGCATGTTTGCATTTTGCTGCATGCCAGATGTGGCACGACTCCAGATACATCCACACACACTGAGCCACACAGTCGTTGAGCAGTAAACCATAACCCGTACAATGCCATGCTTTTATCGCAACATGACAAACCTCTCAGTATTCATAGCAAGAATTCTGAAAAATACCCTGCTGGCCAAGAGCTGAAAATCCAGCTTCTCACATTTTAATATCTTCCTACTGAATAATATATCCTAGGAATCAAAGTCATGATACCATGTTAAAAAAAAACTGTGAATCTGATAAGAGGGGAATTGGAAATCTTGCAATTTAGCTCTTTTGCTTTTATCAGGAAACAAGATGCAATGAGATCAATGCACCATCTCTTAAAGCCGTGGTGTGAATCACCAGAGACAGCAACACGGAAAACAATGCACTCAAAGGGTAGAGAAGTGCTCTGCTATCCCCTAATGCAGTTGTAAAATGAAACAACTCAACAGGGCATGGGAAAATAATGATGTAACACAGTGACACGACTAGGCCCAGCTAAAGGTGTGATGCGGAGTTCTTGGGCTGCAGGGCGATTTCTGAGATACAGCCTTTGAGGGCACGACGAATGTGAACCCCCCTCCTCACTTGCCTCCACATCCAAACAATCTAATCCTCTTCCTTAGTAATCCACTCCGATGATGCCTACCTACAACTGTAAACCTCAGCAGTCAACACCATGCTGTACCTAGACACATCCAGCGTACACAGCTGGTGGCAGGATGGATATGTGTCACACACAACCAAAGCACAGACGGGGTTGTGTATTAAAAACCAACAAACAGCATTCCACAGCCACTGTCCCCCTGCATTTCCTTCAAACAAACACACACCACCACACATTCTCCTCCAGGTCCAGCCACTCAGATCCACACACCAGTCTTATTTAATAGATCTTGGCACCAAATTGGCATTATCAGTGTGTAAGCAGCTAAAGTGTCTGAGTGCCAGAAACAGCTAAAGGGCTTTGTCCGCCACGCCATAAGCAAAGCTGATTTAAAGCATGAGGAAAAGCCAAACACGCTGTATCCCATCTAGACAATAAATGCGTGTGGCAGACTGTGTGAAATAACAATCAAGCATTAGTGGACTGACATCTTTCGCGTAAAACAGATTTTCTCTGTCAAACAGAGCCGGCTATACGCTCACGGATTCATTCTACAGTCAAGCAGACAAACGATGTATTGACAACACTTTCACAGTTGTCAATAATTTGATGATTCAATACATTTCCAATGTGTGTTTATGCATCGGGGCACAACTTTCCCGGGCTCTGGGTATTTTCAGGTGTTCCTTTACTTCTTTTTTATCCTCCATTTCTGTGTCTGTCTCAGCTAAACAGTATTTGTGTAAATCCGTCACCACACAAGTTGTGACTTTTTACAACTCTGACTCACTCAAGTAAATCCTATTTCTCTTTTACCATTCCAAGCAGCAAAAAAAGAAGGCTATGGAAAGTAGGATCAGTTTATTATAAAGAAGAGGGGGAGAGAGTGGGGACTCACATTCACCAGCAAACAAACAAATAACATTCTACATGCTCCCACCACACCTTTTTATTCCCCTCTCTTCCTGTAAATAGAGACTCACATACCCCATCAGCCCAGCCTCATGCATTATTATTCCCACTGACACAATAAAAACACCTTGTATTTTCCACTTTGTTCACTTCATCTACACCCTGCATCATCCATTCATCCCCTGGCTTACCATCTCCCACCAGCTGCAACAAAGCCAGGTCAAGAGGACGTTTCCAGCGTGAGTTTTTGTGCAGGGCGATACCGTAGCCTGTGGTGGCAAAAACCTTCCCCGAGCCTATGGTCATCACCTTGAAGAAATGACAGCGTAGAGATTCTGAGGAAACACATATCCACTCCTCAAAGTGTGTGCAGAACTGCCATGCTTGTGTTAGTCCTCACCTTACAACCTTCGTCCTTCCTGGCCATATAGTTCAATACTGCAGCATCATAAATAAAAGCATCCAGTTTCCTGTAAAGGGACCAGGAGGGAATTAATTCATCATTTAATGAGAGAAAGACAGTACAAGAACTGAAATTCTGACAGAGGTAGGGGAGGATGTATAAAGGTATATTTCTGCGAAGCAACGGTAAAGAGAGCCATGGTGTAAAAATATACGGCAGACAGGCACCGAGAATGATGGAGAGGGCATTAAAAGTTAAATAATGACAAGAAAAGGGAGAAGGGTGGAATAGTAAAGTAGGCTTGGCAGCAAGAGTGAAAACAGAAGGAGAATGGAAAAAAAGGCAGAAATCAGGTAGAGATCTGTGAGTGAGAGGAAGGTGGTGGAGGAGGCAAAGCGGACAAGGAGGATGGGGATTTATACAGAACGAAGAGCACAGTGACAGGGGAAGACAGCGAGGGGGGGGGGGCAGATTTATGCACTTCAGGGGGGTGAAGACATGGGGATAAAGACAGAGAGTGATGAAGATTATAAAGTTAAAATGCAGCCATACAGAGAAAGCACCATAGGACGGGAGAGAATGGACCAGAAAAGAAAGAAATGCTGACAAAGAAATTGTAAAAGAGAACGTGAAAGGGCTAAATTCAGCTAAATCAAATTATTACAAATCTGGCGAAAACCAGGAGGTTCTATTATTTCATATATGTTCACATTGAGTTATATTTGTGGTGATGAGGCCATGTGGATAATTACACAAGCTTAGGATAAAGTATTATTCAACATGGTGATAGAGACCCTCTAATCAAAACTGGAGAGGGAAGATGCTCGCACTGCTATGGGGAGGGAGGGGGGCTGGGACGGGAGAGATGGAAAGAATAAAGGTGAGAGAATTTGTGCAGCAAAGCATGAAGTGTGACAAAAGATGTGAAATGTTAGCTGGAGTTGAAAAAATGCCACTGTGGATGATGGCCTGCTAGAGCCCGAGTGAGGACATTGAAAAAGTGATAAAAAACAATAACAGCAGGCCACCCCTGCTGCTGGGATCTCTGTGCCATGAAACACCATATGAAAACACCATATGTATTAAATGCCTTTTACATCACAGTCAACTAAAAAGTATTATTTAGTTTCATGTTGATGAGATAGTGCTCTGTATGTACTGTCTGTGGTTTTTGGGATGTTCTGTTGCCTGTAGCTGCTCTATGGATTTTTATCTCTACATTAAATAGTTTTGGTTGTAGGAAAAGTATATTCCTCTTAAATAACTTATCGGTCCAATATCACTGTTTTAAAGCATGCAGTGTATGATTGTGAGTTTTAAACCAATCGAGTAAGGATGGAAACTGTATTTAATCTTAAAACGGCAATATATTTTGGCATACGACTAAAATGAAATCAGTTTTATCTGCAATTCTGTTGTAATTAGTGATAACAGACTGCAATAAAGAGTTCTAATTCTTATCTACTTAACTTTAAACAAGAGGGCAGAATATGGAATGAGTTGAGAGCACATGGGTTGCTCTGGGATCAGTGTTGGTTCAGGAGACACAACGCCTGTCAGGATGATGTGTTTATTTATACTGCACAGACGGAGGCAAGGCGCTGCTCAAACCTGAACGGAAACCGTTTTTAAACACACGCCGGAGAGATAAACAATCTCAAAATACCTGACTAATTTTGACAACGTTGTCAAAATGTTGTGGTGAAAGTTGCTCTACAGAATAGAAAACTTATTGCTAAAAACATACATTAATGTTTTTTTATCAGTTCATGATGGGCATGTTCCATTTGAAGAGAAAAATCTAAACCCTTAATTGTAATAATGTGCAGCGAACTGGACGACGGGTAGGAGTTATCATAGAAATTTTACACAGGTTGTCAAGACCTTTTTAGTCCAATAAAGTGTAAGAACAAACAGAACTCATCTCTTTAATTTGAATTTGCCTTACGCAGAGTGATTGCAGCAGAGCTCTGTCTGGAGAAAAGAAAACCTAATCTGCTTTGGCTGACTGTGGGGGAAACATTGAGTTGACTTTCTAATGAGGAGATTTTGTTTGCCGTCACTTACAGTCACAGATTCTGCTGAGACACAGCTTTTTGTTCCACAAAATCAACAGCGTTTGCCTTTGTGAGCGCGTGTGCTGCACAGTTCTTCAGTTAGACCTCTGTAGCGCTGCGTAGGAATCATTTGACCTGAAGCATGTGCGACTGTTAGGGATCAAATGGGAAAACCCAACGCTGAAAAACAAAGCCAGTAGGGGCTGTGATAAACACTGCAGCATGCGGCTGCCTACTACAGAATCTTTTTCAGTTTTCATTTAGGCTGTCCTGTCTGCAAGAAAAGCATATTTTTGGTTTAGTTTATTATGTTAATGCGTTAAGTGCTGTACAATGTTAAACAATTCTTTTAATCAATTAATTTGCGTTAACGTTGAAATGTTTGTTACAGCTACAGGGTGAATGAAAACATTTACTGTAACCATTGCCTGAAAGAAAAAAATCAGGGAAGGGGATCGTCATTCTATGAACGATTCCCAGTAGACCCTGATTTTGGGGTAATGCTCGGTTTTGTCTGGGGTGTGTTCACCTGCCTGGATGGATGTATGGTTGCTCGGGCCTGCTATGCCCACAGAGCTGCAGCTTTTCCAAAGTCAAGCAGAGAGGAGAGCCTGTTTAGCTCCTTGAGAAAGTTCTTATGAGACCAAAACTGCTCGATAATGTTGTCAGAATGTGGCTCAAGAGAGCCCTTTGCTCCGTGTGCAGATTTAGAAAGACAGCTGGGGCGGATGGCCGTTTTTGCCATTTCAGCCGTTTGTAAGTAGCATTTGGGTTTTTTCCTTTGCCATCGCTCCATGAGGTGTAACGAGAAACAAAGGCAAATGCTTAGTTTACATGGCAGGTTTTTGTTTTAAGAGTGAAATGATAACAGCAAAGCTCTCCGTATGGACTAGAAACAGGAGATCTTCTCCTTGTAATCACATTACCACCCATTATACCGTATGAGCATCCACAGAAAATGTGAAGTTAGATCATGCTGTGTTGCATGATGAGACATTATTACAGTCTTGCAGGGAGTCCTCTCCCATTACTTCCTTTAAGGCCAATGTCGGCTTTAGGTTTGGTTTTCTGTGGCTGAAGAAAAACAGTTGTAGCAGAGAAGCGAAAAGATAGGGGCAAAATAAAAGAGAGAGAAGATAGACTTTATCGAATCAAACCGCTGAACACAGGATTTGCTAATTCAGTGTTGGGCCAAAATCTGATCCCTTTTTAAGTCTTAACCCTTTTTTTGGCAAATTGGTTAACGCAAAAAAAAAAATTGAGTCCCTTCCTAAACATTCAGGCATTTATTCGTTAGGTGGATGGATGTCATGATGATGTTATGATGTTATGTTTTGATAATGACAATGTGTTTTAATCTTTAAATGAATTCAAAAGCATTTTTTAATTGTGGTGGACTGTTGTAACATTTGATTATGATTATTATGAATGTACTGTGATATCATTTCAGGGCTTTATGGTGCAAGAAGGTTCCCGGTCCGAATGCTGGGGAGGCCTTTATGTGTGTTAAAAGCCTGAGATGGTCAAACAGATTTTAGGTCTAAAATGAATACATCGAGGAAGCTTTGGCCACTTTAACACACTTCTCTACGTTTAGAAGTGGTGGGTTTCACAGACACTTAAAAGGAAATGAACCTACTGGAAAACTAAAAGCAAGACATGGAGAAAAGAAACCATCTACAAAGAGACTGCTATAGCAGACAGACCCGGTCTTTAGGTTCAGGATGGCGTCCTCCACTCCTCTCTGGTTGTATTTGCCCATGTACTGGTGCATGTCTGGGTAGTTTGAGCGGATGTTTTTTTCTGTGCTCCCGTTGGGCACTGTGCCAAACTTCAGAGGTGGGTACTGCTCCTCTGGATGCTGAAACTATCAGAGCAAAGGAAGGCAAGAGAGGGAGACGGAAAGGGGCATGAGGCACACCAGCCTGTGCACCAATCTGTCTGACCTATTTCTGTCCACTCTCCAGACTAACTTACAACAATTCATGCACACTCAAATATGAAAAGGGAGCAATCTGTGGACCTAAAGTAATATGCAAGACTGACTTAAGAATCCAAAAAATGCGGTAATTGAGTTACATTAAATGAGATTCTATTCATTCTAAATTCCCATGGTTTAATCAATTTAACATTCAAATGCATGGAATTTGGTTCGCTTTAAGACTTTAATGCTCCCACTGCTCTCTACCCTTAATCAGTATTCAAACAGCAAGCCATACCTTTTTGTCCGAGAGGCCTGACACCGTGTCAATGTACTCCTCCTGGATCATGAAGGCAGCCAGGTTAGCAGTGTAGGAGGCCAGAAAGATGACAGCAAAGAAGGCCCAAATCAGCACCATGATCTTGCTTGTGGTTCCTCGTGGGTTCTCCACTGGCACAGAGTTGTTGAAGACAATGGCCCATAAAAGCCAGACAGACTTTCCTATAGTGAAAGTAGACCCTCCAGCTTCTGCTCCGAGTAATAAAGGGGGTACAGAAAAGGAGATATAAGGTTCTCAGAGGGTAATGAGTAGCTGTGACATCTTTTTCAAGAGAGCAGTACAGCAGTATGAGACACAATAGCGTATTCACTATTATGAGAATGGGGTGAAGCTGCCAATTTGGAATGTCCCTAGTTGATCTGTAAAACAGGCTTATCGTGAATGGGAAAAAGGCCATCTTTTTTTTTTTTTTTTTTTTTTACATCTAAACCTACTGAGGCATTAACTACACATTTCAAGGAAATGCAGTTTTCCATTCTACTGGTACATGATCTTGAAACTGATTAAACCACTATGTGCAAGTAGCCACTTAAATATCCCCAAAAAACACTGATAGTTAGAGAGAAAGGGAGAAGAGAGATGAGAGTGAATGGGAAAAATATAGGGGAAGATGATGAGAAGTCAAATTATGTAGAGCGCAGCAGTCGTGCAGAAAAAAAAAAGCGAGTCTAGAGGAGTATGGATCCAAGGCATCGGGCATACTATGTAATATCACAGGGGTACAAACTATGATGCTGAATTATGAATGGCTGCTTTAATATTGAGTATACTTAGATGCAGTACAACATACTGTATGTATAAATTCTTCTTCTTCTTCAGAGCAAAGTATTTAGGGCAGCATATTCAATATGCCCATCAGTCAATTCTAAGTAGGACAGCCATGCAATCAAACAGCAAAACAACAATTGAATTTAAGACACACACACACACACACACACACAAAACATCTTCAGATTCTCCTTAAAAAAAGAACATGTTTGACTTCCCTTGTTTGTTTTTCTTGTTTGTTTTGTTTTTTCAGTTTTTCAGGAAGGTGTTCAGTGTTTGTCCATTTGATCCATTAGGTAACAGTGATGGGCTGCACGCAGACCCATTTGTCAGAGCAGAAAAGCCAGACGGCTTAGACTCATCACTCACTTTTGCCAGTCTGCAGGCTGCGGTTGTAGCCCACAGGGCTGAAGAATTCAAAAATGAAGACAGTCACAGCTACAACAGTCAGGCACATGACGAACATCATCACCCACACAGCTGGACTGTAGGGTTCTGTGACAAAAGATAAACACAAAGGGAAAGACTAAAGACACCGAACAGTGTAAATAGATTATTTTTCATGCAACTCATCAATTCAATTAAAGGCAAAAAAAAAATCGTAAATATTTCGTAAAGCTGGCACATAATGCTCATTAAATATACAGGGATGAAAATCCTCTGGCATGGAACAAGAAAGTACGAGTGCAAACAAATTCCTCAGAAGTCCATAAACACTGCTTCTCTTTGCAACAATCTTCTCAGTGCAGTCTACAAGCCAATAACCCTGCCCTCCCACTGGGCCTGGAGTCTGCTGACAGAGTGGAATAAGAAGTTAAGAAGACATGAGCGGCTGAGAAAAAAAAGACCGGCTAATCTTGATGTGAAGGCCAGAAACCAAAGATCAAGGCGTTTTATGCAAACTCGACACTTTTACAATTAGATTAGATTCTGTACTTGAGCTGGATGCGTCACATAAAAACACAGCCTCTTACCTAAAAAAGCTGATGGTGATACAGTTCCATTGCTGCGGGAGACCATCACACTGATCCCCGTCTCCACAAAAGGGACTGAGAAATCCACGACCTCTGACCTTTCTTCATTGATGGTGAGCGAGCCGATGGCCATATCTGCCCGCTTGTACACCACCTACAGGGAGCATTGGAAAGAAATTAATCCAATTACAGGCCATTTGTGTGGCTGTTAAACAAAGACAATACGGGCCTTTTATGGTCCACAAAGCTTTATTTTCAGGTGAGATCCCGACATTTTTACACCATGAGCGGCTGCACATCCTTGAAAGTGCCAGCATGACGGACACCAGTGAGCCGCTGCAGTACAACCACTGAAAAAAGTGTCCATTGTCTATCTCTTTAGCGAGCAAGGACCCATCTCCTCCCTGCCACCATGTAGAAAACCTCAAAAGTGCTGTGTCTGCTAATTGTACCAGTGAAATGTTAATCTACATTAGCCATGGCACATCCGCTCTTCAGGGCAAATCAGCAGAAAAATTAAGCAAGGCAGAAAGCAAAGCACCTTCCTCTCAACTCCACCAAGTTTGTGGATTACCTGATCAAAGAATGGCAGGCTTTGGAGCTGCTGATCAAAAGGCCGACATTAGTCAGAGAAAACAATTTCGCTTGCGAAAATAGATTTGACAGACAGCTCTGACCTGTGGTCAAGCTGTAAACGATAAGAGCAGGAGATCATAGTGGAACTGTTTTGGAAACCGTAACTAATGGCATTTGGCAAGTTCCCTCTGGGACAAAGATAGAAAAAGAAGGGAGCTTCAATGAGGCAGCAGCCACCTTATTGATCTCAGCATTTGTGTGTATGTCTAGCTTTGTTTCTTTTCAAATGTCTTTTATATTGTCCCTGCTGTTTCTGCATTTTTCTGGAGGGGAGATTATGAACAACGTGACCAAAAAAGACCAAAAACTGACCACAAGTCTCCATTCAATGATTGTGTTTATTTCTTGTGTGAGATGAGATATGTTTCCGTAAATGAACTGTCGCTGTTTCTAGGAAAATATACCCACTGCTTGTCTTATATATGCAGCTTGTCCTCTTAATTTATCCGCATGTTTGTTTCCCTTTAATACGGTGTATGTGTGCCTGTGTGTATGTGAACGCGTGTGATAAATGACAGCTGTCTGCTTGCTGGCAGCTGTTAAGTGGCCATAACTTTCACTGCGATTGATGTGATGCATAAAGTTTAAGTGGTCAGCCAGGACGCAGGACCACATGCCGAGGAATGCCGCTATTCAGTTTGAATAATGAAAATGTAACTAGATATGCAGAGGCACGCCATGCTTTTTCTGGTATTGCCAGGACTGATACTGCGAACATATTGCTGTAAAAGGACAGAACAGGTAGAATCACCGTCATCCATGTACACACACATCAACAAAGACTTGCCTCTCCAATCATGCCATTCCAAACCCCATCGATTTTCTTCCCATGCTTTCCATTGGTCACTAAGTATAGGTCATAGGTGAAGCCCACAATTTTGGCCAGTCGCTTGAGGATGTCGATACAGAAGCCCTTGCAGCACTGCTTCAAGGGAGCCACACCCTCGTGGATGGCACTGTGAAAGAGATCCAAAGTAGAGAAATAAACACATGGCAAATGGAAAGTCCAAATACTTAAAAGTTGCATTCTGGCGGACCTGGAAAGTAAAGAAAACAATAGGGTCACAGAAAAGGAATTCTGTGACCGGGCCCTTAGTGACAGGTTTGATCGACTGGTGCAGGATAGGTTCTGTCATCCCTTCTGAAGCTGATGAACCATAAAGCTCTCTGTGGCCATATTTGATTCAAGACTTCTGAGTCATTCCAATGATCCTCAGGAGAACAGTCTGTTATTGATTATGGTCGGGGAGTAAAGACACCACAGCTTTGATAGGTGACTGTTGTCAGCTCAGTTCAATGGCATCATGAAAGTGTATGGACTTCATTTACGATTCCAGTAAATGAAAAGAGAGGCTGCTGCTGCTATTTCGCTTAATCCTTAACTTCTGAATGTCATTTCCCTGTAGAGTTGGGCATGCAAATGAACATCTTAATTGTATTGTATAGAGAATTATGATAACAACACTCAATAAAATAGACCCTTTTTTGTGGGATTTTCTCTTTTACTATAGCTTTCAAACCTGGCATTAAGGGGTCGTCTGCAGGGAACTGAATCACGGATGCAGGTTCCAGATGCAGGGTCGGCAAGTTCCACAATGACAAATGGCCTTTCCTCCAGTGTGACCACACGCAGGTGCTGGGCATCATCAGGTGGTTTAAGGAATGGCCCATAACGGGACCAGGCTGGATACCGAAGCCTCAACACACCATTCTCCCACCAGCCTACCTGAGGAAACAAAGAAAACAAACATTAGAGGCTGGGGCAGTACACATAGAAATCTTTTTTCCCCTCATACTAGCTTTGCTGATGATGATAAATCAATGTGTCATCTTAACTGTGCTGAAAAAAAGGATGAAAAAAAAACAATCAAACAGACTTTGTGCCTTTTCTTACAGAAAACTTCTGTAGGAAAATGTACCCAAAATTTTCCTTCTTACATCTGAGGTTATCAAAACAAAGGCTTTCAAATGAATGACAGAATCAGTTCATGCATCCAATTTTGGATTCAGCACGCTTTCCAAATTTAGAGAATATTTGGCTGCACTATTCCTATCTTTAAATTTCAAGAAAAGGATAAACTGTCCTCAAACATAATCTGAAAATATCTCTTTCAAGTTCTTGTAATTTGTCATGCGGATAATCATCCAATCCGTGTGACATTTTTTAGAATTGTCTTGTTGTTAAACCCAGACATTTAAACAATGTATTCAATTATTTCAGCAACTAAAAACAAACACCACAAATTGATTGTGAGCGAAAATGGAGAGCCTGATCAGAACCTAATAGGTAAAATGAGTCACATGCTTGCGTCGATTTCATGTCCACTCTGTTCATTCCCATCCAGCACATCAATGGCCTGACTGAAAATCAGTATTACTGTATCAAATCTGCCCTGCGATGGACTGGCAGACTGTCCAGGGTGTGCCCCGCCTCTCGCCCATTAAAAACTGGGTTAGGCTCCAGTCCCCCCACGACCCCATTTGGAAATAAGCAGTTCAGAAAATGGATGGATAGATGTATCAAATCTCTAATGTTTTGCTTTCTTCCCATATCCGGTCAATTCTTTTCCATGTATTCTTAATTTTTTTGCATGTTGATGAATAATGAATAAAAAATAGGTGTTGTTTCAACCAATAGTTTGCTGTAGAAAGCTGGTCTTTGAAACAGAGTTTGTGCATTTTCAGGCCTTTTACACATCCCAGTTAGAAAAGAAACCTATCAAATCAAACATGTAAGACAGATCTACAGTCCATATGGTTGAAAAAATTTGAGTGGCAGTAGTATTGCCTATAACCTCTTATAAGTGTTTACTCAATATTAGAGTATGATATGCAAACACATATCAAGTTCATCTTTATTTTTATTAATTGTTTTACAGAGCGCGAGATTTGTATATCATTAGAATCGTAATCGTATTGGGTAGACATAATAGAAAAAACAACTCTCAGGAAATGCTGTAAAACCTTTCACTTTGTTAACCTGAGTTCTTGGAATAATCTCAAAGATATGCTTATTATATTCACAAATTTGATTTTAGAATAGACTTGCATATGTTTCACCTTGTTTTATGCAAATTGAGAAAAATTGCTTTCAATATACTGTAACACAGTCCGGTACAGGAACACCATAAACTGTCAGTATGAAAAGAGCACAGAAAAACAGAGGACCATCAATAAAGCCTGAAGTTTATGGACTTAAAATTGCACACTTTCTGGTCTTTATTTTGTCATTACAGCTGTTCTTCTTCACTGTAATGTTCATTGTAATGTGGGAAGTTAGCAATTCCATCCAAATCCTTAACCATAAAAATGCATTAATTCATGTTTTTGGCTCTATTAACGTCTGTGTTACATCAAACACCAAACAAAACTGAAATCTGGACAGTGGGCTTTACAATTTGAGATGCTGGTGCTGTCTAACGTATACATCCATATATTTTCTATATCTGCATAATCCAAGACGGAGGCATATCAGGAGCCTATCCCATCTTTCATTGGACCAGGGACAGGGAACGCTGGACAGACCACCAGTCCATCACATCTTTAAGTCCCTAAGAGTCAGGAGCCTAAGGTCCACTTAATTTGGTATAACTTTCAAAACTTCATGTCAACTGATCTGCACGCGTCTGTCAAGGATGCCTTTATCTTTATCATTTTTCTCTTCCTCTGCACATTGTTTATCTGCACTCGGAATGTGTTGCATGCCGGAGATGATAAACATTTGAATGGAAGATCCAAACATAGGAAGACCCATTTTCCAGTGCTGCTCTGTGTGATCAGCGTCGGGATAAAAAACAGCACAGCAGCGGAAACTCATGCTTGCGCTAGACCCGTGGAGACGCAGAGACAAAGAAATGCACACACATAAAAAAAACAATAAAGAGGTGAGTGCTTCAACGGGCCAGTGTAATAAAGTTTGGCAGCCCTATGCAGCTCTGGCTGTCTGTTTAATGCAAGTGCTGGCAGAGAGGTGGATCGAGTAGAAACAATGACAGTGTCTCAACTGCACTTCGACCATGACTCCAGCACAGACATTCAATCAAAACAGTCTGAGGGAACACAGACAAAGCTTGCTGGAGAGGACGCTGCACTCTGAAAGACAAATATCTACAGACACAAACACACACTTCAGAAAAAAGTTTAACGGAGAAAAAAAAAGAAGCCTCAAACTAAAAATTGCTAGAACATTATGTGTTAGAGAAAGTATTTTGGCTTGGAGCAAAAGTGTGAACACTATGAACTAAAGTGTAATTCCTCTGCAGCTGTGAGGAGCTTTAATAAATGTTCATTAAATTCTGGTAATATCCTGGAACATCTATCTCCACGCGCTGTCTCCACGGCTGAAACAAGCCGTGCTAATACTGGACAACCGTCAGCACTTGTCTGTAGTGTTTCAGTGAGCTAAGCTGGGAGCTCCCAGGCTCTAAGTAATGGTGCAGTCATTGTAAAGAGAACATTAAATATTCAGGGAGAGCCAACAGCATGGATGTGCATAATAGGCAGATACAGGCGTCTTATCCTCAATGTGTGTGTGTGTGCATTACGGTTTATGCAAGAAGCGTGAACGCATATGTGTGTAAGCATACAGTATTTTCTCTAATTTGTGTGCACACATGTGGATGTCTGTGTGCAAGCTCTCAGGGCACATATGTGTGTGTGTGTGGGTGGGATTCGTACCCTGGGTTTGCAGAGAGTCGAAGGACGAGCGCAGGAGCCTCTAATTGAAAGGGATTTGAGGGATATGGCAGAAGTCAGCATGTTACGACACGCTGAGACTGGACTCTGGTGGGCTGTTAAAACCAGCAGGAGGCTGAGAACCACCGATGTGTGTGTTTGCGCATGTGGGGGAGCGTCGCTATTTGTGCCGTTAGAGAGTATATGATCTGAGGAGACGGTGTGTCTCATGCATGTGCAGTGTGGTGTTGGGGAGCTGGTGGGTAGTTGAGAAAATGAGCATGACTCTCCTCTGACTCCAACAAGGAAGTATAGAATCTGTATTAAAGGCAGAACATCTCCAACAGGTGACAAAGCTTCAGACTAAAGACTTCCAAACAAACAGGGTTTTTTCGAATATGCATGACATGTCAGGGTTGCTGTTGCTTAGGAGATATGCATACAGTTATGCAGGCAAGATTCTGGAACACACAAACTAACGGTGAACCAACAAGCACAGCGTAATGACACTTGGAAATCTTCAAACCTGCAAAGGCTTGTGAATATAGACAGGAGCCGGGAACCAATCAGCAACTATTGATCATAGCAAAATCAGGCAGCTGCTGCCGACAAATGATAAATAAAACAAAAACAAACAAACAAAACAAAAAATTAATCAAGTTAAAAAACATCTTTTAGTTTTTAAGCATGTCTAATTACACCTCCCGTGTCAAATCCAATCACATTTTAATACCTTGTCCTTTGTATAATTACATTTAAGCAATTGATTAATCGATTAATTAATAATCAATTAATTCAATAAAAAGAGAGGGGGGAACTAAATTTCAAGTCAACCAACCTGAAATAATTTGGTTAATTGTGTCAAGCTAAAGCTTATTGACACTTAATTCAGGTTAGTTGATTCTATTTTTGTGCTAATATTCTCTTTACATCATCAGAGCTCAATTAACTGACCACACTAACATTATTCATATTGTTCAGGCTTTTTATCAATCCACTTATTTTCTATATGTCCTTAATTCAATTGGGGGAGAAAGATGCCCAGCTCAGCTGTTTTTGCCGGCGCATACAACATATGAACAGGTCACCAGTTTTTTTACAGGATGGCTTTATACCTATAAAGACTTCATTGAATTTATAAGGTTTTATATTTGATGGAGCAATTTTTTCAATGGACTAACGGAAACCAGAAACACAGAGAAGCAATAGAAAGACAGCAGGCACAGCAGGCCAAGCAAAGTGCAGTTAACTCATCATCAGCCAGGTTTTCTCCCTGCCTATGGGCACTGAGAGCCATAGTGAACTTTACAAGAACATGAACCATCGTGACCTATCTCTCTTCACTGTCAACTTTGCGATCTTTTTTTAGATGCCAAAGCAACACAGATCCACTCTTCCACCTCGCACAGAAAGATTAAGGCTTCCATGTTGTGCAAATCAGCAAAAAAACAGCTTTGGGTTCTGTTGCCTGAAGCTTTTCCTATTTCAGCTTCATCAAAGATGAAATTATAGTCTCTGGTATCGTGGCATCTACAAAAACAATTTATGCAGATGCCAAAGTAATATACTGTGCATAATATAACAATCATGACAAGCATTACAATCCACAAACACATGATTATATATTTTGTCCTTACATCTTCCCATCCACGCCCAGGTGTCCAGGAAATTACATCCAAGAAGGGGTTGGCAAGGTAACCGTCACCGTTGAAGGAGAAGTCTCGACCACCGAGAGTGATGTTGCTGAAATATCTGCATTGTTTTTTAGACAAAGGTGTAAGAAGATTGTAAAAAACTAAAACTGCGATGGGGAGTTATGCAGTAAATTAACAGTTTTCACAGGGATAAGAGGCGCCGAAAGCCCAAATCTGTAGCGTTTTCATGCCATCGAAGCCATGTTCTCTTTCTGCTCCAAACTAAATCATAGCAGCTCTGTAGTGTCAGTCAGGACGTGTCTGTTAATCAAACCCTCAGACAAATGATCAGACAGACAGGATTGTCAGGATCTTTGAAATCAAACAACAGCTGCTCTCTGCATAGGCCTCAATCTCTATAGTGTGTCTGATAATCACACAGGACAGACCTTCCAACTGTCTCCCTATGTCATCTCTCTGGCTTCAAAAACAAAACATCTGAAGCTTCTTTTTATTTTTTCGTTTCATGACAGAGAGCTTCAGATGGAGCAGCATCTTGTAGTTGCAGACAGTGAACAGCAGGTAGCAGTGCAAAAGAAAATGGAAATGAAAACATCTCTCTCCTCTCTCACTGGACATAGTTTACAAACATACTAAGGAATGCATTAATCATTTCCATATAGTTTCCGCACTGTTGCAGCGCGGCATCATTTACAAACATGGCTGCAAATAAACTAGTTAATTACATATTTGGCTTACTTCCAATGATCAGATTTAAAGTAGTTTCTATCTTATTGTGAATGACATAGATACATATTTGGAGTTACAACAACTACTGTTTGAAAAGGGCCAAGATTATAAGCAAAAATTTGCGCTACCTGTTAGATTGTGCTTATTCTTGTTTATGCAGCTTGTGAGGAATATATTAAGTCCAAGTCATTAATATACATGAGACATGGTCCACTTGCCACAGATGCTGTGGTAATTTCGTCAGCTCACAACTACATGGACCAACAACGGCATTTTGCATTGATGATTACCAGCCCCAATTGAGATATTCCCTTATGTGCCTGCTCTCTGACACTAAAACTAACTCCACCCAGATATCTTAAAGCTAATTCTGGCCATGAACCAAATATCCTTTTATAGAATAGACCCTATTCTGAGTATTTTGCTTCCCCCCATTTAACACAATTTGTATGGAGCCCGCCAGTAGTCTTGCTCTCGCTGTTTTAACCTAATATCGCTCTTCCTTGCTCTCTAAATTTCCCTCATTAAAGATCCCTCGCTCCTCTCATCTCCATCTCACCTCATCCTGCCTCGTAGTCTCTGAGTCTGATTGGCATCCGTCATGCAGTTGGTTACAAAGTTTGGCCCACCGGTGGTCCCATATTCCTTGCGCATTGCCACTGCTCCATGAGTCAGCACAGACACACCTCGAGCAATCCGCCGCCTAGGTTCGTCCCTCCAGCCCTGAGGCCGTACCGCAAATATAGCCTGAGGCAGGTTCTCCATGCCCAAACCTGAGAGAGCTGGCCCCACTGCAAACCACATGTGTGAGGCTCCAGCTTGACCGGCTGCCCAGGCGGCACGGAAGACCAACTCAGCCTCCTCCTGAGAGCAGTACAGCAAACGTACCTGGAGGACAGCAGGAAGGCAGGGAGGGAACAGGGACAGGGGGAGACACACACACACACATACACTCTAGTGAGATAAGGAGGGGAAAGGGGAGACGTGGAGAGAGACAGAGGGTGGGAGAAGTAAGGGGAGAAAGATAGAGCTGGAAAAGAGGTGCACCTGAGCGGGAGAGGGGAAAGGTGGATAGAAAAGGCCATATCAAGAAATAACAAAAATGCTGGGAGAGGTAAGAGGAGAGATAACTGTCAGGTGATGTGATAAGGTTTATGGAAGTCGGTCATACTATTTCGAGTGAGAAGCACACGCTGCAGGAAGTTGCATGGTCTGTATGCTAACCTGGAGGTAGAGAAGGCAATGGAAGTAAGTGTTTAATGAGCTCGAGCCTGATCAGACAAGTTACTGTAATGAAAATTGATAGCAAAAAAGGAAAGTTAAACTGTTAGCGGGGAAACACTGAGGGAGAGTTTGAAAAAAGGGAGACGTTGGTGGGAAATAACTGGGCGCATGTAAGGGGAAATCAGAGCAAAGAGGTTTGGATATGTTTTTTAAAAAGCAGAGTGGAAAGAGACCTGGAGACAACACGACAGAAGAGGCAAGAGTGAGAGTCAGAGAGAAACAGTTACTCCATAGAGACTGGAAATAAAAGATGGAGGTAGTGGGAAAAAAGCAAAGGATGGCATATTCTTGGGAAATCAAGGCCCGTAGAAATGGAAGATATTTGTGAAAGAAGATGTAGGATGATTAAGTGTTGCTTGAGGAAAAGGAGGAATATAATACAGAGATAAAACAAAGAGAAAGCAGTGACAGTGAATGAGATTTCTGCCGCAAATGCTGAGGTAAGGAGGGAAGAGGAGGGAGGGAGTAGTAGATATTGGCCAAAAGAGGTTTATAAAGACCTAAAAGAAAATGAGGAAAAAAGAAAAAGGATTGACAAAACGAAGATGGGTAAAAAAAAAAAAACAATGAGGCTAAATGCTCACAAATACCCATAAAGATAAGGACGGGAAGAATTTGGAAAGCAAGAACTACAAAAAATGAAAGAGTGAGAGCAAAGAGACGAAGGGGAATTGAAGGACAAAAAAGAGGAAGACAACTCTTTCGTGCAGAGAATGGGGGCGGCCAGGGATACAGACTGAAAGCACATTTTGAGAATTGCGCCTTCATTGAATTTTTAACTGTAATGGCTTGGCAAAACAATCCTGCCTGTGTGCCAATAAAAATCCAGTGAATTAGGCAGGGACCAAGAGTGACAGAGTGGGAGGAGGAAGGAGGGAGAAAATGGGTGACAGACAGAGAGGAGGAAACTGACGTAAGGAGGGAAGGAGAGAATTATTATAAACAGACACACACAATATCTGAAGATGGGAAATGGAGTAAGAGAGAAACACAACAGCAGGAGAAAGGGCAAAAGACATATTGACAAGGCAGAAGCTGGAAGAGAAATTGAACAAGAGACAGACAATGAGAGAGTTGAGTAGTAAGGGAGCTACAGACCTGTATCAGGTCATCTACAATGTAGAAAACAATACCATAAATGTAGCACACAGAGAGAGAGTATGACACACAAACATAAGTGACATCACCAAGCGATCAGAAGCATTTATTAGCCTTGCAGCAGAGACAAGCTAGCGGGGGGAAAAGAGCAGTTGTGAAAAGCAAAGAGGTTAAAAAGTGAGCTGTTCATACAGGCAACTCACTGCAGGCTGTATGTTACAGCGGTGACACGGGCCGAGGAGAGCCTAAGATATCCAATAAACATGTACATATCTAAAGACACTACGGCAAACAGCATACTGTGGCCGGTCAGACATGCAGAGTGCACCAATGGACTGAAGGATTGAATGATAGCCATACAAAGATGGAGCTGCAAAGCAAAGCAAGGCAAAGCAGCAGAGGAGATTGAGCTTGTCTCTAGGCAAAGAAACGCAGGAGGGCAGGCAAAGGTAGGGGAGGGGGTGCAGACAGTAGGAATGAGAATTCAGACCTGAGCACAAAAATAAAATGGTAAATGAAGATTTTTGGGGTCAATAAAAGGGTTGACTGGCTAAAAACAATGACAGATGAAAGAAAATAGAATAAAAAGCCAGGTCATCAGTGAATGCAAGATAACTACGAGAAGAGGAAATAAAAGTATGAAAGATATAACAGGAGATAAACGAGCAAGCATACATTTCAGAGGAAATGAAAGGCATCAAGAGTACAAACCCAAACCACGATTCACTCTTTTCAAGAATAATGATTCAATGTACGTAATTTAAAAATATGACGAGATTGAGTTTCAGTTGACCATCATACATGGAGTAAGTGGGGGGGGGAAGCTATTCATGACATTGATGGCCAGACACCTAATATTCAAAATCAGCTCAGTTAGAAAATATCCAGGGCCAGAGTTAATTATCCTGCAACAAGCAGTCGCCACCAGAGGATCGTTTTTTTACAGATGTATTCCCTGCAGGCCTACAGATTAAAAGCAATTGCGTTTTAGAGCATTCTAGTGATAGAGTTGGTGCCAATCCAAACAGACTGACACATGGATGTATCCTCAATAACTTTAAGTTAAGATACAGAGATACACTTATTTCCTGGATCAGTTTTGCCAGAAGTGGTTCTGTTACTTTTGAAGACATAATAAAACGTGTTAAAGACTCTCACTCATGTACACATATTTCCATTTGATGGAAATTCTGCGGTCACAAAAGGTTCCTGCATCCGCAGGTGTCTCAGACCGCAGATGGCAGGTGATGCTAGCTAGCCGGTTCCTCTCACACAAAACTCCCCCAACAGCCAGACAGCAAATCAGAGCGACTCGTGGTTTACGTTGTACTGTTGAGCGCTTATCGCTTCGGCAGATGGGGAGAGAAGAACAGAGGGATAGAGGAGAGAGGGGAGAGAGAGAGATGGAGGGACAGAGGGAGAGACGAAGAAGGAAGGAAAAAGCCGGGGAGCCACCCGTCAGAAAGGGGGGCCCCCCCATTGGTAGTCGCAGCACTTCCTCCCCTTTCCTCCCTCTTTCCTCCCTCTCTCCCCCCTGTCTCACCTGCGCCTCGTTCTCCTTCAGCAGCCTGCGTGTGCGTGCCCCCCCGGGGTCATCGGTCACATTCAGGATCACCACACTCCTCTTCTCCCAGCCGATGAACGAGCCGTCCGTTAGGCCCTCCACCACAGACAGAAAATCCTGGTAGCCATGGTGACGTGTAGCCACCACGGAGAAGGCGGTCCAATCATACTCCTCCAGCACCTCAAAGATGACCTCTAATTGGAGAGCAGTGGAGGAGCTGAACTGGAGAAAGATGGAACCTGACTCCTGATTTGGAGAAGAGAGCAGCAAATGTGGTCAACAAAATCTCACCACAACATCCATCCTCTGCATCTTCACACCGTTTTTCTGTCGCTACAGAAAACTACAATGCTCTGAGCTGCTCCGTCTTAATGCACAACATAAAGGCATCACGGGGCTTGAAGTTTTTATGAAGCAGCAGCATTCACGCAGCCGCGGGGCTAAAACAGCTTGGACCGCCGAGTTAATTCTCCAGAGACGTCCAGAAGGGAGTGTTTCTAAAAACTCTGCTCGGGGTTGGGAGGGGATGAGGACTAGGCTGGGGTAGAGCTTCAAAAGATGTTTATCAGAGTGCTACAATTTAATTCCTCAAGAGTAAACGATTAAAACAGTTATTTTTAAGCTCAAATATGCAACTTGTTGTTTCTTTTTCGCCCTGTCTTGTGATGCAATGTGGCACAAATCTTCTTTAAAGCACATACAATCTCACCACACAAAAATAAACTCTACATACACACTATCCTTACACACCCATGTCAGCTCATTGCTCCCCTACCAGTAACATCAGAGGCAGAGCGACAGCCCCAGTTGGTGCCATTTACAGATCAAACAGAGCAGAGTTTTTGCAGATCAGTGACGCTGACCTTCAGTTTCCCCTTCATCCCATTGGTGCTTTCCCACAGCCTTTCTCCCCACAAAGGATGCACCACATTATAACTTTGTCAGTTGGAATGGCAATATAAGCAGCTCTCCCTCTACTCTTCATTCATAGCCCTGTCATTCCACACACCGCCTCTGGACAGAGCATTCTTAATATTATCAATCCTTCCCTTGCTACTCCTCAAATTTTGAGCTACAGAATCGCGTATTTAGTAGATTCCCCTCCTGTAATCTACAGCACTTGTTTTAACAATTAGCAAAAGACTGCGAACAACCTCTTCTTCATCGTCCCAACCAAACCCCAACCTCTCTTATCATACCTGCGGCATCCTCCCCAGCCCTGCTCCCCCTCCTACAGCCACTATGGGCAGTCCCGTTTGCGCAGAGACAAACTCCAGCATGGGGGCCAAAGGACCCCAGGCAGTGCGAGGGGGCCTCTCCTCTTCGTAAACCAGACCCTGCAGGGGTCTCGCCGCCAACAGCTCACACAGTTGGGACAGCACTGTCTTAGGACTACTGTCATTCACCTGGGAGACGAAGGGTGGCAAGAAGAAAAACAGAGTAAAACAACCAGGGAAGGGGGTGTTTTCCACAGTGTGTCATTCATGTAGGGAGTGTGCTGTGTGCATGTCAGTTCTGACCAACAATTCATTGTGGTCATTCAGAGCTTCCCCCACATTCAGCTCAGTGAGGACGGACGATGAACTGCGTCTGCACATCTTCAAGTAACGTGTGACACAGCGTCTAACCTGTAGCCAGATGACGTTAGCGGAGCCCCACTGGGTGACAACGCTCTCCCCCAGGGAGCCATAGACCCGGCCGAAGCCGGGGTACAGCACCCTTCCTCCAGGCCCCGCCACCGCTGCCTCCGCCTGCACGGTGGCCCCGGCATGGATAACAGCAATGTTGAAGTTCATCATGGCCGATGCATCACGCTCCCGCGGGCTGGGCCGCAGCAGGAGGTGGGGGGATGAGTCCACCAGACCTGCCCACTCTGCCAGGACCAGTAGGAGAGAGAGAGTAGGTATGGCGACCATGGCAACCTGCCGAGGGGGGAGGCAGATATATATCGCACTAAGAGAGGGTGCCTGAAAGAAAGACAGACAGCAAGCAGAATAGAAAGATGGTGAAAAAGAAGCATGAGAAGAAGAGATTAAGTTAAACTCTTTTTTGTAATATTGTCCAGCACAGAGCACATCAAATCAAATCAGACAGAATGGAGAAGAACCGAAGATGGAGCCAGAAAGAAAGACACATAAAGAAGGAGGTGAACACAGAGTAAGGAATAAGAAAACTGATAGGATTGCCTGCTGGCCAGACTGCATGACAAATTCTGAATCCAGTTACGAGGTAATAAAAGTTATCTTTGGTTGGAAAAATAGCTGGACAGGGAATATGGGATGCAGAGTGGAAAAACAATGAAAGTGGGAGAAGGCAAGACAGAGAGAAGATTAAATTAATGCTATTTCGATTGCGGGCTGAGGGGGAATTAATAGCAGACGCAGACAAAGGTTGGAATGGAAGAGGTTATTGTGCTGCATAAATGATAACAAGAATTAGGATCGCTGTAAACTCTCCCCGCCATGCAGCTGCATCCACCCGCTGACATGTGTATGCAGATGTTCATGCACTACATTAGGAAAGCAGCTTAACGATTCAGAGATCTGAGGGTTAATGCAGCATGCACAAACACACACAAACAACCACATAGAGAGATAATGACTACCTGTGAGATAGCAGGGTTAATATGTGAGCCACACACACACAAAACACAGCACATCATTTTCAATTTGCTTCTGGTGCCAACTGGCCTCCCTCCCATTCTCCATCTCCTTCTCGCATTCCCCCCGCTCACTCTGTCTTTCCATATTCCCCATCTCTTCTCCCAATTTTCATGGCTTCAGGCACCAAACACAATTGCATTGATTAACAGGGGCCTGCTGACATAATATTCCCTATAAAGTCACACTCCTGCACTGCGTCTCTATTTTCCCTTTCCTCCGCTCTGTGTTTCTCGCTCTGTCTTCATCCGACTTTCGTGTCTTTGTCACAGTCTGCCGATTCTTTGACCCTGATCAGTCCTTTGGATAGAAAAGAAGGCAGCAAAGAAAACAAGGGCTGGGTATGGAGGTTGGGGAAAGAAGGAGGGTGGGTGGGGGGGGCTGAGCCAAAAGTGAGTGGAGGAATGAGGGATAGCGAGCAACGACGAGAGGGAGCTATGGAGCAAATACAAATGAAAAGTACTGTAAATACAGGGCTGACTTGAGATGGACTGACAGAGTGGAGGGATGTAGTGGAGGAGGAGAAAGAGGGGACATACGATGACAAAGTGAGCTGGAAGGGTTGGAGGTGGTGTAAAATATGTTAGCGAAGCAGGAAAAGAAATATTGATTACTGCGATGTGTATACGTGTTCGGCCTAAACAAATATAATTCCAACCCCGCCTGTTTTGAGTGGCAGCTCTGTGTGTACACATGTGCATGTGGATGCAGCACAGGTAGAAAGAAAAAAAAGGCAAATGAGGGGAGGTGTAAGATGTGGGTGAGAGAAAGAGATGGAGGTGCGGAGAGATCGGGAGAGACAGACTTGTTAGTGGGAAAGAGGGAAAAGGAGAAAGTAATGAGGAGAGTGGGAGAATAACAATTCCATGCTTGGTGTTTTCCTTCTTTTTGGTCTCTTTCATGCGGGTAGGTGTGGCTATCGAGAAGGGAAAGGACAGACAGAGAAAATAAAAGGGGCCAGAGATGAACTTGCAAGATTACAGTGCATCATATCATTTGGGGAGATGTTTTCCACAGAGCTGAGCTTGGAGCCATTAGCTGTTAGGCCTGTCACTGTATTTCACTTTCATGAGGTGTTTACATTGCACCGCTCAACCAGCATGTGCTATTCCCGCACAGTGAGCCCTGCTGGAAGTGTGAACAGTGTGTCACTGTATACAGAGCCCATTTTCCCTGCACTGTGCGCTGCCTGTTATCAAAAATGCTCTCAATGGCGTGCGACGCAACAAAATAACTTAAATAAATTAGAATAGAGTCCACATCCAAATCTAGTTTACTATAGAGTTCATTATGTGCAAAAATCTTGCAAGTTGAATCGTTAAGTACATGCAGGGAGATGGCCTTAATGCACACACAGAAAAGAAGTGCGGGTGCAAGCGATTAATGTTTTATTTGATTTGCTATCACAAATGAATTCTGTTTTAAAATGCAAATGTTTTCGTTTTTTTGTGTATTTTTTCCCCGGGAACTCTAAAAACAATCCTCTGCCGGTCTTCATAGCCTCCTCTTATTGAAATGCTTACGCTGCAAATGCACTACATTTGGCAAGGGACAGCACATAATTAGGGAAAGTTTTATTTGGGATCAATTAATCAAAAGGTTTTTTCAATTACCCTGAGGAAGATTTTGAGTCATGGACTCACTTACTGATGTGGGAAGAAAATTATTCCAATTGTGAGCCTTATTAGGAGCATTGTCTGGATCTCGTTTGGCTGAGATGCATGTCTCTGCCAGGATGATGAATACTGAGCTTCATTCATCTGTTTGAATAAAGAAACGTGAATATCTCAACTTGAAAGCCTTTCAGGTCCTGTAAATATGCTGTCTTTGACTATTTTTTATAGACATTTAAACCTAAATTTCATCATGATACGTGCAACTCCGATCATAAACGTCTGACTAAATCATTACACCAGCAGTTCCACTGAAAGTGTTTGCATTGTGCAGTGCTGATCTCTCAGTTTGTCAATCACTGTAATAAGCAGCTTATTGTATCTAGAGTATAATTATTTTTCTGCTTGGCTTATTTAGTTCATCTTTTTAAACAAAGCAGAACGGAAGCCAGTGTGCATGCCAGTGACTGTTAGAAGCAATCTAAAAACATCCTCAGAAATATTTACAGAGTGCTTAGCAGCGCGAATATTTTTAGACTGACAGAAACAGCTAATCAAGAAGATGAGAGTGAAATGGTCACACAGACAAGTCAGTCTCCCCTTTCTCAAGCCAAAATTGCCATCCAGTACTCGACAATCATCACACATCTTATCATATCTCTGATTTACTCTGCATAATGCGCTCACTGTGATTACAAATGATTACAGAAGTAAGGGCCACTGTATGCACAGTTTACGCAAAAATAATTTCCACTGCACTGAGAACAGGTTGCAGCTTTTGGTAGCTGAAAGTCAATTATGTAGTTTTAATGCGTGGGGGAAACTATTCAGCATATCTGGGTATATTCGGGCCTATTCGGGGGTGGTAATCAAACAAAATGTTTAGCTCCAGTCCTTTGCTTTTCTTGTTCTTTTACCTCTAATATGACACTGTAATAGGTCCTGTGTCTGTTGTTTTTTTATATTAAATTCTTTAGAATAATGTATGTTGCCAAAAGGAATAACTTATTATGCATGAGACATAAAATGCAAACCTTTCTTAGGAAATAAACTTCCTGATTAAAGTATGATAGTTAAACATCTGTTTAATGTATTCTAATTAAACAGTAACAGCTGGACCAAAAGAAGTGCCCTGTATTTTATTTCTAGAAACGGGCTAGTTTGTGGTGTGATGGTTTGTACCGTTGTGTGTACTACCCATTATTGCAAGATTTCCTAACCGGAACTCAGCTCCATTCCACCAGCCAAAAATACACACGTTAGGTTACTTGGTGGCACTAACTGATTCTGGATGTGTGCCAGCAACATCGATTGCCCAGTTGAAACAAAAAAACTAAATCAAATGACCTCCTATCTTAATTTGCTGTGGCCATTTCTGTATGCAGAAAGGTATCAACAGACACATTCCGCTTTCCTGGTTGTGAGTGTCTGCTCCTTTACTGAATAATTCCTTATATGTGTACAACCACATTTAGCTATATGAGCTCTTAATGTTAAAATGCTTTCTCTAACATCTTCGGCTTATATTACTATACTAAATCTTTATTTTTATTGTAACCAAGATTCATTTTCAACAGTCAAAAACACTGTTTAGGTGCTATCTAAAACCTTGGGACAGTTTACTAACTCTTTTTAATCTAATGTAGCAACATTAGACATCAACATCTTCTCAAATCACTAATGATGTGAATGTGCTGAAATATATGAGATGAAAATCCTCTGAAGACACACACACACACACACACACACACACACACACACACACATAGACTAATAAAAAATATATTTAGTGGACCACAAAAGTGCCACATGCATGGTTAAACTAGTTCTTTCCTCGAAGAAAAGAACCACAAATAGGCATATTCCATAAAAATTAATAATATGAAATGACAAATCATTATGAGTATAATACTCTCCCAAATCTAAAATGATTGGGATGCTATGTAAGATGTAAATAAAAACTCATTTAATTTATTATCAAATTTCAGAAATTCAACATTCAGTAAAAATGAAAAGAAATCAAATGCTTAGAGAGAAATGTGTTGATGTTTTATAAAACAATTGACTCATCTTATATTTGACAGGAGCAACATATTCTTTAAAAAGCTGGGACCGGCCAAACAATTTTAATTCAACAAAAGTAGACATTATTTTAAAAAGATAATGCTGGAGAGCATGTAGTATCATTATCAGGTATAACACAGGTACATTAGAGAGCCCCAGTCTCTCAGGAATAAACATTTCACCATTATGTTCCTCAAATTGAAACTGAATATTCAATGTTTTGCAGACGTTTCATAAAAATTTGGAGACACTTCAAAGGACATCTATTAAAAAGAATATAAGGGAATATAGGGCTCCCAGGCAGCACTACAATAAAAACAGCCATGATCCCGGCCTGGGCTCAGGGCCACTTCCACAAATCACTTACTGAGCAAAAGGTTATGATATCCAAAAATGTGAATTGGTGCTCTGCCATGCAAAGACAAAGATTTTGTGCGAGTTTATCGGTGCCTGTGGAACTGGTAACTTTAATATCTGGAGAGGCATGATCAATAATGGCAGTTACATACAGCTTTCAGAGCAGCACACGGCCCAATTCAGTTGATTTTGTTTTGTGAAAGTATTCAATTTTTCAACAATGCTAAATCACATACTGCCTCCACTCTGGCAAGTGGCAAAGGAATCCAGAGGAAGACCCTGGACTGCTCTACATCAGAAAAGAACTGGTAAACAAAGTTCCAGCAACTGGTGGCCCTAGTTTACCAGATGTTTTCAAACTATTGATGAAAGATGAGGGAATGGAACTCAGCAGGACACATGCACCCTGTCCAAACTTTGGACTTTTTTTTTATACTATCATTCCAGCAGTGAGAGAGTGAGAGACAGAGTACACACTGGACAGGGAGCCAGTCCACCGCAGCACCACACAGAGGCGAATGGGACGAACAAGCATGCACGCTCACACTGTGAGCATCACTTCAAAGTCCCCAGTCGGCCTAACATGCACGTTTTGGGACTTTGGAAGGAAGCCAGAGTACCTGGAGTGAACTCAAGCATACGCAGGGACAACACACACTCCACACATAAAGGCCAGGAACCTTCAAGCTGTCCGGTGGCGGTGCTACCACCGCACCACTGTGTGGTGCCTCTTAGATCCATTTGGAATCACCAAACAACCTAACATCAATGTTTTGAATAATGGGAGGATGCAGGACTACTTGGAGATTGGCCACTCTGGCACAAAGACAACATGCAAATTCCACATGGAAAGAGCCCTGTTGAATTTCTCACGGAAATATGCTTCTAAGAGTGTTAACCACCACACCACAGTGCGAGGGGAAAATATTATTCAGGAAAATGTAAAATGTCTCACATTCAGCATTTGATATGTCCTCCGTGTTCTCCTGGGAATAAAATATTGGTTTATGAGATTTGCAAATCATTGCTTTCTGTTTTTTATTTACTCATCACACAGTGCCTCAACTTAATGGGAGTTATATTTCTACACACAAAAACAATTTACACCCTAATTTAGAGAAGAAAAGGAACTAATTGCTGCCCAAGAGCTCAGCGGAAGAGTTTTAACTGTTCGGTGAAAAGACCTCCAGCAGCACACAGCATGTGCCACAGCAATGTTTAGGCTAATCAAAGAACCTATCTTCCATTGTTTTTGTGTTTGCAGGTATCCAATTATGTTCAGTTATCATCAAATCTCCCTCATGCAACTGAGACATATTGTAAATGGCTCTGCTCTTTTTCAGTTAATTAATTCCTGAAACTTGAGAACTCTCCCTTCCCACCATTCTTTCTTCCAAAAAGGGATCAGACTTGTGTCCTTGCTTCAAGCCCCGAACCATTGAAGCTTTTGTTATTCTCACCACCAAAAGGACAAAGAAAAAACTAAAATACAGTATAGCGACCAAGGACAAAATCAAACTGATTCTTGGTAGTAGTGTGAAAGTGTGGAAACAATCAGATCGTCTCCTCCCTCTTTCCTGTGAATGCTCGAGCTGCAGTGAGGGCCTGCAGTGACTGAGCACAGCTCTGTCCCGGGAGAGGAGAGTCGCTTGGGTAGAAGTCGGTTTCTTGAAACCGCATTTCTGAGCCCGCTTTTACACTGAGCTCCAGCGGAGGCGGCATGTCAGCCCTTGTGTTGAATGCAGTCTGCTGGGAAAATGTGAATGAGAGAGGCGTCTGCATTGTTCGGAGTGCGGAGTTGCAGAGGTGCGGTGTTCAGTGTTGTGTTTAGCCCCCATCCAGGCTCTGCTGCCTCATCCAACGCTGTCACGCAGAGTAATGGACCTGCTCCCTGCAGCCTGTGGCACGAGGCGCACTGAATCAGCCCAGGCAGCTTTCCACAGAGAACAAAAATCAACTGAAAAATATGCATCTTAATATTGAGAGTCATGTGCAAACAATTTGACGGAACGCCATTTTCTCACTCTAAGTGCTCCAAACAATTAAGACCTAGTCTCTCTTTTTCCATTTGTCCACTCTGATGACCACAGTGAACTTGAGAGAGCTGCTTCGTGTGGCCACTATCATTTTCTGTGAACCATAGCTGGACTATAGAGGATGAGATAAAGTGCCAGCACAGTGTGGCGCTCACAGTGTGTGTGCGTGTGAGTGAGTGAGGGTTGTGCTGGGTAAGATGGCAGTGTGTGGGAGCGGAGGTATGAAGAGAAGAGTGCAGCTGGAGCTCAATGCTCCTCGTGTTAATTGGCCCATACTTCAATCACAGCCAGTGGAGTGTGTCCTCTCTGACGGAACAGATCCTCTCCCCCCCTCTTTCTCCCTTTCCCAATCTTTCTCCCTCCCTGTCCTGCTACACTTGTTCATTCACTCATCCCCCACGCTCACACACACATTCGCTTGACACACGTGTTGACAGGCTCGCAGACTTCCCCCCTCACTCAGTCTGATGAAGTTTGTGTTTTCCTCAATCATTCATCCTCTCATGCGTTCATTCATTCAGTGACTCCATTCCCACTATGCAGCGTCTCACTTTCACTCACTCTCCTTCCACAGCTCCCCTCACAGCTTCTCCTCTAACCCCCCTCCATTCTTTCCTCCGAACACGTCTTTGTCCTGTACTTCTCTCCCTCCTATTTCCTCCCTAACCCTCCCAGACTCACTTCCTCTCATTTTCTCCCTCCCGATCACTCTTCTCCTCCCTCTTTGATCCCTGCCGAGCAGAAGAGCCACCGGGCAGGCGAGCGGCTCTTGTTCCCATTGTGCGTAGTGTTTAGAGGGATCGGCGCGCAGCAGCAGGGCGTACGCTGCTGTGTGTGTTTCTACTGCATGGCTGTAAATAGCAGTAGTAAAGCCTGCTGTTGCCACCACCGCCTCCTTTGGACTTGATGGCTTTGGCTATCATAAGCCATTCAAATGAAAAAACGATGGAGCCATCTATCAAAGCCGCTGGCACTACAGGTCTTGCAGGGAATGCACAATATCTTTAAATTATACATGCCACCAGCTGATAACCAGATTAAAGAGGCGTGCTTCTGTTCAGAAGCATTTTTATGTGGATCAGTTACATTTTAGGGGGGTATATAGAGAATAAATAATGGTTTTAAAATGTCAGACAAGTTCACATAAAGAGAAGCACACTGCGCAGGAAAGTGGCCTTCTAAATGAGGTAGAAATTAAATTTTTACACTGTTTACAGCAAATGTAGGAAAACTACATGCAAATCATAAATCAAATTATTCTTGGGAGGGAAAAGAAAAGGCTCGGTTGGTTTTCTTGATGTCAGAAATTTGTTTCAAGCAGGTAGTCTCCAGTTGTCCTCTTTGTATGTATGCTGTAACCTTTTACAGGAACAAAACGAAACAGTCACCATGACATCTCACTTTGATGTTTCTTCACAACAAAACTACATTTTATTCTGACATTTCAAGCCCCTTTAACTTCATTGTGGTGGTATAAAATGCTTTTCATTTATCATTTTTATTAAAAAAGTATTCATATTTCCAGGGGTTCGGATTAGGCTTTCCTGCCAAGAGACAATGTCATTTCATTGGACCTCTGTACAATAAGAGGATAACTTTCACTGTTTGAATTGGAGGACACTCCTTGTTTCTCATCCCTCTATGGATTGATGGGAATTAGATGAAGCTGACCCTGTACCCTGCCACAATGTAGCACGAACAATTCTTTGACCTCATTTTTTAACAAAAAGGAAAATGTCATAGTCTTACACACTGAGCTCGCTGGCTCTCTAGACACAAAAATTAGAGACTGAAATTAGCATCCATTACAGCTGATTAAGACTGAAATATTTGACATAATCCACACTCATCTTTCAAACTCTCCACGTTTGGCACACAGTCTATAATTATCAAAGGGGAGGGCATGTTTTATTATGCATTATCATAACTGTACTTGCGTCTTATAGCAATAATAATTAAGAACAAGAATGAACTCGTACAGCCAGTGAAAAAAACCTGCTGTCTATTTTTTTTGCCATTGTTATTTGTAATAAAGTTACAGCATCTTGAATTGTTCACTCATGTTTTCCTGATAACGGTATGTCTGCGGCAAATAAATGCCCATACTATGACATGATGGAGGCACCACTGTGTACGCGTGTGTGTGTGTGTGTGTTATCGTTCAGCGCCCTTTCATTCATTTAATCCTCAGGACACTGAAGAGTCACACCACTGTGCTTTGACTTGTGCAGACTGCATAAAGAAAATACATTTGTGTATGAATGATGCAAAGAAATATTTCAGTACTGCCTCTATTTTATCTACCCTCTCCCTCACGCACAAATAAACACATCCATTCAGCAGACATCCGCTACAAATGGTTTACTACCCTCATGAGTGTTCGCACATAAATATCAGTAAGGTCCTGCTTTCATGTGGAAAGCCCAGTGTCTGGGGATCTTGCAGCTGCAATTCATATAACAGGGTGTAGGGTATTGTTCAGTAGGCTTAATGAGCCAGGACTAACCTGACTTGAACCAAAAAAATAGTTTTTTATGGACGCTTAATGTTTGCATGTGAACTGCCATTTCAGGTATGAGTGCTTATTTCAAGGCAAGACAGTTAGCAAGAATATCTCATCTTCTCACCTCGACACCTGACATCTTGTACGGCAGGGAGCAGAAATATGCAGTTCTGCTCACTGGGCTTTGCCTCTGCTCCCAGGCTGACTGGTATTTCACATAATTCACTCAGCGTAAATTATTTGCTGCAGTTTTTTCCAAAATGTTTTGTCTAGATATCTACAAAAAGCATGGCCTGGGGAGTTAATTTATTAATGTTTGTCTTAAGAGGGCAAGCTTTGATGGGCATCTAGAAACCATCATGGTTTTGAGTTTTGAGTAAAAAGCTTTAATCAGCTCACTATCAATGCATTTCTGTCATATAGGAATAATTGTGCATTCATGCTGTGGATTTACATCATGAATGAAAAGCTTGACTGACTTAAAAAGCACTGAGAATTAAATTAGGACCAAATTGGATCAAATATTCTCGGAAGAGGAAATACAGCATAATGGATTACTCAGAATTTTGGAGAGGGATGTTGAGGCATTTCAAACATATTCTGTTTTTTTAATTATATCTTATGGATTGCTTTCCAATTTCATTCTGAGTCAGCAGTCGCAAAGTCACACAGTTTCTCTGCTGCGATTGCTCCACGGTTTCTAATAATTTCCTCATTGATTGGCCAGACACTGGGATCACCTCGCCAGATCTAAATCAGTCACTAATTAAAAGAGCAAGATGAAAAGCAGCCAACAGTGCAGCCCTTCAGGATCTATAAGGTGAAACATTCTGTAACAACTACAAACTGGGAAGTCGCTTAAGACTCGAGGCAAGAAAAAAAAAAAGAAAAAAACGCCAGCTCCGCAAAGTGATGATTCGCAATCTATTCTAAAGGATAAACAGATTAAACTGCTGTGGGAAACCTTAACTGATAACTGCTGTGCTCTCGGTGCAAGGTTGCTCACAGGCTGCTGCACACACAGGCTTTGCATACATGAACTGCACTCTCACACAGACAAACGCTCAACAAATGTGCACGTTCCCCGGATGGGCCCACACGACGCTTGAGTCGAGCTGGACTCCGCCTGTTGAAACTCTCCACGGCGATGCTGCAGATCTGAACCGCGTTCACAGCACATCTGGCTCTGCCCACGTTCACAACCAAAGGTGTTAGAGACGCTTCCGTCAGCCTGTCTTGAGCACTGCTGGATCACGTTGGCTCACCGAAAGGAGCTCCCGGGCAAAAAAGATGACCCCACTTGAGATGACAATACCAGCAATCACAACACACGAAGAATCCACAACAAAATGACTGCAAAAGCATAACTGCTGGCATCATCCTAAAGTGAATGTCCCATGCAAACGGCTGATTTGGGTCAGGTTTACACGTTCATAATAAATAATGAGGCTTAACATGAATCATCTGGTGTGACTAACCACCTTGGAATGATCAGCATTAGTTGCACACAAACACACAAATGATGACTCAACATGATCAAGTCTCTGACATAATAGTAAAGGCCAACAATAGACACAAGCTTGAAATGCAAATGCTCGCACTTTGTGTATTCTTTTGAATAAAAAATGCTTCATCTTCCCTGAGCAACACTATTCTCAGCAGTTCTGTGATGAGAGCTGTAATCAGCTGACTTAATATTTGGGTAGAGATGACACAGAACATCAAGTGCCAACAACTGATTTAGCTTTTTCCCATCACTACTGAGTGCTAAATGTATGAATGAGTCTCTCCATTTCCCAGAGCTGCAGCCTTTGACAGAGAGTATGCCAATGCTAACTATGAGCAGATTACATAACAATAAACCTGATGAGTCTGATCAGCACCACATCAAGGTCAGGATCATTTATTGGCTCATTTGAACGATTAGATTTAAACCGCTTTTGCTAAATTGAAAGGGGGGAATTCATTCCAAATTACCTTTCAGAGGAGAAATCAAAGAATGCTTCTATGTGAAAAAGCAGCTAAATTGAATAATTAAAACTGGCAACTTGAAATCAGTACAAATTAATTACAGCCTTTGAGTTAGACCTCCAACAGAGTATATTGTTCCTTCCAGTATCCAGATGACTGTCTTTAATCGCAAGGCTAGTTTCAGAAGCTGGAACTGTTTACATGCAGAGATGAAGCGCATTAAAACAAACCCAGAAACATCAAATCTTCATCAGAGGCTTTTTTTCGTCTCTGCACTGACGTTCCCCCTCCCTCCGCTGTCCCCCCCCCACCCGACGCCCCCCTTGCTGTACTGTAGATAACGTGCGGTGCAAATTCCATTCAGGTGCAAACACACACATTTGCATTTGTAACAGCTGCGTATTGGCACCTGCTTGATGGAATTTCAAATTCAAACTTGAAAGAAAAATTAGATAAGCTGATTTCATATGACGTGATAAGGGTGTAAAGCAGGTTCAACTTTGCACCTGGTACCTGCACCTCGTAAATCTGGTCCCGTCACTTCAGTACAAAGCCTGCTATAAATGCCAGCGCCCGAGTTCTTTGAGAGGAGAATGACATGGGGTTTTAACAAAGCTCGCCCAGCATGCCGCACAGAGAAGTCTCACAGATCAGGACGCGTAACACAACAGCCCAGGACGACACGCGACACAGGCTGCAGACGCAGCTTAACATAGTTTTTATAAATGCCCCCATTTCCTCTTTTTAATAACCACTTATGCTGTCATTTCCTGCTCCATCCATCATCATGAAGGACCGCACCATACCGCCGCCAAACGCTGCGCTCCACAAAACATGCCCGCACATTTCCCATCCTCCCCCAGCACTTTTTTTTTTTATTCCCCTTTTCCCCAATTTGTATGTATGCCTGTGTCATTGCAGAGCATGCACAGATTCCTATACACCGCACACTACACGCTGTGTATGAGTTTGCATCCCATGGGTCAGGTCCCAAGGTCCCCTCTCATCCAAAATTGCACCTGGGTGTGTTTGTATGAAGTATTCATTGTTTGTGTATCTTGCTCTGGTTGTGTGTGAGTGTGTTTGTGTAAGTGTGTCCGCATACCCATGGGTCTCTCCCTGAATGTATTTTTCTGAGAGTTTGGGAGTCTGTGTCTTGCATGCAGCCATGTGAAGCTGTGTGCCTGCTAGCTGCCTTCAGACTCAGTATTCCCAAAACGCGCCGCAGGGCTCTGGCTCAGGTTTTTTTTTGCGTGTGTGCGCAAACCTCTGTGCACACACCTGTTTGATAGCAACAGTGCGCTAATAGTGCACACTAAATTGTCCCTGGGTGTTGTGTGTGATCGTGCCTGTGTGATTTTGTTTATCAATCTGTCCGGCAGCCTGTCCATCACTTTTCCTGCATCCACCTGTTAAGCAGCTTTTCTACCACTCCATTCACAGCTCACGCTCCAATGTCTCTGCTACGCTGGACCAGGGTTTGCATCCAACTGAGCCAGAGGAGGCTCCTCAAGGTTGTACAATCCCTTTCTGTACTGAAAGCGTGGAAATGCAGAGTTCTATTGATGCTCAAAGAATTCGACAGGCCGATTTCTGCTTCAGGCTGAACTGGATCACATTGTTTGCCAAAAATCGGAAAACTTAATGCCTGGCTGAAAGTTGGTTTTGCATATGACTTGCTATGCTAAAATACATGACTTTGTCACATTTTTATCAAGTAGCCACTCTCATCTTTTGAGTTGGTTATCTTTTTTTGTCTCGTCGCAGACTGCCAGATATAATTCAAGTTCAAACTTGTAGGAGTTAATAAATGATCAGCGGATTCATTTCAACTTGAAATCAAGAAGTGCTCAAAATTTTCAGTGAGATTGTGAATTTTCTCCCCTAACAATCTAAATGTGCTGAATGTAAGGATGTGGCTTTTTTTCATTCATCATTCAGTCAATTAAATATTCAGTCTAGTAAAAACATGTTATCACAACTTCCAGGAAGCAAGTGTGACACATTCAGATACTTTGCATATTAAATACTGTACCACCATTTTAGTTCTTTACTGTGTTGAAGTAACCTTACCTTTAGTCCACTATGGATCTCATATGGATCTCAATCTTACTTTACTTCGTTGATCATATTTGTTGTTGTTATCTTGTTGATTTATTTTATTAGGTCCTATTTCATGGTTTTCTAATCCGTCATGGGTTGCATCTTATAATTAAACTAAAGTACTACTTGTCAGCCTCTGTAGGTTTAGAATGAATATATACATATCAGTGCTTTGACTTTCTTTTTATTCTATTGGTTACAGACAATGATATTCAGCCTATGGTTAATAACTAATACAGCAGAAAATCCTGACACTAAAGATGCTGCTCGAGGATATAAAACATTTGGCATGCTTGTCACTGGCATTTTTGCTGCTGTTGCGTGTTGCTAATTATTTACAGGACCAGATGATGCACTGACTAATCATGTCAGACCATGCACACGTGCTGCTTCCTGAGAAAACACTTCGATAAATTCAAAGGATTTCAACCATTGGAAACATCATTGGCTTTGTGCCTCAAGTTATACCAATGGGAATTTTATGGGCTATGCTGCAGGGACATAAATCTTTTTTTTCCAGACTTATAGAGATGTGTTAAACCCTTACGAGTCAAACATTGTCATATTAACTGAGGAAACATTCATGGCGAGACTGAACTAAAGTCTTGCTTAAAAAAACTGAGCTTAGGCATAAATCCTTAAAATGGTTGTGTGTGAAGATTTTAGTAATGTTAGGGCTGTGGAAAAGTTAAGCTTTTTCTCCCTAAAATTCTAAGGATACATTTAATGAGTAAAAGTCAGAGATGTAATCAAAAGAATTGAAAAATGATTAAGTTAATTGAAGGTTTTCTGCTTCTGTGTAAGAGTTTCTGGTATTTATTTTAAGTTAACCAAAGTCAAATAATTGCTCATATACATCCTCTAAACCAGCGTTAAAAAAAAAACAAATACAAAAAAACAGAAAGAGTCCAGAAAAGCGCACAGAGAGTAATGTTCTGTAATCACTCCCAAACAGCATCCTCTGATCTTGTTAAAGCCAAATTGATGCTCTATGTTAACGAGCTTTACCTTAATTAGCAGCATTAAAGAGAACACTGGGTGCCACGTGGAAAGAGGCTGGGAGAGGGGTTTGGGTGGGCGACAGGAACGAGGAAACTATCCACTGAGGTTGCATCAAGCACACGATGAAAGAGGAGGCGTGTGAACGAATGGGAAAGGAAACAGTGCAGAGGAAGCCAACGGGTTGCAGGGGTGAGAGAAAAGACGGGAAAGACTGTGGCAAAACGGAACAGGGGGACTGGCAGAGGAAAAGAGACGAGCAAAAGGGGGGGACTGAGCTAAGCATGAAGCTTTTCCATGCTGAAGTGGAAGGATCGATGAGATGAAATTGATGAGGAGCATGGGGTTGGAGAAAACAAGCGTACAAATGTTGACTCTGTTCCTCTCATTCTCTTCCAGTGTGCCTTCCAACCATGCCCCCCTCCCCTAAGAGATTCAATTCCAGTCACCCCTCTCCTTACTCCCCCTTTCTTTCTGCTGCTTCCCAAATCTCTCCCTTAGTTCTCCCCCTCGTGCCATCCCTCCACCTCCTCTTCCTCACACCTTCACTCATCTCTCCCTCCACACCTTCTGTCTCTCATCCCATCCCCCCCCCCCCCTGCCTACCCTGACTCGCAGCTGGTACAGTACAGATTTGGCTGGCCAACTGTACAGCAGATCAGGGAAGAATGGGACACTGAAGGCATCAGTTGAGGGGCAGCGGTGCGTGCAGTGTGCTGCTGCAGCACGCCTGTGCGTAACATCTCACAAGCTCTGCGAGGGGAAATGATGAAGTCAACTGAACAGAGTCCATCACCTGTGGGTGAAAGAGCTGATTGATATGGATATCAGCCGGAGGATTCAGCTGTCGGCGGGAGGAGGGGAGGAAGCGAACACAGCACAGAAACGGAGGAAACAAACACATCGATTCCAATTATCATCTGGATAAACGCGACCAGTGGCCTACCAATGCAGACTCATAAATTTGACATTGCTACTCCCAAGCACTGCAGTAAATCTGCGAGAGAAGCAACACTGTGCCTCTCCATTTTACAGGTCAACAGCATCATGATCTCCCTTGGTGGTCTTTATGGTCCAGGGCCTTTTTTACTCAGGGAAATGACAGCTGATGATCTTGCCTTCTGTTTAGCACCATCTTCCTTCTCCACTCAAGTGCCGCAAGGGTAAAGCAAAAGTTGTTTGGGTGCCCATATGGAGTGCAAATTTAGGGATCTATTAAGTCAAATCTCAGACACACACTCCTTAGTGCCTGGCAAAAAAAAAATCACCTATTCCAGCTCATTGAGTGTTCGAGGCAGGTCAGCCCGTCGTAAAATTCCTCGGTGGCAACAGAGGAATTACTGTTTGCTGCTATACACCCAAATATTCCGTGTATCGGGATATAAATAGACCAAAAGGAAAAACTGATCGGTACTCGTGGGCTCGTGGCGTGGATTTATAAAAAATAAAAAAAAGACAAGCAGATGCGCTCACGCACGCAGACAAACACTCTCAAGTACTGACCACGCAGGCGGAGAAAATGAGCATCAACAGATATGATCACTCCAATTAATTCATCCGCAGCAAAGTGAAGGAGAAACCGCGGCGTTTAAAGACTTAAACGGAACCCAAACTCTTCCTATTTTTAATAATGCATGGAAATATCCCGACGGGCGATAATCATTGCCTTACGGCTTGCTCTTCCTGATTAATTGAACTGCCGGTAAACTGAGTGCGTGAGTGCTATCTATCCCATCTGCTGTGAGGGACCTATGCGCTGGTGAGTTTTCAGGCGCAGCAATGACAGAGGGGTCAAAGCCCCGGTGCATCTCTCCATCCCCGGCCATCCATCTTTCCATCACAGCCGTCCTTCCAGATGCCGACACCCGAGCCCCAGTTTCTCGTCTCAATGACGCGCAGCAGCCTCTCGCCACCCGAGCCGCAATTAATCCCAGCAGCATAGAGTCTGGGTGCGTGTTTGCGCGGAGTGAAGCAGCGAAAAAAAAAAGAAAAACCTCCGCACTGACAATAGGATCAGAATAAATGTACTTACTGTTTTTCACCAGCCTTTCCCCCCTCTTCTCCTGCGTCCCTCCATCCTTTTTCACATCCTTCCTTTTTGAGGTATCCGTTTTGCGGGTGTCCCCCCACCGCCACCACACACACACACACACGCACGCACACACTCACCCACACACACAGACACACACGCTGTGAAAATATATATCTAAATATAAATATGTTCTACATGTATTCAATTTTCTCCGATCTCTCTCTTCTCCTCTCTCCCTCCCTCTCTCCTCTCCTCTCTCTCACACACTCTCAAGCTCTCCCTCTTTCCCTGATCTTTTGTTAAAATTCAGTATATGCGCCCCGTCACCTAGCAACCGTCAACCTCCCTCTCTCCCCCTGTTTCCCTCGCGCTTCCTCCCCCCTCCTTGCCTCTCTCCATCTCTGGCGACACGTGTTGAATGCTAAACTTAGCGGTCCGGAATGAAATTAATAAAGGGATGGACGCTCTATATCTCTCCCCCCTTTCTCTGCGTCCCCCCTCTCCCTCTTTCACTGTGGCACGTATCATAATGCAATATAAATATTTACTAGAACCACTCAGCTCTCATGCCCCCCCCCCCACCCCCCCTCTCCATCCTCTGCGTCCCTCCGCATTTCCCCTCCCTCCTTCCATCCATCCATCACTGGCTCCCTCCCCGCATCCCTCCCTCACCGTCCTGCCTTTTTCCTCCTGCCTCCTATCGCCTCTTTCTGCTTCTCCAAGCAAAACGGAGGCGCCACACCAGCGTCTGTGGATCCACATGTGAGTGTCACCCCGCTGCCTGGTGCGCCTCAGCATGGAGAGCTGCAGCTTGCGTGCAAGTGTGCGGGCGTGCATGCGAATGAGAAATCTATACTACGGCAGCATGTCAGTGACCATGTGTGAGCAGCTCGCAGCGAGTGGGGGGGGGGGGACTTGCAGTGTCATAACGCTGCAGCTCAGATCTGGGGCTCAGCGTCTGGGCTGCGGAGCTGACAGCCAAATGTTTTATTTCGAGTAACTTTCTGTCACCACAGGCGAAGAGAAACGCAACAGGAGACATTTGTGTAGTTTTGCATACAAAGAGGACGTTGCAGGGCATTCATCGTTGTTAGTATGTTGCACTTTTCCATCTGCCTGCTAATCTGTGATCTGAATGAGTCAGCTGAGGGTGTCACGTCTGGTGTCTCGTCATGTCATGATTACCCATTGTGTACACCTGGGGTTCCCTCCTCATGTGTTTAAATAGTCCTTGTTTCCCCTTGTCTTGTGCGAGTGCGTTTTCGTCTTTTTCGTCTTTGTCCGTCGTCTCCCCCACGCCAGGTCTGTTTACCATAGTTTTCGTCATAGCCACAGTTTTGTCACAGTTTTGGTTAATCTTTATTTTGTTACTTTGTCATAGTTTTCCCACAGTCCTGTTTGCTTTGCTTTGATACTTTGACCACAGTTTTCCACAGCTTTGCTTTGTACTTTGTTTGGACATTCTCCCTGTTTTTGTTAAAATAAACCTTGTTTTCCCTCACTCCGCGACTGAGTCCTCCCTCAAGACCCCCTGCATGACAGAGGGTAGTGAGCCTCAGATCATCAGACCGAGCTTCAGAGTGCCCCTGTCAATTTCCATATGATTTAGGTGCAACTTTCCCAACAGACAATGCTGCCTTGTCTTCCTGCAGAAAGATGAGCTGATATCTAACGCATGGATATGAAGCCTTTTAGAAGATTTTAACTGGATCACAGTGTTATTTATTGAACCATTATCCTTTTTAGAGCTAGTAATAAGCAAAAAGATGAACCTCAGAAAAGTTGCAGCCACTCTTTTATCTTTTGCTAAGAACTCAGTCCTTAATTAACTTGCTTGGGATTTCATTTGGTAACAGTTATGGAAAGGTATAGGTCCAAATTTCAAAGTACAGTCTCGGTAAGCCAACTGTCTCCAGAATATGAAATAGGATGCTGGTCCACAGTGCAACACATGGCAGATTCACGAAAATACCCTTTCCATTTACCAATGCAGACAAGGTCCCTTTTCCAAAGCACTCATGAGGTGACTATGAGGAGGATAGCTTCCTTATAACAAGAGCAAACCCCCCAGATTGTCATTTTCTTTTTTGTGGATTTCTATATTTCCAAGTTTAGTTGTGATTTGAGGAATAAGTCGGGTGCTGTTAATCAAGGAGACCCCAGCTGAAGACCCATCTGAAACTGTGCTCTCTCTTTTTTCTATTTTGCTCTCAGGGAATAAGCGGTTACGATAATGGATGACTGAATTATCTTTAAAAGAAGGAATCACTGCACTTGGAATATATTCATTTAACTTTTTAATTTGGTAAAAATGAACAAAACACAGATGTGACACAAGATTCTCATTCTGTTTTGCTTTTATAAACAAACAGATGAAGAGTAAAACAACTGTTGTACTATGTGTCACCTCCTCCGGCTTTTTCAGCAGTTTGAAGAGTTTTGAGCCTGTGCTAGACAGAATTAAACACTGCTGCCTGAGAACAACCAACATCTTTAGCCGAATCTGAGTTACATACTAGCGGGACTAATGTCTCACTGACACACATACTTGTATGCTCCCCCTGGAGTTTTGGTGTAGGATAAGGGGCCATATTAATTTAATTTAATCTAATCGGCCAGCTATCAATATGATGGCAAAGGAAGCAAACAAGTTGCGGTTCTGCTGAAGTTGATTGAAAATGAATGGTTGTGGTTGTGTCCCCTATAGTCTGCTTTAAATTGTCACTTGGGTTACCATAAAGTGGTATGTAGGCATTCAATAAACAGAAAGTGTTTTGTTTTGTTTAAATTGTTGTATTCTATAGAATTAGATCATTTCTTCAAGAGAGGATTCACAGAGATGGACCTGCCATCTAAAGAAACAGGAAGAAACAGAAGCTCATTTGTGGTGCTCACTACATTAAAAAGAATTAGACCTAAAAAATTCAGCAGGAACATTTTTTACCAGTCAGTGACTTCATTACTTTGCATAATCCACAGAACAAGCTGTCACTATGACTAGTTTTCACTCTAAACCTTATTCAGAAGTACAACAACTCTTGACAGCCGGACAACTCTCTGTGAAAATGAAAACCAAAGCTAATTGAGAAAGACTGAAAATGAATCTCTGGTCGTAATCTTTTTAAACCTTTTTGTCAGCTGGATACACACCCATGCGCTTTCAGTTTCACAAAGCAAACAGGCACTTATAACAAACCGTTTCCTCATTGGTGGATGAATCGCGTATCCTGAAAGCTGGTTTTGTGCCATTAGATCTTGATAAACACATATAATTTATTGAACTCAAAGGAGTCCTGAAACTGAAAAAAATGAAGATGTATAGATTTTAAAAAGCTTAAGCTTTTTGGGAAAATTGACTATGAAATTTGTTAACAACAAAAAAAACAAAAAAAAGAGCATCTGACTGGTAATTGGCACTCAGGACGTTTTCTGATGGAGTGATGTTACCCTGGGGATGGACATAAACGGCTGTTCATTATTCTACTTGTGCTCTGATCTATGTCAGTTTTAGGACTTCATCCATATGGCAATAAAGGTTGGGATGTAGGGTGATGAAGCTGATCTGTTTGCCCCATCCCAGTGATTAGGCTCCAGGTGGTATGGAAGGACCGGCGGCCTCTGTTCCTGGGACGTACAGTTTGTGATAAGGGACCCATATCTGGTTTAGTGGTGCGTTCACTGTCACTGCCTTAGTATTAATAGGCCAGATACAGATCAGCTTTTCATATTTTCTGCCAAAGCGTAAGAGTGAACCAGCTGCTACACTCTCCATATTCCTCTTGTTATCTGTATTTGCCACATGCATTCATCTTCATTTGCATTCATCAATCAATTCATCATTCTAGCTCAAACGCACGCTCCTCCCTTTCCTCTGTCTCAGTGGTGGGCTATCTGTTTTGCCTTGAGCCCGTGGAGATATGGGAGTGATGACATTAGGTTTTATGAGGCATGTGATGGCATGCGTCAATGCTGTATTTACTCCCCAGTGTGTATCGGTATGCTTTTGTAGCCTACAAAGGTCTACACTGTTTGATTATATTCATTCGATAGTTACAGTGTGGAAGCATGCTCTCCCTTTGGGAGTGAAAAACAAAGTTAGATGAACAATTTAGGGAAGTTTCTTTGCTGATTCACGTCAGTTTTCAAGTGTTCCTGTCTAAAAGTGTGTGGGTATGAAGGACTTGACTGTCATAGCTCTATTTAATCATCTTCTCATCTCTGATCTACCAATCAAACTGCAAGTTTTTCCCTCTTTTTCTCTCAGATAAGCCACATGCAGGAAAAGTAACAAATCCATGAGATGGTGTTTGACTTGCATCCTCTTTTAATTTTCTTTGAGCTCTCTTCAAACAGTGAAATCTAGCAGGATGTTTTCTCTTTGCCCCTTCTGTCACAATACATGTCTGCTGGGATCACCGCTGCAGGGTTCTTTTTGCCCAAGTCCTTCATTTAAAGGAACATATTCATTGTGTGTTTTTATCATGTGACCTGAAAACATAAAGACACTGGCAGTTCTTGAGAGACAGTTGCTAGGGAGGAAACCAAGCTGTGATGCTTTGGCCGCTCGATGCTCCAGGGCACTTTCACCTAAAAGAAAGCAAATGCTGAGTGAAACTGAAAGACAGAGGGAAATAAATGCAACCAAGCCCTAAAATAGAATGTCCTGTCTAAAAGTCGTATAAGTTTGCTCAGTGGGAATTTAGTCATACATTTGGACATATTAGGTTTATACTCAGCAGCTGTGATATGCAAACGTATTGTGAGGTAAATGAGTTTGAAGTATCTAATGTAAGACAGAAGAAAAAATTCCACAGGTAGACGAATACTTTGGATCTGACGTGAATGTCCCTTTGCAGCATTGTGCACGAATGGTTCACACATTTTTTTACAAAAACATATTAACTCAACAAACATATTTCACAAATGTACACAGGGGTAATTTGACTGACATGAAACGCTATTATTCTTTCTTGGCTGGAGATTAAATTGGTGTATTTCCATTTAAACACTACAAGACAGGACCCCACAAAGGGAGCAGCACATGGAACAGGCACGGAAAAATAACTGTCAAAGTATACATTTACAGTATGCAAGGGTAGTGCAAATATATTTATATATATGTGTGTGCACAAGTATATTTTCTCAGTACACTTCTACAAAACTGAAATAAAACTGTCTCAGTCCAATTAATACAAATCAAAGGCCGACATTCAGAGAAACAGATCCTTTATTTGTTTCAAGTGAACAGAGTCCAGATGTTCTGGTACTGCTTTTTTCATGTCCAACTCAGTGAGAGCGAAGACACATACAAAGTGTGAGAGATTGAAGGCTTGTAAGAAGATATATACAGTCTCAAAGGACTGGTGTCAGACTGACGGCAAACCTGAAAGTCTGGCATGTTCTCACATGTCAACCTGAAGCCGTTGCTGCATAAAGGCATGAGGACCACTGTAAAAATGTGACATTATTTCCCACGTTACTTCTTATTTCTCAATTTAGGGTTCTGTCTTTTTTAATCAGTTGATTGCCATGATCCTCCCTCTTGTGGGGATAATTAATAAATCTATCATATATATCATACATACATATATATTATGTAATAATATCTTTAAATAAAAAGACATGGAGGCTGAAATATTTACATGGATTCATCAGCCATTTGAGAACCCATTAAGAAAAGGTATTCTACAGTTTACCAAGTGCTTCAAAGGGAAGGTATGCAGTTTTGTCACAAGCTTGAGGGTTAAGTGGTGAAAGACTGGTTAGATGAGGTGCAGACAGAGGTTTGATAAGGTTTGGTGTGGGAGTGTGGAAACGGTTTGTTACCCGGAAACATCTGTCAGTCACCGTGTATCCTGGACTAGATTTAATGCATCGGGTCATCAGTGTGGAGCCAGTTTGTAAAATCCAACTCTGAAACTGGTTTGGAAGAATAGGGATAAGCGCTTTCCGGTTGAGAATGACCTTCAGTGGTATTCTTTTTTCTTCTTTTAATTAGGAAAAGAGTCCATTTCTGTTGCTTATGCAGTCTCAGCATCTACTCTAATTCCTTTAAAAGTGTCTTTTTTCTCTCATTACACCTAATGTCACGCCCCAGAGTTGCCAGTTTGGGCTGTTTTGTGGTTGTTGCCATCAATTAGATTCACTTTCGAGTCTGACCTTGCAAATCTCCCTATAAGGACCCCGGAATACAGCCAGGGTCTCACAAGCATTCCAAAAATGTGAGGAGAGTCCACTGCAAATGTGCAGGCCCACTCTAAAATCAGCCTTAATCCATTCCTCTGCCCTTCCTCTTCCA
This sequence comes from Menidia menidia, assembly GCA_907169785.1. NCBI lineage: Eukaryota > Metazoa > Chordata > Actinopteri > Atheriniformes > Atherinopsidae > Menidia > Menidia menidia. Next base: position 7,602,954 of record CAJRST010038888.1, read on the forward strand.
CACACTTGCCACCAATGCTCCTCCAGTCCATTCCTGGATAAATTATTTCATTTCTTTTCAGCCTAAAGATTTTTTTTTTATTCATCTGTGGCATGGCTCAACTTCTGTCCCTGTGGAGAGCCCTGATGAAAATGTTTGGCTCACACTCTCTGATCATCCCAACTCTGAACGCCTTTAGATACACACTAGCCTCTGGCTGCTTCCAGGGCTCATGAGAACTTTCTTCCCTCCTCTCACCCTCAGCCTTACAAATACACAAAGGAGTAAAGCAAACCATAGAATAGATCTGGATCTTTTATCCTTTGCTATGCACACACACAAACTCTTCAGAGGCAAAAGCACATTCTCTCCTCTGTGGAAATGAGCTGGAAAAGTTGCTACTTGTTGAGATTAATGATGACATTTAAGAACACTGAACAATTTCAAACAACATCTATAATTCATCTGGGAACATAAATTCAACAATGGATGTAATGTGTGGAATTCCTTCTATACTGCTTAGCTCATGAATATGGAGAAAAGCTGGAAATAAATTATTCTTTTTTATAATTGGAATCTCAGGAGTTGATTACAGGAGCAAGAAAACTGTGTGTGATGACATATGTTCCTATGGGTGCAGTATCTATGCATGTGTGTGTGTCTGCGTGTGTGCTTGGAGGAATTAATGATGGCAGTTGTAGCATCTCTTGTGCCAAGTTATCAAATAGGGGGCTGTGTTGATTGGCGTGTGCTGGAACGCTGTCTGGAGCCCCTAACGATGCTAGATAAGCCCTCATCCCTCTCACTGGCATGCACGTGTATTCCGAGATTGGGATTCGATAAAGATAAGTGAACGCTCTGTTTCATCCAGGTCACAGGGGGATTCACTTGGAGCTTCTAACACAGCAGAAAGCACATACACACACAGAATCCACATCCCCCTGGCAGGCGGTCCTCCAGTGGTATCAATTAAGGAGTTGGTCCAATCAATGTCTTAGCACTAGCCTGATACTCAACTACAAGGAGATTAAAACTAAGCTTACATCTTACCACAGGGAAGCCAGCCACATAAACATAAAAAGACCCCCCACTTAAAGTACGTAAAACACACATTACATATGACAACACACAGAGATGTTAGTGAAGCAGCTATCCTTTTTTTTTCCTGCCGCGCATCTGGTGGCAGTTTGAGACTCTCTCTAAACAAAGGACCATGGCGTGTGTACTCTCTCTCACCGTTATTTGTGCTCCTTTTATCTATCTTTTGCCGGGCTAAAGTCTGACCTAAATACTTCAGGTTTTTGATGATCGGACCAAAGCAGAGATCAGAGGTGTCCAGCAGGCTTGTTGCGATAGTGGGAAGAAAAAGGAGGGAGTCTGAGGATGTGGACAAACTCTCAAAGAGATTTTGGGTCTTACCACAGCTCCTAAATGTACAACACGAGGCTCATAAAGCAGTCAAACTTCATCCTCACAAACTGCTGAGTTCCTCTTCTTAATCTTGCTCTAAAGCTGCGGTGCCTCAGCCCTGCACCCTCCACCAAACCACTGTTTATCCAAGCATGGGCAGGAGGGGCCATCTTTTATTCTCTGGGTTGGGAGTGGGACACCAAAGAACCTTTGGCCTGGTCTTTAAACCACACCTTGAGACTGAAGAGTCAGTAATACACCAGTGGCCAGGAGTCCACCAGTTAATGATCTGCTTGTTCCTTTTTTCTGCTTAAAACCCCTGCTGTTGTGCTGAAATATGGCCAAGCTCAAACACAATAAGAGCAGGTGACGTGGAGGTCAAATAACACCCCAACGAGCAGCCATTTAAGTTCCATCCATTTTTAATGATGAGAAGGGGATGTTATAGGTATAAGCCTCATGATGAGGTCACACTCCTGGTAAATCAGCACCTGCTTCCACAGGACAGGAAAAGACGAGCAACTCTGACCAAAGGAACCGTTTCAAAACATCTCACTTGGGCACTAGAAAATGTCTTCGGTTTGGTTTGACACAACTCATTAACTCAAACAGATTGTTCATTCACACCATTTGACCCTGATTCCAAATTAGTTGGGATGGGGAGCAAACCCTATATATTAAAAGTCTCATAGAAATTATTCAGATGTCATTAGACAATATTTTCCACACAAAAGAAGATATGGTCCTATCAAAAATTGAAAAGACAGACATTTTACCTTTCCATTAAAGATTTTATTTGTTTTAAATTGTATTTGTTCTTCTGTATGCAAAGTGGTGTTCTTTGCAGATCATTCAATTCTGCGGCTTACATCCTTTAATATGTCCCAGTTTTTTTTTCTTTACTGGATTTGCATTAGTCAAATTTATTGTCAGGCGGCAGCAATCGATGTTTCAGAAAAGTGTAACAGTTCAATGAAAGAATGAAAGAACATGACACACTGCAGACGATAAATGACTAGAGTGCAGAGCTGGAGAACCCTGGAAGCCTGGAGCCAAAACTAGCAACAAACTCTTACATTTCCACTGGCAATAGCATCCCCAGTTCTGGAATTTGCCCAAAAATGAATTAACATTAATGTCTGTAGGTTGCTTGAATTCATCAAACATTAAGGATCCCGAAGGGAGGATTAATGTACAATTACAACTCACATTGTGCCTTGTTTGTTTCATATAGTTAAGACATTAAAGCCTGATACAACAAAGAAATAGAGAGAAAATTCTAAATGTTTTAGTCGGAAGTATAGTCTTCTGCCCACTGGTACCAGGTACATCAGATAGAGAACATGTTTTGAGCAAAGTTTTTACCATAAGGTGATGCAAAAGTTCTCAGATTTAACAGATTTTAGAAGCTATACATACATATGGAAATATAGGGTTAAGCTATTCCTGAATTTCTGTATTGGTTCATCACCTGGTGTTCTGCTGCACTTCTTTGGGATTAATGTTACGAAATAGCTGTGTTGCTTTCTTTAAACTGATTTATTTTTTGTTTTTTGTGCCAAAGTCTCAAGTAATTTTATCCTGAACTAAATTAAATCCACACCAAAATATACAGCATGGTGGTGAAGTGGATTATGCTCAGATATCAGCCAGATGTACACAGTCCACACGGTGACCATGTCACTGAACCAAGCTGAATCCCAGAATTCTTTCGATGTGCTCCAGCCGTCAGTCTGATTTCACAGGAATGTGTAAAATTAGCTAAACTCTGTCGTAAAGCATTACTTGGTGGAGTTACAGAATGTGCTAAGATTATGAGTCACTGCCATTAAAAAAGGTTTCTCCATTGATTTGGATGCTGGAATGACAAGTCCTGCCCCAGATGATGGACATGACGACAAGGACAAGACTGCTTCTGTGGCTCACAGAGTTGGGGCGTACATTAGGATCTTTCGTTGATTTTAGGAAATGTCAAGTATTTATGGCTCTTGCTCGAGACAAAGTGTTACAGAAACTGTGGCCATAAATTTCAGTTTTTGTGCACATTTGTGTTGAATCACATCAAGCCACTGTAGGTCTCTGCTGCCGATTGGAGGATGTGATGTGATAAACCAAATAAATCAACACTTATTCATATTGGTGCTGTTGTCCTTTTGTAGCAGTAGTGCTCACTTTGATTTCAAACTAAAGAGTTACAGACAGCATTTTCCTGTGCAAACCTTCTGTAAAGCCTTTACTTGGTTGAATGTCCATAATCGTTATCTCACTTAAAATATAGCATCAACCATCACTGCAATTCTAGTCAGACCAATATGTTTCCAAGCAGTTTACAGCCCTGTTTTGGTCTGATTGCTTTTTAGGCCCAGCAGCTAAACAAAATAACTTTTCAGAATACTCAGACTTCATCATTGTCTCAACAAAAGATAATCTTTTACAATCAGACATACAAATCTACTGATATAGTTGGTATGTAAACAGGCCTTACAACGTGCCTGAACTTTTTTCAAAGTGATAAAAAAAGATAAAACTCTGTCTACATCAGGCATCTCTTTGATTTTCCATGGCAATCAGTAGAAGGACAAATTTAATTCAGTCTTATGTTGAGCTCCAAAAGCTCTACCATTCCTTACCATTATCGTAAAACTGTAATTACATAATTCAAGTAATCCATCATTCGATCTTTTCTGCTGCGCGTGCCCTTAAAATTGTGTTGTTGCGGGTACTGTCAGAACACCGTGAGTCTGGGGTAAATCAAGGCAGAGACGAGCAAAGCACACCTTAGCTCTCTGAAGTGGCTTCCATTCTCCAAACACTGATCTGATAAGACAGGAGCAAACCCCACCAGGAATTTGTTTTCACTGCTTTTTCAGTGCAGAGCTGATAACAGCAAAGAGACGAAAGGAGAGGTACTTTGGCCCCGTCTCCAGACGCACCGAGAAAAGCTGGCAAAACTCACCAACGGGGGAAAAACCCAGAGCCTGTTATTGGGTTTGGCTACCATGGCGCTCACCCAGAAAATCCATCCAAACATCTGCTTCTCCTATTTGATCGAGAGGCAAAAATCTGAAATTGGCAGGGGCCGAGTGGCACGTGACCCAAGGACAGACACAAGCAAGTTATTAATATTCTTTAATTCCACAACTCATTGACTGATCGTGGATTTCATTAAACCCAGCTTAAGGTCACGGGCTAACACAATGTGAGGGAGTGTGGAGCCGTGCTTCACGGAAGCTCTCCTGGCTCTGCTAATATTTAATCCAGTTGCAAACTCTGACTGCTCTTGTGAGACGGCTATTCATACACTCAGAGTGGAGCGAGCTGAGTCTGTTTGGGCACGCTGCTTCAAATCTTAACAACACCGTAAAGAATCTGTATGACTTTCACGTTGCCAGATACAGACAAGAGGTAAAACGTCTAGAGTTATTGTTGACGGCCGTCTTGTGTGACTGAAAAGTAAGGAAAGATAAAGATCAGAGAGGGAGGAGATGGGAGGGGTGATACAGGTGGAGAGACAGCTAAGTACAGTGGGCGGGGAGTCAGTGTAGGAGGGTGAGAAATAAGAGATCAGGAGGGAGCCGGCAAAGGAATTTGTAAGGAACTGAAAGCAGTGGATGATGATTTAGAGGAATGGGAGGAGCACTGAGCAGACAGCAGGGTTACACATGAGGAGGACTTAAACAGGGCTCAGAGTGGAGCATAAGGGAAGGAGCAGGTAGAAAAGGTTTTCTGTTGGCTACATTTCCACGTAAGCTGAGTGCCTCTCGCTGCAGTTACAGAAAACAAACAGAAAGCAAAAGAGAAAAAAAATCTGGCAGAAGGGGCAGTTGCAAAAGAAGAAGCAGCAGAAAAATAGGAAGAGAGCAGTTAAAAAAGTGCTGTCTTAGAGATTAAAAGAGGAAGAGAAACAAAAGGCAGAGCAGGGACAAGGCTCTGAGAAGGGAGAGAAGTAAGACAACAGCAAACAGCCATTGTCAGAAAAAAGCTGGACCCAACTCTACGGACCAAAGACATCAGCAAAACACTCGTGTGAAGAGTGGCGGAAAGGAGGTGGTTGTGGTCAGCGCGGTGCATGCCTGAGCGAGTCTACTATGCAAGCGAGACGGCTGAGATAAGACTCAAGCACAGTTTCTCCGTTCACTTCCAAAAGACAGCTCCCTCTGTTGCAGCAGCATGTTGATGAAAGAGTACCGCATATGTATGCCGCTGACGGTGGAAGAGGTAAGTGATTTTGTCTCTCATACACACACACACACACACCAACACGCACACGCACATGCACACCGCAGGCCTGCAGCTTCAAACCGACGGACAAAAGACACAGTTTATGTGAAATACAAAGACATATTTCCAGCTTACATGCTTGAAAGAGTTAATGTGCTGAGAAGAAAAGCAGAAACACGCAGCACGCAGTCCTCCTGCAGGTGCTCTGTGGGGAGCTTAGGAACGGTGGGTCGCCAGGTTCCCACGGCACAACCGACGCACAACTCCTGGCCAGTGGCCCGACACTGTAGCACTGCTATTATTTGAGTGTCTCCCAGAGCGTCTGTTTCCATGCCTCCCTGCCTCCCTAAATTTTTCAGAACACAAACTAGTCAAACTTGTTATGACCTGAGCTCAAACAAAGGCATGCGGCCTGCAGTGTTATTCGCAAACAGATTCAGCAAAGAGCGAGGTGGAGTTGTTCCCTGAAGTGTCCTTCAAAAGGAATGTCCTCAGCCCCTCATGTACACACTACCCAACCCCCCTCACCTCTACCTTTTACCACAACAATGACAGTGACAAATAGCAGTCCAGAATAGGATTTACAGTATCAGTACAGGGCGCACAGAAACTTGAGCTTGCAGCAAATCCTCTTTGGCCAGAATGTAATGTACAGTACGTGTGGACGCAGCTTACTTGAACAGGTATCAAATCGAGATGGCTATCTGGTTCAGAGCCTTTCACAACATCCCCGCCCTTTTTCCACTATGGGGGTGAGTTGTGTTTGTTCTCAAGTGTGAAACTTATCCCGTAACAGATCTGTAACACAATGCAGCACTACTGTTTGGTGGAATGTTAATTACTGTGTTCTGCAGTCTATCGCCGGCCCTCTCAGGTGATCCACTGCATCAGACAGAGTTGATGGTTCAATCTCCACATTCTCCCGGTTTAGCCACATACTGTATGTCAAGGCTCTGTTCCACACATACTGGCATACATTTAAGGAGGACAAAGGCAGATCAATGTGGGCATATGCAGCTGTGCTTAACTTGTCCACAAAGCCGTATACAACACAAATGTTTGCCGTCTGAAAAATGTATTCAACCCATTTGTTGAATGTAGATTTGTGGTGACTCACCCTGTGTACACATTTCAAAAAACCCTTTTTTATCAGGGTTATCACTTTGATGGTTGTAGAATCACTATTCCATTGCTTAGTAGTTGTAATCAGTTTTATTATTAGTTGACTGTGGGTTTTTACCACAATAAAGTAAAAGCATTATCCTAGATTAAACGCCGCTGACAGAAGTAAGTGTAGTGAAAGGATCAAAGTTATGAGACTGATGTAAATCAGCCAACAAAAGAGGCAGTTCAAACTCTGAGTGACCATCTCTTAGTGTCATATAGTCATATTGAAATTACTTTAATTCAAGCACCATGAAAATATGGATGTAATGACTATTTTTTGGTTTTGTGCATCATCACTCTACAATAAATTATTTTCAAATGCTCCATTCAATTTGGTCATGTTGTGAAATGGACAAAAATGTACATTATCGACTAAAGAAATTTAATCTAGGTTTTAACCATAAATCACTTTAATAAAGAAATCACAGTTTGCATTCACACCTACTCCATCAAGAGAGTCCCCATGATACAATGTGGTATATTTACACATCACCATAATTTATGACAAACATATTGTTGTAGACTGGTCTTCAAAAATTGTAGAGGGGATTACATGCCGAAGGGTTTCAATTTATGGCTCATGGCAGCGTGCAAGATGATGATTTACGGTCTGAAAGTTATTCTGAAGCACCAGCTAAGATCTGTTTAAGAACACAAAAGAAAAGTCACAACTTGTGTTTGAGGAGCTCACTGCTCCGGTGTTTGCACACATAACTGTGATTCAGTGAGTCTCACGACTCCCAATAAGCAAAAAGTGAACGTTGACATTCCACAGTAATTGTAACTAGAAGGAGTGTCACATGATGTAAACTGTGAGGGATGAACGGCAGCTGTCTGCCTCTCTCTTCCTTTCTCTAACAGTAATTATACTTTAATGACATGAATATAGGGCAGAAAAAATGATCTAATTATGACAGTTGCATTGTTTTATTTTTATTGTTTTTATTTTTTTTTCACAACAAATGATTTACAGTTAAATCAAAAACAAAACAGACTGGACGGGAAAAACGAAAGCAAAGGCAGGGGTTTTTTGTGTGAAGGCTGACACTTGCTCGGAATGCAACACTGATGCTGTCAGACTGAGCTGCAGATGCCCAAAGGCCTTGTCTTCTTTAGACCCACTAAAAGAAAATTCTCCCTCCCCAACAGCGTCAGATGCAAACTGGGGCTGAAATCCCTTCCCCATCATCAAGACACCATGCATTCACCCACTCTGAGCAAATGATACTTTTCAAATTCTTAAATTGTCACGTCAGGGAAATCATTTAACTCAGCATGTGACTATTTCAAAAGAAAGAGCAAATGCTTGTGGCCAAGTAGCGTTGACCAAATGTGTAAAATGACACACAAAAAAAGCTCTGCAGCTGCGGCTAAACCCCCTGTCACATTATCTGATTTCCCTTTATAATTAAGAAAGACTCCTGTCCTGACCAGCAGAGTAGCCAGCTCTGGAGTAGCCAGGGCAGCTGTTTACACACTAGATAACATCAAATGGTTAAAGCTAAACAGGAGTGACAATATCATAGCAACTATATATTGAATATCTAACATAATGAGCTTTTGGCAATAGCGCTGTAGTACATTAAAACCCGATTTAAAGAAGTAAATTTAAGTAACACTACATCAGCTATGACATATCAGAACGTATTTATTCAATGAACATCACCAGATCAATTTTAAACCATCAAGCTTGGAGCTCAAGGCATGTCCACTTTTGTCTGGCACTTTTAGAGTCCAACAAGAGTTTCCATAAAGTATTTTTTGCCCCAAAGGTGGAACAGACTAGGTTCTCAGAGGTTTGTAGAGTTGTGCTGTGACAGGGCAATGAGAAGCTGTCACATAGGGTGTGCTTGCTCAGCAGCAATGTTTGAAAGGGTGGTGAGTGACAAACATCTTCGGGAATGCCAGGTTTCCAAGCACAACAATGCATTGTAATGAGATGACGAGACATTCAGTTCACCTTGATGTGGAGCTCATTCAGATGCTTATCTGCTTCACAGAAAAACTGCAATAACGAAAGCCATAAAAAAAATCAGCGTACAGTTGTTGTGGTTGGTTGAAATCACCCCAAACCTGCATCTGCAAAACTCTACCGAAAGCAAAATAAAGCCAACGAGTCTCTACTGGCTTATTTCTTGTATCGCACTGACTTGTTGAAAATAACTTTCCTGTTAAGTGGTTGGTTTTATCATTAAGAAAAATGTGTTAGTTATTCCAAGAAGTTCACTTTAATATACCAGAGATAAACTGCAGCCTCAAATGGGACGTGGCACTCTGTGTCCAGTTTGTGCCAGTCCCTAGCCCAGACAAATGAGAGGGTCACATCGGGAAGGGCCTCCAGTGTGAAAAATCATGTGTCTGACCAACACAAACATAGAAAGGAAAACACTCAGAGTATATGACTGGTGATATATGACTGGTAAGAGAGATTTTTTTGCTTTCTGCTTTATATTTTCTTAGTGTCTCTCTCTCTCTCTCTCTCTTTGTCTCCCCATCTCCTCACATCACTCCTGCCTTCACCACCACAAACATCATCCTCAACCTCTCCCCGGGCTCCAGTACAGGATTGGGCAGCTCTACATGATCAGTAAGCACAGCTGTGAGCAGAGTGGTGGGGGAGAAGGCGTGGAGGTGGTGCGGAATGAGCCAGATACCCACCCGCAGCACGGCCAGGGACAGCTGACCGAGAAGCGCATCTACCTCAGCAGGTATGGGCTCAGCGTTCTGCCGCACCAATAACCCGGAGCATTTACAACCCAGATCTTATCTGTAGGCTGTCGATTCTGCGGTCACGATAACTAATGCCATTTGATCTTTAGCCTCTTTCCTAAAGGTAAAAGTTTATGTCGTCCAAATCCAATCCACTGACGAGCAATAAAACAGGATTTCAGCACGGCGACACCCACAGTGGAGTATAACCTGCCCACATCCAAAGTCCAAGATCCCTTTGTCTGAAGCATGCTCGGGCCGTCACTGTGAGGTTTTAGTGGAAGATCTTATTGTTCTATGAGCTCATTATCCAGTAAACCTTTAAGTGTTCTAATTGTGTAAGTGCAGGCCTCCAGCTGAGAAAAATACGTCCACGTCATCCTGGCGGTGGTAATTGCAGGATGTGTGGGAGGTTTTGGCCTCTCATTATTTTCCTTTGCAGTGCTGAAAATGTATTCTATCAGCAGTCAAAGGCTGTCTAAACCCTGTGTACAAAACAGTGAAATCATCAAAAACAGTTATTAACATTAACTTGAAGCATTCAAATAATCAGGATTTTATACTTTAACTCTCCAGTTATCATGAAGGTAAAACCATATTGAAAATGTAATGCCACTGAAAGCATAAGACAAGGTCGAGAGTTTCGATCAAGATTTGTAATCTTCAGATTGTAGTTTGCAATTTTCTCTGTCCATAAAAAAAGATTAACAAAAACAAACATCTAGTGACAGCATCTTGTTCTTACAGTGATTTACGAGCAGCTGCCAAAAAGAAAGCAAAACTACGTCCATGACATAATTCACAAAGACACTGAAACGGTTAAACGATGTAGAAAGTCAGTTATTCATGAGCTTTAAAAATGATGGTTTGTGGCAGTTTCCGTTTTTTATCTGAAGTCAGAGTATTCTCTCTTGTGGATTAACAAACACACTCTTGTGGACACGTGAGAAGTGAAGTTGTATTAATTCAATCATTTCTGTTCAACTCAGAGACATCTTGGAGAATAAGTTTTTCACCCATGTATGTTTTTTATGTATTTTTAAGATTAGCTATTCAGATATACAGTAGTTAGCTACCGTAGACTCCATTTACTGTAAATGTCACTTCCTGTTAGAAGTGAAACCTACATCTAACTGCCTCACACTACTGACGCCAACAAGCTCACGTCATATCAGGAACTTCAACATCTCTTATGGAAAGTGCTAATTAACAACACAGAAAATAACAAAAATAGATAAGCCTAGGAATATATGCCAAGCATCTCTCTCAAGCTCCACTGAGTGTCTGAATAAGATCGCTTTTGGGTCCAAATAACAAAGATGACGGCAGCCAAATGTCAGAATGAGGGCTTTAAAGCAGCAGTTATAATAACAGTGGGTGATGACATAGTGGCTTTTCTCAATGCACGACACTGCTGTGATTGGTCTTTTTTGAGTTTGTAACTATACCTGTTTTACAACTGACAACAGCTCTACAAGAAAAACAACAGGCTTGTTGCTTCATGTGTATCTGAGCTGTTTATTTCAGTCACACCATGAAATACTTGCAGTTGGGGTTACACATGGCTGTGGTTGAGCTTTATGGAAACAAAGCGAGCTCGGTGTGAGAATTTGTCTGATGAGTTTCCCCATCGCAGTCGAACAGTTTAAAGATTTACAGTCAACGGCATTGTCAAAGTCAAAGGCATTGATCAAGCTGGCATTTGTCACTGCCGTGGTTCCATGTGTCTTGTGTTGGTAATTTGTCCTGACTTCAGCAGTAGTTTAACAGCCAATCAAATCAGAACATCCCTCACACTGATGCAATCTGACGTTAACCTTCACACAACCAGCAGAGGCAGCCTCTGATGACATCCATATTACTCAGCTTTCAAAAGACATCCATGAATAGAGAGAGAACAGACCAGGTGTAAGCAAGATAGTGGCTTGTACATCTTTTCTTATGATTTATCAACTTGTGTGCTTTATCTTTTGTTTTGCTTGCAATTACATCATATTGTAGTATGTTCAAAATTAATCTAAGTTTTATACACTGCTTATCACACCAAACTTGGGGTTTTTCAGCCAAACCCAAAAGACATGTGAGTTACACTTTATCGAATGGGTGAGTGAAATGATCATGCCACTGTGCCAAAAGGCTTTGTCTCATTTACCATCGTCTGTGCTCACAACTCAGTCGCGAATATGTTATAGGACCGGTTTTTAAAAACAACTAGCATTCTCCTCTTTCATTCTCTAACCCGCCAATAATCACAGTCATTACTGTTAGCAGCCACAGGTCTTAGTCCAATCACCACTATAAACCCAAGGTCTAATCCTTAAAAAAACTGTTAAAGAGGTAAAGACATGCTCTCACTGAGGAGGATTCTTCTAATCCTTGTGAGCGTGTGAGGCATTTGGCCTTTATTAATAAAACTATGAAGAGGGACGCATTCACACGGCTAAATTGACAGCAAAGTGTATTCAACTTCACTCATATTCTGACCTAAAAGCTACAGTTACAATTCCTCACCACGGGTGTAATTGAGAGTGAGTCATACAAATGAACACTGTGCTGAGAGTAGCCTACAGGTATCCCTGCTACAAAAGGCAGAAGGCGCACACACACACACACTTTGGATCTCTTTGTCTCTGTCCGTAATCTCTGCTGCTCCACACTTTCTCTCTACGACTCTGATTCTCCTTTTTTCCCCTCTTTGGTTTTCAGTAAACTGCCATCTTGGGCAAGAGCTTTTGTCCCTCGATTCTTCTATGTGACAGAAAAGGCCTGGAACTTCTATCCATACACTATCACAGGTAAGTGTGTGTGTGTGTTTTTGATCCCTCGCTTACGCATCAGTGTGAATTTAAAGCCCATTGACTTGCAACGGCTAGATTTCAAGTGGCATCAAATATTTATCACTGTGCTAAAATTTCTCACACTGGTGGTGAAGTGAATGTGTTTGTGTTTGCGATTTCACGTTCACACATATGAGCAACTAATGATGTTTCCCTCTATCCATATTGAATGTCCCTGGTGCTGCAGAGTACTCAGTAAGTATTCTCACACATGATTTACTGTACATGAGGCAACAGTCGTCATCTTTTTTCCAGTGTCAGTGGATCTAATCTGCAGCCTGTCTTTGCTCTCTCTCTCTACTTTGGCCTATTTTCCCTGGTTTCATCCCATGTCACCCTGTAGGCATCTTTCCTCCCCAAGTTCAGCATCCGTATTGAAACGAGATTTGAGAACAACAACGGCCACAACGACAATGTGAGTATGGGCCTGACTGAGGGGAAGCTTGGGCTGGGAGAGATGGAGTGTTTAGAGGAAGAGGGGGGGGGGGAAGAAGACATGAGAAAGAGAGGAATTGCAATTTTCTCCACAGCACCATGAAAGCGTTCATCAAGTTGATGTGCCCATTACAAGGAAAACAAGCAAAGCACAAAATGCACTATTGGCAGATCTATTAAGCAGACGTGCAGCGTGCTTATCATGGCTGCCATGCAGCATTTTGTCCAAAGCCAATACACGTAAACACACTCAGACAGAAACTCTCAGACGAGGGCAACTCTGTCCGGCCCCTGTGTCTGCACTGTGTTCAAAGAGAGGTCCAGAAACAAGACCTAACATGTCAGAACTGGAGAAGCTCTGCTCGCTGAGAGAAACACAATGAATCTTGTTCCATGACAGGAGATTACATGATGAATCATTTTAGTCCGCACTATTTTGAACGCCACAGCTTCTACGACAATTCACCCAATTAAGACCCCCCTCTGAATAAGAGATGTAAACAACACCGGTCATGTCCAGCAGGAGCAATGATCTAATCAAGCTGTGTGTACACATACATTCTGACACAGGTTAGAAAATGCAAAAACCTGACTTGTGCAGTTACATCTCGCTGGAGTTTTCACTGCATCTTGTGATCCACACACTGATCAGAACACACACCGAATCGATGCCGTATCAATTTGTGATAAGCTATTTGGACACGTTTCTTAAGAATAGCACAGGCTGTTTTCAGCTTGCTTTTGTCGATCGGATTTTTTATTTGTCCCAAGATCCGGCAAAGGCAGCTCCGGCTGATCAGTGCGGAGCAGGAAGGCTGCAGTACAAAGAAGATGCAGGGATCAAAACCCATGTTTACTGCCGCATGTTTTCATAGATGGTGGCAGACATTATAAATGTTTAGAGGAACGTAATGTAAGCGTGGATCATTAGTCAGACTGTGTTCTGTAAGATGTAAACAATGATATGAATAGAATATTCTCCCCGCAATTAATCCAACCATAATTGGAACACTGTCTTATTTCCATTAAGGTCAGAAGTCTGAATATTGCTGTGCTTGTGCACATCTGTCAGCAGTGCACGGATTTATATACACATCCAGGATTTATTGAGGGCACTGCTGTTCCGTTATAGTCAGTTTTCTGGCTGCCTGATAGATGAAAGTCACCTAAACTATTTTAGTTTCTGGCTACACTTCCTATGTGCAGATATTTGGTTTTCTGGTTGGAGCTGAATTTCCAGATGAGGAACCCTGTTCAGGGAGCTGGAGTATTTAAAGCCTCAGACAGAGGTAACAACCATTTGTCACCTCAACGGCATGAGGTACCAGGCCTGTAAAGAGGCAGGACTTTACTTTATTCTTATTGAAATAAGTACAATTTATAACAGTGTATAACAGACAAGTTGGGAACACACTGTAAACAATTGCGCCTTGTGTCCGAAAAGTTGCCTGTTCACACGGGAGTTAAATCATTTCAATCCTTCGGGATATCGCCATAATCTCCAATGAGTGAGTCAGACTCTACCACTGGATATTTTCCCAAATAGAATTAGCCTCAAATGTGTTGGAAATGTTTCCAATTTTGCGTTGGATTGTGGATAAAGTTTGCTTTGTGAGCCAGGAAGTTGGAGAAACAAACACTTAACACTTTCCGCGCCCTGTCACATTTATTTCAATGAGTCAGAGTCACTCCTGATATGATTCAGGAGCATGCAATGGCTGAATCTGAAGTGGCTTAAACACAAGGAGTCAAAGGGCCACTTTGACCAATGCAAATAATTGTTTATAGCAGCATTTTATTTTCCCTGAACTCTTTACCTGTATCAGGTAAGCCTTTGTTTGTGTCAACCCAACCCCCGCCCATTAGAAAAAGCTGAACTTTTAACTGAATCCCGGCTTTTATATGAGGAAAAAGGTTACTGCTCAATACCGGATTAAACCTCAGGAATGTTGGGTTAAGCTTGCAGAAAAATGTGATATTGTTCCAGTATCTGCAGCTTTTTATTTCATTGTTCGTGTTCATGTTGTCATTTTCCAGTGTTGACTCATTGACCCGTTTTGTACACCAGCAAATCCTGATCACAAGCAGCGGGGCTGAGGTTTTCCTGCACTCCCTCCTCAGTGTCGCCTGTGTTCTCACTGATATGGCATCGTCATTGTTGTTTAGTTTGCTGCAGAACAGCAACTTTCTCCGCACTGGAGCGCTCGTGGAGCTTCTCGCTCACACATCAGACCAATAAAACCTGCCACCACTCTGTCAATGGTCGCTTGTGCATTGGGTTTATTTTCGCTTCAATAGTTCAGTCCCATTTTCAAAGCATTCTGACTCGACTCCGCCATTTTTACTGAGAAAACATAGAGAGACAGTGCTGAAGAGATCGTGAGAGTGTCATGCTCTGAGCACGCTGTAAAAGGCAGCACAGTACCCTCAAACAATGCAACACATTCCATAAAAGGGAGCAGGACCTGGGGTAGACACAAACCAACAACAGCTCCACAGGGGCTTAGCACGCTTTTATCTCACCCAAGGTTTTTCTTATTTGTTAGTTTTGAACTGTGAAATGAACAACTTCAGCGGGGCATTAGAACAAATTCAATACAAGGTCAGGTAAAAGTCTCCAGGTTCACTCTTTCCCAAAGAAGAGTCCAGTCTTCGGTCATAGCATCAGTTTTTCTTTTTATTTTAATATCCCTGATATCTGCTCTTGCTTTTCCTCTTAATCCCCTGAACCTGCTTACTACCTATCTGTTCTCTTGTCTGTTTGCTCCAGTGTGATTTCCTTCATGGGAGTGGGATATAGTGTGGGGTGTTATGATGTGCGACCACAGTTTTCTGCACTGTTACTTATCTGCTCTTGTCCGTCCCTCCGCTGTGAGCAATGTTTGCGTGTAACAGCATGTAAGGGTATAAGCGAATGTGCATGTGCGTCATTAAACTGTGTGACCTCCCCATCTGCTTGGATGTAGGTGTTCGAGGACACGCCAACTCCAGGAGAAAATGTGAGTTTTCTGGATATCCTGAGTGACCCCATCCCCGAAAAGCATTACAAAGAATCAGAGGTGTGTACTGCATGTTTTACAACAGAAATTAATAAACAAACAGGAAAAAAATTATTAAAGAAAGAATTAAAGAGGGAAGAAAATTTAGACGTATCAAAAACAATGTAGGTTGATAGGCCTAATGACTACATGGTTTTGACTTGTTTTGAAGTAGGCTGACCTTCATTATGCAAACTCTCTGGCCCAAAGTTGCCCTGGAGTGCCCAGAAACTGCCATACTTCTATTCCCAGCCCCACAAAACTCCCTGTAGCAAAACCTGTAGTGGGCTTTTGATTGTCTTTATGACAGCAGTGTTACATCCCTGTACTATAGGGAGGGCAAAAGGGCAGAGTAGTAGTTTGTTACACTGAAAGAACACATAAACGTTCATGGGGAAACTAGGCTGGGAGGTACATGTGTACACTCATGATGATGTTTTTTAATTTTGGACTTACTTTTCTTAACCTCAAGCATCATTTCATGGGGTGTGATTGAAAAGCTGTTAAATTATACTATACCTCTCTATTCTATGGGTTGCGCCTTTTATGTAGATCACTAGTACGCATCTGTGCAACCTGACAGATGTAGGCATGAGCAGCTACGACACCCAATAACCCCCCGAGAAAGTTCCCCACTAACCGGCCAGAATGAGTGCAGCGGCATGATGAAATGTGGGTGGATGTGGAGATGGGGAGGCTGAATAATTCTACTGGAGTTTGGACTCTGGCATATAAATTACTTTGCTAAACTGGGGAACTCACAGAATTAGATTATTTTGGGGCAGCATAAAGTTTATTCATTCAAGCTTAGAAAAAGTTTTGTTCAGTTATGTGTTTCTTATGATCACTTTTGCGTAATAATGGTGTTTAATAACACCTGGCCACAGGTCAGAAATTCATATAAGTGCATCTGCAATCCTCACTGCTAAAAATCAAACAGTTTTTCATTAATTCAGCCACATGCAGAATTAATATTGGAAGATGTTTTTTTTTTTGTCAAAATCTGGCACAGCCACTCTTACAGCTTGTACTTTGCATTTAAAGCCCATAATCTGTATCTCCCACGTCCTGTCTTTATGCTAAGTTTCCCCAGTTGTCCATATTAAATTCACATGTACTAAACAAGGCAAACCATTCTTTTAGGAGATCATTTCTTGTAAATCCACATTGCTTTTAAACCTTCATTTTGTTTACCAGACTTTTGTTTTCCACCTGAAAAGAGCATTTCAATATGCCTACGCTTTTCTGCCCGTCTTCAGCAAAAGCTTCACACTTCTTTACTGCCTGCAAGTCTTTAACAGCAAAGGTTATTTTACAGCCTGTGCTGAACAGAAGCAAATGAACAAGCAGAGGAAGAAGTGTTAGCATACATGCACATGAAAATAAAAAAGGTCTCAAATGTGCTGGTCGTATCCATTAAGCGGCCTGGTGAGAACATGAAGTCACGAACACAAACCTCCTTTGATCTCAGAGGCCCAATGTGTGTTTTCACACTTTCCTCTTAAGGGCCGTGTAGAGCAACATTCTACTTACACCTCCACACAGATATGACACTCATTCTCACATACACACATGCAAGCAGCACACTCAGAGGCATCTAAAGTTTCCTCTAAAAACACCTGACAGGGCCAAAATCTTTCTATAACCCCTCCTCCCCCTTCCCCATGTTTTCTCTGTACAGGACCTGAGTCACTGGCAGTCAACTAAAACTGACCGTGGGCCTCTGGAGAAAGGCTGGATAGACCAGCACAAGCCCATTATGTGCTCCTACAAGAGGGTGAAGTGCAGCTTTGAGGTGTACGGCTTCCAGACCAGGACTGAGGAGTTCATACACCGCGTGAGACAGGCTTCTCTTTCCCCTTGTGTTTTTCCTGTTTGCGTATGCAAAAGAGATGAGGGAAAATAACAATCTTTTTGGGTTTTTTACTTGAATCTGCCATGCGTGAAATATTGACACAAATAAATTACCGCCCCAATAATTTCCTGATATTAGCATAACCACCGAAAGTGTCGCCATGAGGGCCGTCAGTCTCAAATGACCTCTGCACAGCGTTTCATGTAATACATTAGCTCTGATTTATTTGTGAAATTGCCGTGTTGCTTTGTACCACGAAACAGTGAGAGGGCATCTGTTGTTCCCGTTCTAACAAAGCATAGTTTTGTCACAATGGAGGTCGACGGAACAAGCTGCACTCTTTCAACACAGTCATGCTCCACAATGAGTCGAGCCAACGGAGCATGAACAAAAGCCCAAAGTTTTTGTTTATGCGTGTTCATGGGTGTTTGGGTAGTGGCCCTCATTCTGACAAAGCCTCCCACAAGTCATGCCGCTGAGAGACGTTCCCACACGTTCCACGATCTTAGTTAATTAAACAAATGACTGCCACGATTTTGACACTGATGCACTACATAATAATGCTAAATGTAGCATTTCACACATGGCCACACACAACAGCTGTGTCATTTTAATTACATTTTCTCGATAGCATGTTCTTGTTTCCTGTCTCATTTCAGAACATCAGAGACATTCTCCTTGTTGGCCACAGGCAGGCAGTGGCATGGACTGATGAGTGGCATGGTGGGTTACAAACACAGACGGCGCTGAAAGACAAATACAAAATTCCAGGACTACAACTTTACAGTTCTGTGAAATCAGGTCCATATTTTCAACCTTTTCCAATGCTTTGTGCGTGCGTACGTGCCTGTGTTTTCCCCACAGGGCTGAGTTTGGATGAGGTGAGGGAGTACGAGCAGATAATGCAAGAGAAGACCAACAGCAAAGTCAAATCCAGCCAGAACAACCCAGGTGAGGTTGCAGCTTGTGGCCTGCATGGGACTGAAATACCACAGAGAATATGAGGGGAGGGAGGGACAGCCCAGCTGCATGTGAGAGCGGTGGAGGCAGGGAGAGAAAGATGTAAAAACCAAGGGAAGATGAAAAGAGCTGTATGAGTGAAATGTATATTTTTGCTTCGTGGTAATTATCCTTACATTTCAGTTCACCGCACTGAAAAAGAGATGAAGGCAGGGAGGCAACAGTGCACGATTCAAATTCAGCGCACACGTTTTTCAACCAGGAGGAATTTAGAATCCTATGAACAGCTATTTTGTTGTCTGTGCTGTTTTAATGGGTGCTGTCGGCGCAGTACAAAATAGCGTGAACTGATAGCTGTGTAACGCTGACATGCCTGAGGAGAGCAGGTTGCTCCAGTGGTGTCTTCACTGTGCCCTACAAGTACCCAGATGGCTGGAGTACATCTGTGGGAGAAAAATGGAGAGGGAAGAGCAGTCGGGAGGCATTTCACAACACAAGGAGCAGCGAGGAGGGAGAGACTGAGCGTGCATGCCCAGAAAAAAGGACGACAGAAAAACAGATGAAGTGTGTGCATGTGTGTGTGTGTGTGTGTGTGTGTGTGTGTGTGTGTGTGTGTGTGTGTGCGTGTGTGTGGTCACCCTGCCCCCTGCCGGTCCTTGTGGCAAACCTCAGCAGGATGTGAACGATATCAAAGGTAAAAATTCCCAGAACGGGGCTGTACCGTCTTGTGCCTGCGCGCTCTCTTTCTCTCCTTCTGTGTGTAATGATGAGAGACATCAAGCTGCAACAAATCTGCAGTCATTGCTCAACCTGCTGCAGCTCGCTCCGCTGCCGTGACCCCCTACAGGCCGAGAGACGCTACAGCGCACCGCTCTGCACCGCTCAGACCCACAAGCACCGCGGTTTTCATTTTGTTCATCTGCTGTGATAAAAGTGGAGAGAAGTCATTTACTCGAGAGGATCTAATAAGAAGTTTGGTGCGTGAGCTGAATACCAACGGGGGATTAAACTAATGGGAGTCGAAGTGTTTGACACAGATCTTAAGTGTACTTAATACATTTGAAACTCAAACAGGGTTTGTTTTTTTCCTTTTGTTTCTCTTTTTCTCTGGTTTGAACAGTGTGCTCAGTTGCACACTTTCAGTTTGCTTTACAGGCACGGCATGAAAGACATCTGTTTGCCGGGCATAAAGGATATATTTGTTTGTCCACCTCAGGTCCAGCGGGTGCCCCCCGACCTGCGTTCTCTCGCTCAATCTCTGTGACGGATGAGCGCTCCCTGAAGAAGATGGGCGTGACTACGGCGAGCACATCTGACACGCCAGACTCCTCTTTGCCACGCACTCCCCTTCGCCTCCACTCAACCCCTGAGTGAGGTCACACACGCTTTGTGCAAAGCAAACACAAAACCCAAACACAGTGTCAACAATCCGTCCAACTCATGTGATTCTATTTCTCAAATAGGAACACACATACGCAAACAGCAGTGTGGTTATAGAAGTCAAAATATGACATTTTGTGGGACAAACCTTTTTGCTTTAAGAGATATGGCTATATGAGCAGATTTGTACCCATCTAAGAAACACTTTGAACAAATTTGTGTCCACTGGTAGCTAAATCCACTCCAGATATGCAGTTACAGCTTCGTTCTATCAGTCTAGTGTGCAAACCACACAACATGTTATATTTAGGGGCATTATATTGGGGCTGTTCTAGCAGAGAGCAGCTGCGGGGTCTATCTCAGGTAAATCACTGAGGCATTGTTTTTGAATGGATTAAAATACATTGTATGAGCTTGTTTAATGAATCATTTTTAATAACTGTTCATAAGCTAACTAGCTGCTCCACTTACTTTCTCTCTGTGTATGAGTGCGAGTTAACCGGCCGCTTGCGACAGCCTCTGCTCACTGTGCTGAGGATGGTATTGATCATTTAATCCAAATGTGCCTGAGAGTCCAAATGGTTGAGTTATTTCTTTAATCCCATCGCAAACCTATTTATACCTATTCATATGCTGTTGTTTTCTTCACTAATCCCATCCGTCAATAAATACAGCACAAATTCTCAAGAACAAACCATTTGTGCCTAGCACGAAAAAAAGAGCAATAAAAGAAAATTTTCTAATCTCTTCAATAGCCTCTAAAGATGGTGCATGTCAGCACATTTTCTCAGTTCTTCAGCCTGAGTGAAGCACACCAGCCACCAGCAGGGCTCTATGATTGTTTCCAAGCCCCCAACCTGCAGTCTACAGACAGATGCATAAGGAATTTAATAGAGTAGATCTAATGAGAGCGCAGGGGAGAAGGGAGGAGGCGGTCAATGCAATGGATCGGCTCCCCTCTCCAGCTCAGCCAATAGGTCAGTCCAGGTGTATTGACAGGGGGCACTCAGGTGTTGTATTGGCTGCTTGATCGCTTAGCTGAGAATTGTAAACAGGTCAAGCCAAGGCTAAACTTCAATTATGTGTCAGTGCTGTCACCATTTATAATGCGGTTAGTTTGATTGTTTTATAGACTGTGTTGTCATCATCAGGGATCCCCAGTGATGAGAATTACATTTGTTTAATGTACATAGTATGGAAATCTTAAAGAAATGTTTCTTTACCTGTAAAAAAAAAAAAAAAAAAAAACAAATCAGATGAAAATGTACTAATGAGGTGTACTGTATAGTGTCTTAAAGAGAATTTGTATCAATGAATACATTGTTTTCCAATGATAAGTCCCATGTGTCATCATTTCTGCACAGAAAAGGAAAAAAAAAGTCACTGGTTGCGCACACTATCAGTTTTGTTTGCGCTGTATTGACCTGTGAAGAAAGCTGAGCTGCTGGCATCACGGCGCTCACACATAATCTACTCAGCAATTTCACACTTGCGTGCCATGTGGAACCGGATGCAACAGCAGAGGACATGATCGTTTGTTTCAGTTGTTCCTCATAAAACAACAGAGAATTATGAAGGTTTAACAGATGCGTGGTTGGGAGATGGGCGTGCGAGCACGTCTGTCACCAGGATGTCAACCTATTGTTCAAGACCTCAGGACAAAAGCGCGGGCTCGTCCCGGGGAGACTTGAAAGTTTCACTGATTGACAGACATGACAGCTTGCTTTGAATGGCGTCCTAAATGGCTCACATTATGGGGCTCATCCAGGCATCTTTTCTCCATTCAAATCATGACAGTTTGTTATAAGCTTTTCAGCGACGGGCTGCAGACCTGCATACGCAAGCATGCAAAAAAACATAACCGCATTCACGCCAAAGTCTTTCTTTCAGAGTGTCAGCAGGAGGCTGACATGACAGAGTGAGCCCTCACCACCGCAGAGGGATTCACAACCGCTGTACCGCTGGCTGCTCTGCATTAACATTACCTCTTTCCATTCTTTGTCTCTCCCATTAAATTTCCTTTCTCATTATTGCCACCTCCACCAATCTCCTCCACACCCTCTCACATCTCTCTTTTCCTCTTCCATTATTCTCACACTCTCATTCTTGAAATCTCCTTTGATCTCCTTTCCTTACGTTCGTCTTTATCTGTGTGTCCTCATCAGCACTCCTCAAGAGGACCTCTAAAGAAGATGTAGTGTGTTCATTATATGGAAATGTTCCCCGTGGTGCATTTTCATAGATCTTGACCCTGTATTTTCAAATCGCCCTGCTATTCCCACGTCACCCATCAGATCCCACTAATAGAAAGCCAGAGCCAGGACGGGACGTTTTCCAGAGCTCCACCGGCCAACAACACTATACAGTACACTCGCTCTGGGGCCAAACTTGAGCTGTACATCGATGGGCACAGAATGGATGAGGAGCACAATCAAGAGATGACGGAATAGGAGAGATCAAGAGGTAAAAGCAAAACAAGCAATAATGCACTTAAATCAGAGTGAAACAAATTCCACAAGTTGGAGTCCCAACAAAACACAAAAGGCGTGTGTGTTTGTGTGTGTGTGTGTGTGCCTCTACATAATTTCTCATTCACCTTAATGGTATTTTGCTTAACCACGCTGATGAACGAGCCTATGCTCCAGATCAATACTTGCTCTCCATTCGCTCGACAGACAGTAATGCAACTGCCTCATTTGTTTGACGATGTGTGTGTGTTTGTGTGTGTGCCCGCCCGCGTGTATGCGTTTTTCAAACTGGTCCCCATTTCCTGGCTGTGCAGTAACTTACTCTGCCATTAAATGAGAGGAGCCATTAAGCCACGAGAGGTCCAGCATGTCACTAACCTAATCTCTCCATCCAGATGCCAACATTGATTTGATAAAGCTTTACTGCGGTTGTGTGCAAGAAGGGGTTGTTAAGCAAATTAAAGGACAGCTTGGTCAACATAAACGTGATAACGTTATAAGAATATGTACCTGCCACTGTGAACATATCTGTGTTTGATGTGGTGTGTATATGTTGTGTGAACTCCCATGAGGGAGAGTCTCACAGAAGACTGAACGCTGCGGCCAACATGCTTGTGTCCGCTCATTACGGTGTCAGCAATACAGTTTTTAGCTCACTCATCCACATAAATGACTTTAAATCCTCTGTGTATTAAGCTGCACTACTGGGAACCCAATTTGTAACCTCTGCCCGGTAATACGTTAACTGGACTTTATCTGGGGACAAGCAGAGTGTAAAATTCATACAGTATCTGAGAGAACTAATTGAACCAATTAAGAAAGTGAATATGGATTACTGTGGGACTGCGAACACACACATTCCCTCTAGAATAGAGCTGGAGACCGCTGCTTTCATGCGATAATGATTGTCATTGCAAATGGATGGAGGTGCAGGCTCTCGGTGTGCCGCTCAACACCATTCTCCCGGAGTCGGCTGGCTTTGCATTTATGCTGATGTGTTTGCTCGTCTTTCGCAACTGATCCCAGGGCTTCTGTTCCGGGACGTAATTAATTGCGAACAGGTAAAGGAAAAGTCAAGGATAAGTGTTGAAACCGCTCATCGCCTTGTACATACCCTCGCAATGCACACAAACACAGAAGCAGCAGTGATTTTTCACACAAACACACATTTGCTAGAGGAAACAAAGAGCAAACAAGTACAAACAAGACGATATGCAAAAAACTTGCACAAAAATAAGGGCCGAAGGCACTTCATGCTTTAAATATCTTAATCAGCAAATCCAAAAAGCCTCCCAATTTTAATTGCTCTACCATGACTATTAATTACATAACAGCCATTGCAGTCAGCATGCCCATTTGTTTGCTAATGGGAGAGGATGGATTATAATAGTGAGCAGAATACATTAGAATACAACAGCTTTTATTGATCTACAAAAGGTAAACTTGTGTTCCCCTCCAGGATGTACAAACAACCAACAGCTTATTTCTCCATGAACTCCAAATAGCGACTTTAAACAAATAGTAGGAGACAGCTAATATACTATAAGCACAATGCAAAACCTTACAGTAAAGAGGCTTCATTAGGCCAGATTACTGTGGAGCAGGAGGTACTTCAGAGACTGCAAGGACAAAGCAACGCATTACTGTAAAACAAAGGAAGCTCCGTCCTTCAAAAACTAAAAGTGCCGTCTCTGGGACGTACGGCAACCGTAAAAGTAACCTTTAGTTAGCCGCCTACCCCCACCCCTACTCTGACTGCAGGTCATGAAATGGTTGAACAGAGAGAGAATTTTCTGTTCCCAGCCTTCCAGGCTGGTCTCATTAAAAAGCGTATTTGTTTCTCATTTTTGCAAATTTTGTGTCACTAAAATGGGACAAAAAAGTCTATTGTGTCATGCTACATAAAGACTCCAGAGTTTAAAATTCTATTTGGGAATACGTCAGATGTGGCAGGTCAAATATTTTTCATGTAACCTGAATTCTTTTGTTCTGTAAAAAACTTTGGCTGACACTTGAAATGTGCTATTCAAGAAAACTGAGATGATTATTCAGACTGAGAGCTTTCTCATTTTGAATCAAACCGTGCATTACGACCAGGAATATATCCAAGTCCTTCTAAATGCCTAACTCAAATCAATCATTCAGACTCCTCTGAGTCGTTACAATCCCACGTTATAAAAAAAGTGAACTTGTTCAGATGACTCGCTGATAGAAAAAGAGCAAAATTGCACATCATTGATATGATGGCGCTGACAGATGGGCCATGGAGGTTCAGATTGTAAGCACCATCTTTATTACTCAGTGACCCTACAAAGGCAGTTCAACGCTGAAATGAAAAAGAAGCAAGTATCAGCAAATACATTTCAGCTCAATTTCGATCCCTGTCTGGCTCACTTTAAGGTTTTATTTTATTTTTCACGGAGAGCTGGATGAAAGAGATTTACAACCAGCAAATGAGCAAATTTTCTAAATCATTTAGATGGTTTCTTGTATATTTCTGCTCTGACTCTCAGGCTGTGCAAGCTGGTTGCTCCTG
Organism: Menidia menidia; assembly: GCA_907169785.1. Lineage (NCBI taxonomy): Eukaryota > Metazoa > Chordata > Actinopteri > Atheriniformes > Atherinopsidae > Menidia > Menidia menidia. The sequence continues at coordinate 7,627,949 of CAJRST010038888.1, forward strand.
ATTGACAGTCCGCTGGAAATAAAAGAAACATGACAGCAGTTGACAACACAGCGAAGTACCAGCCGACCAGCAAGTGGAAGTGGAAATATGCTTTCATTATCCAAGTCACCTTTGTACCCATTAGTTGTTGTACTTTTGCGGGGTCAGTATTTTTTTGCTGTTTTCAGATCACAGGCTTGTGAACAGATATTTGTTCTATTGAGGGTTAAGCTTTTTGACCCACTGTTGGTCTGTTGAATGAAGGGGCCCTTTTGTTTCTCTGTAAAAGAACAGCCAGGCATTTCTCTCAAATGCTAAGTTAAATTTAGCCAACATTTTTTAATCTCTCCCCCAATGTTTCTGCTTAGACTGTGAGGAATTGTCTATTCAAATATGTCATTTAGAGAAGTCATTTTAGTAAAAAAACGTACAAATCTCATAACAGTTTCAAACTCTTAGATGATATGGTAATAACCGCCATAGTCTTAATTTCACATAAATGTCTACGTGCTTTTTATTCTCCTGCTGCTCAGCGAACATCTATTATAACTTTCTATAGCTCTAGGCCAAATTTTCCTCTTCTAGCCCTCTGTCTTTCTTTCTTTCCCTTTTCCAACTTTACCACGGCTCTGTGTTTTACTTCCAAATCAAAGTAATAAAATGGATCATCACTGAAGTAATTTTGTGGCAAGCGAACAGGAAGCTGTCATTACTGTGTCACGCAGAGGGGATGATGAACAAAATGAAAAACGCGAGGAGGAAAGAGGCAAATCAAAAGAGACCCGCCTGCCTGGTTTTTCTTTGTCTCAGGTTTCATAAAAATCTACAGCCACAGCTGAGAGGGTAAATCTGCCACTCTTACTCTCACACCATCCGTGTTCTGTGGATTTCAGGAGCTCCTTCATTATGGAGTCTTGACGTAGTTACTCTACAATGAGTTTTTCCTTGTTCAACCATGAAACAGCAGCAGAATTTAAGGCTCCTCTTCTCACTTTATTACAGGATCTCTTGCTTAACCTAATTCGTTTTTTTAGGAGAGCTATGAACACAATTATCCCGTTTCCCTCTGGTCCAACGCACTGATGTTTTAAAGTCTGAAACATGCATGTATCCAGATTGTTTGAGGTTGTTTCCAAGACAAAATTGCTGTTCTGGAAAATACAACACCAATCCATACTTTACACGATTGGTTGTATAAATATTTGCCACAGAGAGTACAATCTATTACCTCGAGTGTTGCAAGAAAATTCAGGCGACTTGAAGAGAAAATTGCATTCATCCTCTGGAGATAACAAATGTCATGACCATCTAGACTGTTTATCCAATAGTTGGTGGAATATCATGGCAGGTGCTTTGCAGACCAAATCATTCTGTGGACACCCTGAGGGCAGCAACCCACGTGAGAGCCCATGTAGAGCTACACACTTGCAGGGGCTTTTTGCTGTTTGCTTTCACACTAACAATTGGATCACTGACATTTGACATTTTAGGTAACACATCTGTCAGCTCAAACTCACAATGTCACTCTGGCTCGAGAAACAATTAAACCACATGGACCCCGCAGTGATGAAGCAGTCCCAACTATCTCCCAATGTCTCGTTCTTTTCTTCTGTTTTAGATGTGTGTATGGTGAAAAGATGTTTACACCACTAACATTTTGGAGTCATTTGGATAGAAGTGTCTGCTAAGTGCCTAAATTTAAATGTCAATGTTAAACCAATCATATCACTCAGGCTTCCTCTTGCACTGGTACAATATCAACCTTGAAAAGCTGTTAAAAAGGCCCTTAAACTAGAGATTACCTGAAAACAGAACGTAATGTCAATTTACACCCACGCCAAGACCAAAAGGAAGCAATCTTAAATAAAGTATGCAAACCTACCTATGGAACCAGGGCATGCTCCCCCATAAAAAATGTACTGTAGATATTTATTTAAATAGTTCGATTTGGTGAACTCTGAGACCAATTATGATCTGAGAGACAATTTAGTAATTCTCAGATTAACAAGCAGCACTGATAAGAATGATGATTCAGAATTTTAAAAATGGTCATGTTTCAACCCGTGGTTAGAAATGTCTGAAATTATTTATTTTTTTAAACTTTAATTAAAACGTATTGAACTGATGGATTTCATGGATTTCTCTTATTTATCTGATGAGCAGACACACACACAGAAGCAGCTTTTCACAGCACATCAACACAAGCAAACATGGGAGTCAACCAGTGTCACTCAGCCTTTGTTGTTAATACGCGTCAGCTATCTAAAAATATCTAAAAGAAATATGGACCAGAGGGATGATAATCCCTATACGTCCGTAATGGGTGATAAAAGAGTGGACGTGTAAAACATCCAGGTTACTACTTACGTGAGCCTCCACGGTCCACAGTCAGCACCAAGCATCTGCAGACTCAGCCAGCGGCTGCATGACGAAGACCCGGGAGGAGCAGCCTGTACTCAACGTAAGCCATCCACTGATTTTGTATCTGGCACGTTTTATCTAGTTCAAACATGAACTTTGCATGGAAAAAAGCTCATTATTTTAGATGCGCTTGGACCACATTTAGCGGTGCTGACTGATTAATATGAGTCATGTGATTTAGGCTTTCTTGGGCCTATGTGATTAGATTCAGATTCAGTTTTCCGTGTTTAAAACCTGTTTTGTAATTGTTTGTAGGTCCAAGGTTTCCTGAAGGGAACTTGAAGGAGGGGGTCTCCTCAGCTGCCCTTGTGATGATGTCACACATCCGGCCCCTGACGCCAGAACAGGCTCAGAAGTTTGAAACATTAAAGGAAAGGGGATCTGAAAGTGTACCAAAAAAAACCTAAGTGGAAGAAATATTAATCTGAAAAGAGAAAATCAAGAAATACCTTTCTTTTGATTCTGAATACATTCTTTGGTTATTCAATGTTCAAGAGTTTAACATCAACTTTCATTTCTTCAGTGTCAAATACTTTTTCAAAGGAACAAATCTTCTGACCCTGAGCTCGCTCCACCAAGCACTGCGATCACCTGAGTAACTTTTTGGACAAATACCTCTGAAGGAGGTTTTAACACCTCAAAGACACCTTTATTTAGTTTACTTTATTCATGAGGAAAAAATGTCACTATTTTTTTCCTTTGGACTGAAGGACATTCCATTCATTAGTTTTGTCTGAAAATTTCTGCCATCAATGAAACCTGTGTTGGTTTTTCTCAGAGAAGCCCACAAAAGCCTCAATCACATAAATAAGTTTTACCGATCAGGTTCTACCAATGACATTTTTTTCCATGCAAAGTCTGCGTCAAAACCATTAAAAGTGTTCGCTTTCAATTGGATTCTCTCCAAACAAATCTTAATCCAATTTGAATATGCGTTTTGAGTAAATATGCATTATTAATACACTTTTAAACTAAGTTAAAAACATATTGCATGTAACCTTTACAACAACCATTTAGTGAAACAGTTTATATTAAAGGTTTGCCGTGTTCAGTTTTTTACATCTAATATCTTTGTGGATTGTAATTACTGATTATTTCTTATGAAACCCCTCCATCAAATGCAATTCCCACCATCAAAGTGAGGTTACTTTTTATTATTCGTGGTACGTAATTGTGCCTTTCACTGAATTACTTCTTATCATTGAGTGATATCTGTGGATTCTTTAAAGTGATCTGGGTGGAGTGACGGCTGAGTGCCCGTGTGAGCCTCTGTTAGTGTGGGTCACTGCTTTGTGCTGCCGTGTCTACCTGCATCAGAGGCCTATTATAGAGACATCAGGGGAGTAACAGAGGCCGACAGAGACAAACAGGTCACCCTTACCTGAGCTGCTGGATAAACAATTCCCCCCCCTCGCAGCTCTACCTAGCTTATTTTCACTTTGCTCCAGCTCCGCTTGCCCCACCATCAACCCCCCTCCTCTCTTTTCTACTCATCTGCCATCTGACTCCTTCTTTCCACCCTTTGTCTCCTATCTAACACACCCTTCATCATCCCAACCTCATCTCTTGTCACCTTACCTCTGTCCTGCCCCTTCTGCACTACAGAATTAATATTAAACGGGTGGTATAGGTGTGTGCGTTTGGATAGGAGTTGGAAGAGGAGAGAACTGCGTTACAATGACCTTACTCACAAATCATTGCCTCGTGTACAGCAAGCATGTCCTTGTTACACTGTAATAGCTCCGAGCCCCAGACCTCAACAAGGCACAAACAAATGCGCAAACCTCCAACAACTGTTTTCTTTCACTCTCTCTTTCTGAACCATTTTTATATTCTTGTTATCTACCCTTAAAAGTTCATTTTGCTTGCCTGGCCTTTACCGGGAAATAAAACTGATGTTCCATTTCAGTTGTGACATGCGTCAGCTGATTATATATATGGTTGTTTTGTTTTTTTTCCTTTATCTGACACCTTCGGTCAGATGAGCTAAGGAGGAGGAACGTGCCCACAACCTGTTCCTCTTTAACTGTCATACAAAGGGGCAAATGATGTCAGTCTGTGCTGTCACAGCCTCAAAGATGCACATGTCCTTTATAAAGGCCCTCGAGCTCTGGCATTTAACTTTAACGCGGGACAGGTGCTGTCATGCATTCAGCCGCATCGCCGGCTAGTCTTTCCGTACTTATGCATGCAATCTTGTCCGCTGATGTACGGTCACATGTGTACAGCGTGCGTGATGGCATGTGTGTTTGTATGTTTGAGGGTTGTGTGGGTCTGCGCTACAGTGGCATAAATCACCGGGGCTGAGGAGGGGGCCGGCGCTGCTCTCTCCATCTGTCTCTGTCTGCAGGGGTGAGGTATTTTACACTGATGAGAAGGAGAATGGAGGGAGGTGGGAAAAAGTGAGCCATGCTCGGGTTGTGTGGGATGGACAGAAAAATAAATGGCGTGGCATTGAAGGGCAGTGTGTGCATCGTGCGAGCGTGTGGGGAGACTCGGGGAGAAAGGATGCGTCAAAGCTGTCGGTGCACATAATCCATATCTCTGCAGGGCACGTTACTCACTTCCTAAAATCTGAATTTGTGAAACAGACTCCAGTATTGAGGAATAATGCTCTCTGTATGACGCCCCTGCATGCAGTCGTTTGACTCCTGCTGGCTGAATACTCATAATGCAGCTGCAAGTTAAGCACGCAGTATTTCTTTGCCTCTAAACATATTTCAGCAATATGTATAAATCAGTTTCATTCCCGGTGTACATTACTTGTTCCATCAACATGCAACAAAATCTTTAATCTGAGGAATTAGCTGTCCACTGGTTATCCCTCACCATCAATCCTGCTCACCACCTCTGAGCAAGATGAACCACGGCAGCTCTAAACAAATGTCCTACGTTTTCTAATCAGGCTGACGCAGCATGGAGGGACGTTTCTTTTCAGCGGTTTCCCATGTTGAGGAATTCAAAATACTCTCACCATTCAGTTTGGTTCCTTTTGCCTATTCAACCCATGAAGTGAACAGTGTAGATATGCAGCTGTAACGCCAGCTAAATAAAAATGATAAGTTTGCCTCGTCGAGTAGCATCTCCTGCACTAGAAACTGAGAGCTTAGAGGAAAAACCATTCAAGAGCTGGGACAGGTTCTGAGCCTCATTTTATGATTGGTGTTGCATCCTTCATCCCTCCAATAAGTGTGGATTACAGAGTTTAGAGGAAACTGAATGGCAGAAATGGAGGAGTCTGTTGGCTTATGTGGATGTCCCACTGAGGGAGAGGGGGCCACGCTTGGTTGATTTGGTTGTTGAGGTAGAGGGAGCAGAATCTCTCCTGACAGACAACCAGTCGCTTGCCACTTTCAAGATTTGGTTCTGGGTTTTGAGATTAGCTCAAGCATGGAAATCTCTCCTTGGAAGCGTTCTGGAGGGCTTAAAGAGGCAGCCGTGGAGCAGGAACTGTGCAACAGACAGAGCAGCGCCCCGAATGTTTTTTTTAACACAAAGTCAGATTTGGCAGCAGAACACTTCATAGCAACACTCTCACATGAGTGCTGCAGCACACAATTTAACTTTGAAAGCATGGCTGTGTCACCAACCTTTAAACAAGCATTGTCATTCATGTATCTGCAAACAGATGAAGATGCCAGCTCGCTTTAAAGTGGTGATAACAGGAAATAGTTACCCTGGCTTGTGGTCCAGAAAAATTTGCCAACAGGGGTTTCCATATATCTTATTGAACTTCAGTTTGTTCAAGTTGAACAAAAGCTTCAACTTAAAAAATAATGATTTTTCTCAATCTATCCACTTCATCAAGTTCTCCTCATTCATTTGGCTTTGTTATACAAATGTCAGGGTGCTGACTGAAAAACAAAGGAAGGAGAACAAAAGCATCTTGCCATCGGCTCTGAGGACGGGATGAACGCCCTTGTCAAGCTGCGCTTCTCTGCAGGAATATTTAAAGCAGCCGTCTTGGTGGCTAATAAAACAGAGAACAGAGGATCATGATGAGCTGCTTCAACTTTGCTCCCCTTCACAAACTTTGACAGGACAGCCATGTTGAATGGTTACATGTGTGCATGCATCTTTGCCGAGAGATTTAAGAGATTAAGAAGAGATTAACTCACTGCCTCTCCCATCTGCAAATGTACAAATTACTGATCTGATTTGAAAATAAATGTGAAAATGCCCATCATTTCACATGAGCTCAAAAGCTAAAAAAATGGAATTTGATGGGTAGCAAATTGGTAGACGTTCCTGACGATTCACTCTTTATTTCATTTTCAAAGAAACTCCATAATACCATGTAGAATTTGTACACAATAGTCAGGTGTGTTATATATTGCTAGAGACAGGAAATGCAGATACATTTAAATACTAAATTGGATTTCATGGGGCCATTACAGCACGCCGTATTGCGTATTTCTGTGGTTTTTCGTTATGGACACTTGTAAGAGTGAAAGAGCAGAAGCACACTGAGGCAAGAAACACATGTTATTGCATTCACAATTATGTTTCAAATTCCGTCCATTCTGATGTGAAAAACAAGCAGATTTTTTTCTCACTGGGTTTTTTGAGGGCAGGTTCTGCCTTCAGAGAAAGCCAAGCGAGGTGTTTTAGTGCTGATGGCTTCCATTTAAAACACAACGATTGTAGTTTCTACCTTCATTTTTGCAAGAAGGCAATACGAGGCATTTCACAAAAAATATAGACTTAGTTCTCTAAAGTATTCGGATAGTAGAAGAAAACTGCTTTACAGTTATGGCTGACAGTATACAGTTATATGCTCCTCACATCCAAATTTAAGGGCTATCTGAACTGTGCAACGCTCATTAGTGTGAAATCTGAATTATTTACCTGTTACTTCAGATGTAGCGGCAAATACATCAGTGCTTATTATTAAAACATCTCCAGTACATGTTCGATAGGGTACAACGTGTTTGATCAGATAGAAAACCCCATATGTTTGAAGGTTGCTCTAATCTGCGAGTGTCCATCGTTGTATCCAGAGCATATGGAATAAGGATGCAGGGGGCGGCTAATCCCTACAGCGTCTGACCTTGAGGAACGGGAGCCTTTATGTCCTCATTAACATGGATGAGGCATGGCCGCGGGGGTGAGCACGTCTACAAGCTCCTCCGGAGTCTCAACAAACTAACAGAAGAGGCAACACCCGCCCGCACAGGCACACGTGCAAACACGGAAAAACTCTGAAGCAGGTAGCCAGACATGCACACACCTCCAGCATCTATTTTTCATCATTACAGTGCTCTCAGCTAGAGGCAAGGTTGCGCCGGGCTGCGCTGCAGCTGCACACAGGCCGTGTGTGTGTGTGTGTGTGAGGTCGGCTGTCATTGACACTTGGCCTCAAACACAAGTCTTCGCTAAAGCGTACAGGAAAGGCGCAGTGGGGAGCAGGAGAGGTGCGCCCACAGTTAGAGGCTCGAACCCATCTCGCTCTGAACTCAGCTGTGTCCTCACAGACACATTCAGATGCAAACACACACACTCAGACAAAACACACAAGACTGCTTGTGTCAGGGGCTTTGTTTTATCTGTTATAATGGTAATGTTGCTTCGACAAGACAATAACTCTCAGGGGGATAAATCTACAGCTCTGGTGCAGGCAGCGGGATCATTTTATGTCACTTCTGTCTTTTGTAATTTCACATCTTGTTCTGTGAAAAAAGATATTAGCAATTTGCTGGTGTCACATTCAGTAATGTGGATTTTAGGTTCTGCCTTATAGATGCGCTGTCGAGTTTTTCTTCAAAGGAATAAAAAAAGAAAATCATAATAGATGTGATTTCACCGATTTAACAGATTTAAACACATAATATGTAAACAAACATTACTACTTCCTCCATCCTTCACGATGCCAGATGCCTTTACAGTTTTAGTGGTGACAAATAGCTGAGAGTTATCGTGTTCTATAAATTCACGCACAGATGTGACATGTCAAGACTGTCAAAGCAATGGCTGAAGCCCCTGTTGGTGTCTGACATTTAACAAAGAGGACAACGCAGTAAATTAGAGTGGACAAGACACAAAACGATCTAATCCTCTGTCAAAATGCAGGAGGAACATCTCCTGGAAGCTAACAACAAAAATAGCACCAGCATCACCCTTTTAAAGCATTATTTTACATAAATTTTCATGAACAGCTGGAGGAGACACTGAGGGATGAGGAAGGTGTTAAGTGTCACACCTTTTCACATTCACAACCTCAAGCGCACAAATTTAAACACACGTTGAGGACAAGCTTGCGTCTGAACAGACTTCTGCTGATTCTTTCATCACAGAGATGAACAAACAACGTTATCAAATTCTGATTACAAATTGGCCCAACCTGACACTCGTGAGCACATTTCTAAAATTAACAGCTTTGTTGTGCAGAATAATGTCACAACAGGAACCTTGACGATGCAATGATGGTAAAATCGTTTTTTGAAGAAATGCATCAATAAAAGACCACTTTATGTGGAAAGAAATGGAATTTTACAGCATATCAAAGTGTCTAGGATAACAAAAATAAACCTGATAGACTAAATTAATCTGTTCCTATAGTTAGACTAGCAGTTTATTAAGCATAAAAATCATTTACATCTTTTTAGAGTTAATGTAGGTATTGAATAATTGTGCATCGTGTTTGACTATGAGCACTTCATAAATAAACTCAATGTACATATTTGCTGTATTACATCTGCACTGGTTATATACATTCATAATATTTACATGTATAATCCGGTTTTAGGGTATACAAAAAAAAGAATAATCTCACAATTTTCTCTTATTCAGCCTTCAGGCTTTTAATTCTTTAGACGATAACGGGCTGCATTTTATGGCACTCTTTGTCTTTATATTCACTCATTTACTATGGTACTATTCCATCTTAAGCACATACAGATTTTCTTTTGTATACCCTATACATGCAGGGCCTTTTCTCCACAATCACCAGTTCACAAAGCTTATCAGAGGTGAAGCTGGACTCAGTGCCTTGCTTCAGGATACTTTGTTGCCTTCTGGCTGGAGGACACTTACGTGCACAGCAGAACAAGTCTTTCATTTTAAAAATTGCCTCGGTAGATCATTTTGGTCGGACGGGTTGGCAACTGCGTTATATTGCAGAATTCTATCAGAATATTACAAAAATAGTTTAGATGGTTTTCCTTCTCCCCTGTCCAGCCGTCAGACTAACATGTTTGGCCATCAGTTAACTCTCTGAGCCACTGTGCAGCAGTTGTGTGTTTGTAGCTAAGCAACTGTAAGTCCACACAACAGCTCTGTGAAGGGTTGTTTCTCCCCCAGCTATGAGTCAGAGGTTTGACAACAACAATGCATTATTTTTTGCAAAGATAACACTAAAGTATTTCATCCCAAGTGTGTACATCTGCTGTGATGGAAGCTATACGTTTTTAGGATGTCTGGCTAAATACTAACAAAATAGCTATGGCAGGAACATCAAGAATTGATGAAGCCTCTGAGTTTGTATTTTGTGTGCAGGTTGGAGGCAATGGTCGAGCTTCACAGAGAAGCCATTTCAAGCTGGGAATGTCAAAAAATGTCAAAATAAATGCATGCAAATGAAGAGCCCAATCTTTGAGGTTTTCCTTGTTCCTCATCAGATGCTAAGCATGGGTGAGCAAAATGCTAACTATTTAGGAGTATCATTCAAGACTATCCATAGTCTATATAACCTCTCTGGTTCTATATTTATGTACGGCACAACTCTTTATGAAGCTTTCATGAGGTCTCAAGGTGTTGGGACTGTAGCTGGAAACTTCAAACATTTTTTAAAGTATTACTAAACTCGAATAATTAGCATAAGAAAAGTTGGATAAGCTTTCATCCCACAGGGTGTAGGGAGGCTGAGCCTGGGCCTGCCAAAAAAATCACTTGCAGTTGCTGAGGTTCCTGCTTTCGTGGAGAGTTACTTTTAGCACCTGTACATCAAAAGCATGTCTACCCACCTATGTTGTGACTGCACAGAACTTAATAATGGTTAGCCTTGAAAATGAGACTCTTGTTTTCCCTGTCTTTTTTTTTAACTAAAAAGAGGCAAAAAAAAATATCTGTGGTATAGAAATACTGCTCTGTCAAGCCTTGTTTTGGTGCTAATTAGTCCAATTAGCCTTCCCCTGTCTCACAGTTCTAAACAAAGGAGAGCAGCAGCTCTGCTCGGCTTAACCAGCCATGCAGTTTGATGTGTGGCAGTGCTGAAAAGCTGCAGAAGCCTCTAGTTACAGACACAGACGCAGGCTACTTTAAACAGTTTCAGGGCATCCTTCCTTCAGAGGATGAAGCTGCATGCTGTCTTTTCTGTTGAAACATTTCGTGTCTGTCCCTTTAGCAAGATTGTGACACAGAAACATGGTTTTGTGCGTTAAGAGACATATTCCAAAGTGGAGGTAAAATTCCCACATAGCTGTGGTTTCATAAAAGGGAGTGCTTACGGACATGTTCCATATCAGCCTCTGCATTGTGCGATAACAGATTTTGCAAACAGGTGCACGTGAACTAGTTAGATTCAGCTGGGCAAAGAACTATCAGGAAACCTGTCACTGGGAGAATATTAATCGTCGGTTCCTCAACTACAGCTTTGTGACAGCGGTGGTTTATCACCTTGAAATTACCCACATCCTCTCACAGCCCCAGCTCCTCTAAGAACAATAGAAACAATGCAACTACAAACATTGTGGATATGCAGAAGGATATTGACCCTATACTCTCATTGCACCAGTACTGTTTTCTAATTGCAGACAGAAGAGAATATTCAGAATGTTCAAATATTTCTACCCTCAGGTTGAGTAATACTAATTGCTTGTGAGTTTCACAACAGAAAAGAACATTTTTGTGGGGATTTCATCAAATCCTCATGTTCAGCAATCAGTGAGGGAATGGCAAACACTGTTCTTCTTATCTTTACTCTATATTCTTAAAAGCTGAGAGCAAACCAGAGATGAAGCATAGTATCACAAGCTCTACGCAAGCTGCATGATGCAGCAGATGAAGGTGTTAATCAAAACCTACATCCAAGAACCTAGTGCTGTTTATTGTTTCGTCCCGTTTTAATAATTGGAACATGGAGTTAAAATATGGTAATGCCCTCATTTTCTACAGATAATGCCTGTTTTTGATGTATTCTTCCCATCTGCAGCTGTTCCCAGAAACACTCTTTGTTGAAAAGAGGGCAGGCAGGAGAGGCTTCTGGTTGCTGTCTCAATAGAGTTGTGCTTGCGATGGCCAGGCAGGCTGCTTGCAAACTTCATATCATGTTTTCTCTCCTGCAAATGCACTGCTCGTGTTTGCGAAAACTGTCACAACAACTTGGCCAAAAGCTACAAGATAACAAGTGAGTCTATTGTGGACAGAAATGTGGATTCAATTAAATGGGTAACAACGCCAGCATCTTTCAAGCTACATAGAGTAAACAGAAAGGAGAGAAATAACGGGTATTTCATCATCATATGTAATAAGAAGGGCACATAGCCTCTTTGACATCCAGCCATGGTCTGTGGACTGAAGCTGAAAAGTTATCCATCTAAACAAAAGCAAGAAACAAGTGCTGGCAAGCTGGCCTTGTTACATGGCCAAGTCATCTGTAATATTTCTTTGTAAGGTGATTGCCTCCCGTAAGTGGTCAAAACATCAAGAAACTAAAATGTGTCACCTCTTCTAATCCAGTGTAAACACCCTATCTAATTTAGAAAGATATGCAATGTTGACATAATCGACAAATAAGACAAAGACAACAGCATGAACCAAAACAATGCCTGTCATCCTGTAACCAACCCCATAAAAAAAGAGCACGATGAATATTTTGTGAGCTTTCCCCTTTTTGTAGCGGTGTCCAAAAGTGTATTATGAAACTCAACGTACAATACATAAAACACTCCACTGTAGAAAAACCAAACTGTGTTGTACTGCATCGAGATGCATCGATCCAGGTCAATCAGTTTTTAATGAGCAAAGCCTTTCGGTGCACTTCAAAGATAGAGAGCATATAAATATTAGAGGATTGTTCACCAGGTGAAACGAAACATCACACTAGTCTGAATGATTTTGGTATACTGTATGCTGCGAGACCAGATCACGTCTTCTGCAGATCTGTATGAGCACATGACCCTCACAGTTAAGTTTCTCTGACTTGTTTGATTTTACACCTCGTGGATTGATTGATGAGGTCCCAAAGGCTTGCTTTCCATTTCATACTGTACACAGGATCACTTTTCACCGTTGACTAACCGACTCAAATACCAAAGTAGCGTCAGAGAAATTAATTCTCCCTTACCTTCTCTCTCATAGTTCATAATTGCAGAGCTACCCTCTCAACGGAGTACCACAGAAATCGAGCCATAGCGACCCTCTGCCAGTGATCAAAGCCTACCCAACCCGACCCTGGAGACGAGGGAAATGAGAGAGGGAGAGGAAAAGAGAGAATCCACACATACCATATCACGTCTCAGCCAGAGCTACCTGCTTTACATATGAAGCACACCCTTTAATTCCCATGAAATCATGCAGGAAGCAGTTATTGCAGAAAAGAGAAGAGGAGGAAGTGATGTGGAACGGCTTGAGGGGCCATGACAGAGAATCCTTCATTACGCACTGGTCACAGCTTTAGCATATTACCTCTGTGAAAACACACACTCTCACCCCAGGGCGTGAACGCCAACGGGAGTAGATTGTCTCATCCTACGTCTTGTCTTTGTGGCTTCTCTGTAGACAAACATGCTGTTAGACTTATCGGCATGTCTATGCTTCAGCTTGTTCTACATAGCAAAAAGAGTTTGGTTTAGATCTCTCTCTGGGTTTGAGAAGTCAAGGGGACACATTATTCCCACTCTGAGATCTTGATTCAGGACTCAATGATAGCATCTACAAATTGCACAATGAGCAAAAAAGGACCTATTTATCCTGTATTGACCGATCATAATTTCCAGGTCTGTTGTTTTTTAATCTGCATATGTCACCCTCTATTTTCAAGAATAACTAAAAAATAAAAAATAAAAGAGTGGCTGAGAGAGGCTAGGTGTTTCCCTGTTTTGTTTTAGACTTAGTGTCACAATGTCCGCAAGATTTTCTTTAATGTAATCCAAGTCTGCTCAACCCAAGGATGAGACCCCAAGTTAGACAGACCTTATCCATGAGCTTTTGGAGCTGAACTCAACTGCGCTGCTTGGGTATAAGAAATAGCCGATTTGAGCCACTCAGAAAAAGAAAAGCAAAACAATCAGAGCCTGAACCTGATTATGGATTATGTTTACATAAGTTTTTCTCATTATTCAAATTTGTGCTTAAATAAGCACTGCCATCATTGGGATAAAAAGATGGAGCTTACACCTTGGTCTGTGATCACTGAATCAATTAATGAACTCACCTCCTTTTTATAGAGAAATCACTCTTAAAGCAACATGATCTTAATCACTGATGAGTATTATGAGGCTATTAAGTCTGATGAGTGGAACGAAAAGGCTCTCTTAAGACGTCTTCTTCCATAGAAGGGTGATGTGTTGTTTGGCAAGACATCACAGGAGATGCATCCTGACTCATCTATCAGATCCATGTAAATCCATTTGTTTCTCTATTCATTTGTTGATGCAATTCAAAGAACAGCTTGCTAGAATAGAAGCAAAAATGACGCAGTAAATATCTTCATCACGACATGTAGAGAAACACAATTCTCAGTTCATATTCAATTAATTTTATTGGTATGGAAAATATTGCATCCATTGTATTTAGATTATGTGTTTCTTTTTTGTACCACCAAGCTACAATTTTGGAGATGTACTAAAACTCTATATTTACTGCTAAATACATACAGATATCTCATGATTTTAAATCAATTCAGTTTGCATGCTCAGGTGCTCAACTAATATTATTATCATGCAAAAATATTTGACTTTGGGACTTTAAAAAATATGGCATATGCAGGTATATTCATCCTTTTTTTAATGGTCATAACTGATGTTCTCACAATAGCTATAGACATAAACCAACTCCTTTCCGAAATACAGCATTTTCCTTACCGGTAGCTCAGGTATTTTGTCTTGCTACATTTTAAATTGATTCTTTGTTTTCAGGCAGATTACACACTCAAGGCTTTTATCCACATTTTTATCCATCTTTTCTTTCATAGCCAAAAGAGTGCTCCTGTTTATTTTAAGGTTTTGTCATCATGAATACAAACCATTGAGTCTTGAATTTGTTTATGCTGTATTATGGATATTTTAATATTTAAGTAATTTTGTGGTCATCCATATTTGATAAGACATAACTTGGGACAGATTGGATAAATAAGTCATCAGTAGTTTCTTTTTTGTTCAATTGTTAAACCTCTCAGCATCCCACATCATTGTGAGCAGTGAGCTGTTTGCTCACATAACAGATAAAAAGACAGTGCAAGCATACTGAAAATCTATTAAGACTTTAATTTTCTTATTGCTTTTCGATACATTTTGGACAAAAATTGTGTCTTTTGCAGGAACGAGTTACATAATAAATAAAGCACACAAATTTTATTTTGTGTCATTTTTCTTCATGAGGCATTCATAGCAGCAAGTGGCCAACTGAATCACAGTTACCTTAAACACTCCAGTGACTGAAGTTCTCATTTCACACTCAGTTTAAAACAAAAGTGTCCAACCAGTTAAACTGTCACAGGGGTGTTGCAGGAAACTCTGCTCCAGTATTTGGAAATTAAATAAGGAACCAGGGAAACGGAAGTATCAGCCCTGAAGCAGTGGAAGTCACAGGAGGTAGCATCTTACTCTCCTGCCAATCTTTTTTTTTTAAACAAAGCAAGCAGTGTTTATTGATGGCTATGATTATCGTAGCCATCCGTCCACTTTAACCTGCATATTTTTTGTGGTCTCTGTCATGAAAGCTAAACAAGAATTCCTTCTTCTTAAAGCTGTCGTGTTGTGCTGTGTGTTTCACCCCTTGTTGCTGGCTTATACTCAGAAGAGGAAAACAGACATTCTGAAACACTGAACATCTGTACAGAAACAGCTCGACATTAGTGTAAGCAGGAAAATGTAAGATCTTAGATTTTTGTGGACTTTACACAATCACATCATGGGAAACGCTTAAAGAAATTTAAGTTCAACATAAATACATATATATATATATATAGATATATATATGTACATTGCTTTGAAGCTGGCTTCTGCAGAAGCAGGGTAAGCCACACAGCACAGGCAAGTCACTGCTGGGGGGTTAATCAGGGAACAAAATGACCACCTGTTTATGCTAAGTGATGAGGAAACTCTCACTCAGCTGATTGGTGCATTTGCGTAGTAACTATTTCTGGTTGCAGTCGCCTGATTGCTCTCCTGGAAAATGGTGACTTGAGCAAGGAGATGTAGTTGTTTTCATTATTACACTTGTTCACCAGAGTTGCTGCCTGGTGGCGGTGAAATGACAGCAGGATCCGCCACGGAATCTGGACTCAGAAATCCAAAGTCATTTTATCATAAGTAAGCTCTCGTCAACCATAACACTCACAAATAGGGACCGTTAATTGTAGGCAAGTAAATAATTACAAGTGCATTTGGTAATGATACTGATAAAAATACATGGAAGCATTTGTACTTTGACTCATACAGATAAAAGCAGACTCATAAGCCCAGTCACACATCAGATATACTGAAAGCACACATACATGAGCACATTCACACAAACACATGCACACTGGTTGTTTGTGGCATCTGTGAGCTTTCTCCCGCTGCATGCCGACTGTATGTCTGGCACTGGGGTTAAAGTCTAGAGCCACACACAAGCTGTGTACTCTCTGTGGCTTTTACACACTCTGAATGGGCTTTATGAATGGCTGGAGCTCAATGACTGAGTCAATATCAGAGGCTACATTCAGCCCAATCCGACAACAGGTTTTGGAGATAAGTCAGAAAACAACATTCTCCCAGCGCAGCCAGGAAGCATGTTTAACTTAATATGCCACCAGCTTTTCTTTTGTTTTCCACTGCAAACATTACACTGGGGAGTGTGTCAACCCATAGATGTGCTGCTTGTTTGCAATTCTGGGCGAATAGAAGCGCTTTTAAACAGCCCTCTGCAGTGTCTATGTATACAAAGGACACATGCTTGTGTATGTGTTTGTGCTCTCATTGTCCCATAAAACTGTGTGTGGCCTTATGGCTGCATTAAACCCAGCTCTCGACATTGCGTGGAGCCAGTGACTGACAGCCTATCAGTGAGGGAAGGTGGAGGCCTTCGTTCACAGCCATGTGCCCTCAGCCAAATGTACACAGCTTGTCCAATTCCTGACCATCCCAAAAAAAAAAAAACATTGCTCAGCTACTGTACATACAAAAGGGCTACAAACATGAATGAACAGACCTCTCCCAAGCCCTCACCACTTCTCAATTAACAGATCCAGCACTCGATTCACATTCAGATCTGAATCCAGGCTGAAATCTGGTTCGACAAAGGGGGCTTTTGGAGGGGTAAGAGGGCGGAGGCCGGACGATAGGGTTTCAAGCCAATCAGCGGCATCGAACGGTGTTGGAGCACGTCGTTTCCGTGACTTCCCAGTGGATGGCAGCGGCGAGGTACAAATGGGGGGCGGGGGCAGAACAGGGACAACCTGGCTTGGGTTTATAAGAGCCGGAGATGGAGGAAGCTCCAGCAAAAGGGAAGAGCAAAGAGGTGAGGGCAGGAAGTTGTCATCCTTGTTGTGCTGCTGGAAAGGTTGGGATTGTTCAGTTTTAGGGGAATGAGAAGGATCGAGGGATGAGTGGGCAGAGGATTTATGATCAAAGACGTTAACAGAGCCTGGAAGAGGGGCAATAAAAAGGGATTAGACACAGGAAGAAATATGAGTGTCATTTCAGTTTTATTCTTAATTAATTGTGGGAAACGCACCATCACAAGTAATAGGCTCATCTAGAATGTCGTCAATCGACTGTCGAGGGTCCATCTGTTGCCAAGGGAGAGAAAAAGATACTTGAGTCTCAGTGTGACAAAATAACCCTGCCAGTGATCTCCTTTTTGTCTACAGACTCTTACCTGTGCTCTCTGGATAGCTTCCTGTAGTTCCTCCTCTAAGCTGCGAACGCAAGGTAAGGTTTGAACAGGACTTGCAGTAATCTGCACTGGCAGCTCAAAGTCATGGCAAATCACATCACACGGCTGGCAGCTAAACACCTGATTAGAAAGCAGGGGTAAATTAGTTGACAGATGGCGTAGAAAGTATGCTCACATACATGAGAAATGATCTGAAACAGGTGGCACTTCAGAATTCCTCGGAAAAGAATGATTTAAATGCATCTAAAGGTGCGTGTTTACCTGAGTAAACAGCACCTCCGTTTGTGCGTTTTTCTCTGGTTTCCCTCTGGAGCATCCTGGATCCTGTTGCAGGAACGGATGAAGGGGTCCCTCACAGGACTGTTTGAATGGAGGTTGGTAGAAACTCATTAATGAGGCACAATCTACATAGCATCCCCTCCAATAAATTGTTTTCCAAACCATGTGAGACCGAAAAACTGATTGCCTGTCTGTTCTCACCTCTTTGCCTGTGTGCATGGAGCGTTCCCTTGGCCTGCTCCTTATCCTCTCCCTCATCTCAAGCTCCACACTCAGCTCGCGCTGCTGTTGCTGCTGCTGCTCACTCTCACTTCTCCAGGGAGTCTCACACTGCAAGGGTGAGGAGGACGACATGGGAAGACTTGGACTTGGGGTTCCTGAGGCCGTGCTGGCAGGAGCCAAGAAGGCTGTGCTGGTGAGAGCACACTGTTCACCTGCCAGACTGACTGACGCAGCATTTGTAAATCCATTAGAGACGGCGTTCAGAGTTCCAGTTGGAACTCTGTTTGGAGTGTCACTGAGAATCCCATTAGGAGTTCCCTCATTTTGGATGTACAGCTGTTGGTTGGGGCTGCTGCTGCTGGGCGAGTCCGGTCCAGAGCTGGGACTTGAGCCAGGGCTCTGGCTGGGCGGCAGCTGGGGATTGGGAGTGAGGGGCTCCACGCTTGTTCCCAGCTGGGCGGTAGGGGTGAGGCACGCATGGGGGAGCTGGAAGGGACGAAGGCGCTGCAATAAGGCAGGCTTGGTGCCAGAGACGGGGAGGCCACGTTTACGCAGCTGCTGCCTCAATTCCGACACCTGAGGATGGAAAAATGGTGGGGACGGAGCGTCACCGTTTTTGTCTTCACAATGAGTCACAATTCAAAGCATTTCGACGCTTGTCAGAGTAACTGTTTGTCTTTCGGTTCATGTTTTCTTACTGTCAAATCAACAAGGTTTGCAGGCAGAATCTCGGGCTTTGATGCAGGGCTTGTGTCAGCGGGAGTGTGGTTTGTTGTGGCGGGAACAGGCTGGGGATTCAGTGGCATGGCTCCAGAAGACTTTACGAGATCGTTGTGATCTCCACTAGAGAAGAGACGGAAACAATAGCTCAACCAAAATGTATGGGGGTGTTTTTGTTTTTGATAAAACGGAAATCTGTGCAGTTTGATCCATTCGACTCAGCTGACACTCTGCTCTGTGTCTGTGAGCGTACCTGGGTAACACAGTGAGCTGCGGCGATGTTTGTAGTTGCTGTTGCTGCTGCTGTTGTTGTTGATTTTGCAGGATTTGAAGCTGGAGGAAAACCTGCTGCTGCTTCAGCAGATGAGAATAGGCTGGGTCCAGAGTCTGGGAAGGGCTCTTCTGTTTGGCTCCTCCAACTAGATTAAGACATAGCATCACATCAAACGCCGCGCAAAGAAAATGCACAGGTCGTTTTTAGACAAAAGAAGAGCATCGTACCTCCGGACCCAGACCCTCCCCTTTGGTCTGGAGGAATGTACTGGTGATACTTGAGTTTCCTCATTTTGGGTTTGGTGTCCCGCGGTTTCCGTGGGCGAGGCAGATTAAAGTGTAAGGAAGGATGTAGAGATGAGGAGCAGGTGGGGCTGGGAGGCCGAGCTGTCTGTAAACACACAGACCTTCATTATTTTCTGAAAGTGTCAGTGCATTTTACATTGATGGTTTTTGCCTCGTGTGAAATATTTTAAAAGAAATCTGTACATGCTCCACAATTCACCCGGTGGCACGTTGCACTGGTACCAATGTGCACTCGCTTGGCTTGTGTGAGAATATGTTAACCTACATGGCAAATACTGAGCTCCCCTAGAAGCACAAATTGACAGTAATGAATGCAGAGCAGCTTACAGCAGGGCCATGTAATTGAAAAAACAGGGAGGTGATCGTCCTGTAAGGTTAAAGACCTCTACATGGCTTTTTAATGCCTTCTGTTGTACACCTGCTGAGACTGCCACTAAGCAAGCACGTTCACAATGATCATTTGGATACTATTTGATCGCAATTTTTTCTTAGTGAGCCATTAAAAAAAAAGACACATAAATATCCCCTTGTTACCTTTGGCAGTAGGGGAGTGGTCTGAGAAGTCAGAATCATCCCATTTGGTCTCCCAGTTGTTGCCATGGAGTTTGACTCGCCCAGCGTTACACTTATAGGCTGTCTTATGCCAGCAGTTGCCGGGAGCAACGTTAACCCAGACTGAAAGCAGAATATCAGAAAATCAGACTGACACTTGAAGCTATTTTCATAATCATCTCCCAGCTAAAATAAACATGACTGTATTTCTACTTCACCGTTTCAGTTCAAAGTAACTTCCTCCAGCTTTTTCTCACCTGCGCATGGCTGGGACTACAATTAAGTGTCGGACCCACAGCTACGCAGTCACTCAGTGACTGGTCGCCGGGGAGTCCTGTCAGAGAGGAAATGGCTGGTGTCTGGTGAGCGCCATGTTGCTCGGTGGTTGAGGAGGAGGGGGAGGAGATGTCATCTTCGAAGACATCAGCAGGGAAAGGGGCGACACCTGAGGGCACGAAAGGTTTGAGACGGTTAGATTAGAAGGCCAACAAAGGATGTTGGGTGGAGAATCCTGAAACTGCGTGCATCTGTGTTGACTCACGGCTCTCGTGGGGCAGCGCATGTTCGTGCTGATGCTCCACAGATGCAGGTGGACGCTGGATCCTCTCAGCGAGGTCCTGCGCATGGCGAGCCTTCTTCTGCCTCTGGGCTCCACACACACTCCTCTCTACGGGTGGAAGACAAAGGGAGGGATGGTGCAGATGAAAGCAGGGGACAGATGGGAGCACAGCGGAGAGGGACGAGATCGGAAAAGGAGAAGCAACAGGATTTCCGAGCATATGTGATGTGAGCGTGCACAACAGTTTTGGCCGCAGGCGATCAGTCCCAACTCAAACCGGTGGAGACATATCAGAAAATAGTAAACACGCCTACCCACGGGGAAATGTATTCCCCTTGGATATGGACACGCGCTCACTCACAACATTTTAAAATGTCAGGAGGGTAATATTAAGGATATTAGGCATTTTGAAAAGCCAGATAAATAACAGCACAAGGAAAAGTTCAAGGATGTGAGAAGGAGGGGGAGGAGGGGTAAAGAGAGGGGAAAAAGATAACAGAGAGCAAGACGTCACTACTGGCAGAAAATGATGACTCTGATCCCTGGATTGGTGGGTTTATCATGTGCTGTCAGTCACAGATATGTTTGCTGTCTGCTTATAATGCAGCAGCAGAGTGTGCAACAAGGTTACATTACAATTTCACTGACAGCCAATGAAAAGTCCTTGTAGCTAAATTTACACAGTTCATTTCTTTGCATGGTTATCGTCCAGAAGGGCAGATACGATATAACGGAAGAGACTGTGAGTGAAGGTGCATTATTTTGCAGTGCACTGGGAGCAGGAGGGAGACAGGCACACGGCTGTGAGCGTGGTTTTACCTTGTGCAGGTTCTGCGTTCAGACCACCAGGGGGCAACTTCTTAGAGGCACCGCTGTCAGTCAGACGCTGCATCAGGAAAAAGCAGGTCAAATACTCAACTCCAGCATGCACTTAAAGCACAAAACAGCTTTACATTTTTTCCCAAATTTTCCCAATTAATCCCAAGATCATCCCCCCATGTGATCAATGCATTATTTCTGAATGAACAAAAGCAAATCGGGTGTTCTTAGACAATTTCTTAGAGCTTAGATCGAATTTGTCCAACCTTTTGTTTTGATTTGATCTTCATCTTTAGTTTTTAATGTAACAAAAGCATGTATTTTCATGGGAATACCTGGCGTTGGGTACAACTGAAAAACAACATGCCACGCACCTGATCTTCACCTTGGTCTTTCTCAGTCTTTTGAGAGGGACAGGTAGCTTTCAGCCCTATGTAGACACACAGATTGGGTTTATTAAGATAAGCAGGAATGGTACATTCAGAGGAATTTATTTTCTTAATCCAAATATTCTTCCAGTTTCAGGGCAAATGCATTTATATCAGCTTTAGGTACTTGCAGCTTTAATTTATCCCTAATATTTTCTATGAGTGGCATCAGATGGATGCATTGGTGCATTTTGGACATTGTGCACAATTTCACAAATTTATGCCATTTTCGTCTATTAAAATGTATCCAGTTTTTGTTTTTAACCTAATCAAAGCATGCCAGTGTGCTAAGAAATCTGCAAAAAAAGACATTTAGATGATCAATCATCTTTCAGCAAATATAAAAGTAATTTCAGAATCTTTGATGTGAAACAAATCGTTCTGTCAAGGTGATCAATCAAGGTTTATGGTCACTTAAAAACAAACCTGAGTCTGCATTGATTTCACTCAGCCTTCGGTTCTGGATCCTTAACTGAAGCACTGAAAGACAAAATATGAAGAATGAACTTGGTTCCAAATCAAGAAAAATCAGAGGGTAAATAAAAGGATGAAACAACAGAAGAAATTAGGAACAGCCCTCATCCAACAATGAGTTGGACTTATTTCACTGCATGAGAAATACTAAATTGATATGTGGAGACAGATAAGCTGAACTGTACAAAGGTAAAGTGCAGTAATGTGAGACAGCCTGCTCGCTGTTAAATGATATGGCCTTGAAACTCATATTACCATGGTATTTGCATTGCTTCTAGCCTATATATCTCTTTGAATGCCTGCCCTCTTCTGCACACCACATAAATTCACAGACACATTAAGAATCAGAACACACACAAACAGGTGAAAGAGGGCCAGGCCTGTAACGCGTTTCGGTAAGTATTGAGAACTGAGAGACCTGAGAAGGGGAGGGTAGGACTGCATGAGGGGTTGAGGGCAGTAACTATTTATCTCTCAGTATGTCTATTTCTGTTGGTCCCATCCCCCCTTTCAGCTGTCCCACTCTCTCCACAAGCCTCTCATGCATCCTCTCCCACTCACGTCATGCTCATTTATGTTGCTAACTATACTCTTCCTGCTTTTTCTGCCTCTCTGACAGCTCAGAATCAAACTTTACCAATCCATCATTGATCATTTTACCCATACTACGATGGGAGGCAATGTTTGGCAGCTAGGTTTCGGTCATGTGTGCTGTTTTTGCACACAAAAGTTAAACTTCAGTTTTCTAGTCATTGGTTTTCACGTTATCCTGTAATATTGTTGTTGTTCGGGGACTACGTCCTACATCTGATATCAGGACATGTCAGGGTTCCAGTGGAGCAGCTCACAACTCGTGATGGCGGTCCGTCAAACATTTTTTGTCAAGGGATTAGAATTTTAACAAATTTAAACAATTGTGAGCTCAGTTTTCACATTACATTTTGATGCTTACTTCTGAAACGATTTGTGCCTGAGGTAAAAAAAAAAAAAAAAAAAAGGTAGAAGCTGGAATAAATGATTGCTCCGGCTCCGGCTCAGTATGTACATTAATGATTTCAAACAGAGCAGCTGCCTAAAGAATCATGTTTTCCAGCAGCTGCTTGTATACCTAGGGAACCGTCTGTGTGTCATTTCCTTGCCTTTCTATTTTGCAGCCGTTTACGACAGCCGCGACAACTTGTTGGAAAACTAGCGTTACATTATGCAGCGACAGAAAGGTTGCTGTTTGTCACAGAGCGTTGGATGTGTTCGGAGTATTAGTACAATGTCATGGCTCACGGATTTTTTGTAATCCATTCACAGAGAGATTAACATCAGAGCTGCTACTGATTATATATAGGTGCAATTTTTGGATTACAGTCATATTTTGCACCCTTAAACGACCCATTTTACACCTAGGATTTTCCTCTTTTCCTTTAGTGTGTTCTTTCAGCAGTGCGCACAGTGCTAAAGGGACTCTTTAAACTGCAAAAACACAAAAGGCCTACCACACAGAGGCTTCACTTCATCTTCATTATTCCATGAATCTTATAAGAGAGAGATTCTGAAGTTAAATCAATGATAGAATTCAGTCATCCCTGTCCAGCTTAGACTGTGGAACCGTTACAAGGACTTTCATGAAGTTGATGAGAGTTTCATCTGTCAACAATGGAGATCAGAAACGTTAATAATTTCCAAATTCTGTTATCAGCAAAGTGCATCTTATCTCAGAAACATTGTCTCATTTAAAAATAAAGATGAATCTCATGCAAGGTGTCTTAGGAAGGTGAGTTTTCTATTTTTTTTTATTTTATTTGTTCAACCACTAAGTGGTAATCATAAAAATTGAACTGATGAGAGTGACCTAGAGGGCCAAAACTGTCCTCGGCATAGTATAGCACAGCTCCGCTTTGTTTTCTACCACAGAGAGTAAGCACGTTTACATGCACAGGTGAGTCAAGCCCCCAGCTACAGTTTGACCGAGTCCTTGTCCTTGTATCGGTAGAGGTGCACTGGAGGGGAATCGAGTTATTGACTTCAGTACGTCCAGCACAGGGACGCCATCGACTGAATCAGAAACTTACTGGATATTCTTTGATGTTCTTTCTCAATGGGAAATCATTGTGCCTGTGAGTATAACAGAATTCCTACTCAGACATTATCTTTAAGGTGCGTGCTGATCTAATCAGATGATGCTTAGCTTGTAAAATCAGACTGGAGAGAGGCTGCAGCGTGGAAAGGCTTCAAGTAACTGTGGCTTGACACATACGCTTTAAGAGCTGATTTCAGTCAGAAATTCTGACCTATGACAAATGAATCGGTACATAAGAGCACCTTTATTGGGAATTTGTTTCTGCATTATTATACACTTAAGCTTTATTTTCTTTACAATAAGGATGCATAGAGACAAAGAATGGAGCAGGGATTGTGAGCCCAGATGAGCAGGTACAATGATTATATTTGATTTGTTCACATTTTTCTGTGTTTGTCTGGTATTCAAAAGTTCAATTTCACACTAAAATGTTAACATGCATTTCAAAACTAAACAGACTATACAAGAATTCCCTTGGTGTCATTTAAACCTGCTTAGAATCAGCTCAATGGGGGGAAAGATCAGCTGCTTATCATCACAGCGCCATGTGAAGTGGTGGCGGCGCAGACCGTGCCACAGACCTCCCCGTGTGTGTGTGAGGGTTGTCGGTTTATTGCGAGACTGAGAGGTGTTTGACATATTTTCAAAGTGAGCCTGACAACTGTGCTGAACAGAGCTGCCCCCAGTCAGCTGAGGAGAAAAAACAAAACGTGCCGTCTCTATGCTGTTTCATGCACATTTGTAAGGCGTGCGTGAACACAGGTGGGATATCCATGTCTCGTCTCCAGGTCTCTTCCGCTGTTTTTCAGTCTGTTTTTCAAATGGTAATTTCCCTCAAAGAAGGACGCCACTGCTGCAGACATACCGCTTTACACCAAAAAGAAAAGACTCTTTGACCAATCCAAAAGAGGTGAACCATAACTTTTTGGAACTGGCTTGGCTCACTTAAAACAAGAATGCTTGTCTTTGAGCGAGCCAAACTCAAACAGTTTTCATCATTTGTGGCCAATCGTAGACCAGGATTTTTGTTGTTCAAATTGTCAACAGCAACAACTGACTGATTAAGGCAGACGTGTACTGAACATTGAACACTGTTTTCATAGACTTCCACAGAACAGTTGAGGGTGGAAATTACCGTCCCTTTAAATATACATTTCAAAATTAATTTTGAATTTCATCCCCTTTTAGCTGAGACAAACAGCAAATAGAATATTTGTGTGAATATTTACAGGTAACGTCAGACGGCGATGTGTAAGTGCCACATTAACGCCGTCTGGATAACATTGGACAAACTTTGTGCATACCCGTAAACATTTGGGACACATGTTTGGCCAAATGTTCTAAGGCCGCATTGACCACAATGATGAGTCAGTTTCAACTGTCACCTTTTCATTCAGTGTCTTTCGACTGTTGCTGATGAATGTTTTACATGATAAAGGTCTAAAACCATGTTTTTGTGGTCTTTGAATGACGAATATTCCTTTTTCCAATACTTCTAAACATAAAAGTAAGTGCTAAACACTGAAAAGCAGTGTTCTTCATTCTCAGGGTCACCTGTGTTTACGTCTTATCGAAACATCTCTGTCCATCTAAATCCTCCCTCTGCTGTTTGCAAAATGCCACTGACCTTGAGGAGGCAACCTTGGCAAACACGTCGCCTTTGTATAATGATGTTGCAAACCGTCAATGAGATGTAAAGCCACTGATGTAGTGAAATAATCCCCCTCCTGCTTCAAGTGGCGTGATTGATGCCTGCTTGATCCTCACCTGAGCGGAACTTGTTCCGGATGAGGAGAGACCTCTCAGAGGCCAGCAGAGTCATGGTGGAGAGGAGGTCGCGGCGGCGTGAGGAAGTAGAGCAGAGAGAAAGAGGAAATTCCTGGCGTCGCCCTACCAGGAGGAATGGGCCCCTCTCCTTCTGTCTCTTGGCTCTAGGAATGCATTAGAGCGGCGGAAGCAGGAAAGACAGAGAGACAGATGCTTGTTAATCCACTGATGGACAAAAACCCATATTGATAGAGACACACAAAGCACCGCGGAGCTCCACGGTGGGGGAAATAGAGACGTCTCGAACCTAAAGGCAGACCAAACTCTGTAGTGAACAGTTCTGGCAACAGCAGGGCTCTCTATAGACAGCCTGTCATAATCACACAGAGTCACAGAGGCCCACCCACAGGCAGAGACGGAGTTAACCACAAGGAGTTGCACAGACAAGAGACCGAGCGAGGAGCCAGGGAGGTGGCGTGAGTGACAGAGGCAGAAACCCCGGTAGATAACACAGGCGTCAGGGCAAGAGGACACTGATTGTGACGGACAAACATGAACTCACAACAGCTATAGCGACGCACAATACATTCAGACTGTGACAGCAGGACCAGAAATGTGTTGAGCTCCCAAAGAAAAGGGCTGACTCTCATAGAGAGCGAGCTGGGAATCTACATAAGCTGCATTAGTGCGCACACGCAACCTATTTACAATATCGATCTGAGGTGGCCAGCAGCAGAACACCCAGTGGAAGGCTGTTTGAGGCGAATGTACAAACACACACACACTCGAACGAAACTACACACACGCTTCGGGAAAGCTCAGGTTATGCATACTAATTCATCGCGGTGTTCTTACAGTTTCCAATATGATTAACATACACTTGTTTGTGACAGAAAGAGTCCAAAGTGAGGCCACTGTTGCAATCAAATAACAAAAGCTGATTGAGATTTCATGTCTGACGGTGGCATTTTTTCACTGCAGGGCACCCAGACACAAGAAGACACAGAAAAAAACAGAGAGAATGAAAGCAGGAGAATGAAAGAGAATACTTACAGGAAAAGGGAGAATTGAGTCCCCCGGGGGAAATTGGAGTGGATTTAAGATTAAATTGAGAGAGGTACAAGGCTGAGGAAGAGAGGGAAAGAGAGAACTTCGAAGAGTGTTTAATGACGATTTCTTTCTTTCATGTTCTTATGTCCTTTTTTTTCCTTTCGCCACTTTCCCACACTTTTTCAGTTTCTATGATTTTTCTCAAAGGTTTCGGCTGGTGGAGAAAAAGGCTCTGTGGCTCCCTCGTCCCCTTTTGATAGAAACCTCTCCCTACCTCTGCCTTGGCCCCTCTGCCCCTCTCCCCGTCCGCCCCAAAGCATCCTGGATCTTTGGTGCCAACTGTGAGGAACTGTCAAACCTCCCCCCTCCCCCCTCCATGTGAACTGCTCGTGCACCCCCCTCCCATCTCTCCAAGCCAGTCACCCTCCCTGACACCTGCTGGCTGGCTGAGTGGGACAAGACAGCGTGCGTTCGTGCGTCTGTTTGTACTTGACTTTGACAAAGGTGGAACCTGTGATGAAGTCAGAGCAGTTCCTTAATGCGAGGAGCTGAACTGACACATAATGTGATGGAGAGAGAAGTGAAAGCAGGATAAGGAGACACTTTATTGCACAGCAATAAGAGAAGCCCGGGAGTGTTTTGGACTCACATCAAATCATGTACTTGAGCAGGGCTGCAGGCTCATATGCTCCTGTCAAGTTACCTTTGGGTCACCCTCTCAAAGTGATTTAGTAATGCGTGTACGTGTGTGCGCGACACCGCAGAAAGTCACAGGTCAGTAAGTCAGTGTTGGTCAGCACATTTCAGAGTGTGGATCAGCGGCGGTGCCGGGCAAAATCACCGGCTTTCCCCCTTCTTGTTCAAGCTCACCTGAGCAAGTGTGTAGGGGAGTGTTGGCGTGCTGGTTACACGTGGGCACGGCGGCTTTGGGCAGCCGAGGAGGAAAAGTGGGGGAGGTGAGGCTGTAACTGGAGCACCTGTTCCATTGGTTTGACAGACAGGCCGGCGTGTGCTGGTTCAGCAGGTCATTGAGAAGGGAAGGGCGGCGGAGAAGTTGAGGCAGGAAAAAGAAAGAGAAAAGTTGGTGAGGAGGGAAGGACAGGAAGAGAGCTGATAGGAACAGAGAGAAAGAAGGAGGTAGCAGCCATTTTATCCGATGTGGAGAGGATGACGGTGATGTGGGGATCCACTAATCAGAGCACATGGGGCAGAGATAGAGCTGCATGGACCAATTAAGGTTGCCATGGAACAAAATGGAAAAACTAATAGGCCACAAAATGAATGGGAACCTAAATTTAATAGATGGTGGTAGACAGACTGCTTTACCAGGTGCCATCCACCCACTCCGTCTGAGTGGTTGTAAAATCTCCCCTT
Source organism: Menidia menidia (assembly GCA_907169785.1). Lineage (NCBI taxonomy): Eukaryota > Metazoa > Chordata > Actinopteri > Atheriniformes > Atherinopsidae > Menidia > Menidia menidia. Next base: position 7,656,279 of record CAJRST010038888.1, read on the forward strand.
TGACAGCCTTCTCGCTCATTCACTGTAGGTGCGTTTCACACACACAGAACACACACAGAACACACACAAACACAGACCGCACTGACAGCATGGCACATTATTGTTGGAAAGGTGATGTAATTGCTTTTTCCTCTGGTTACCCACCACAGCAACAACCTCTCCTCTGCAGCCGGGACTCCCTTTCTGATTAACACCTGTTACCCTCCTTCTGACTCTCCCTCCCTCCTCGTATTTCAAACACACGCACAAATGCGCACAGAGACTTCACAGCGGTAACCCTGCACTGTGTAGGCTGAGACAGGAGACACGGCCAACCAGAAATTTCTCGTTTCTCTGTGTGATTCCCAACTTATTCATGTTTTTATACAGTTAATAGAGAGCCTGTGTTTTTTCTAAAATAACTTTTTTATGTCCAAGGTTTTAGTAACAACACAAAGGAATAGTGTCTTAAATGTGGTGTATAAAACCTCAGATGACAAACAGAGACTTATAACCTTAACATGATATGTCAAAACAATGATTATGGTTTTCTAAAATGTTAACGGTGCTGCCAGTCACGTGCATTTAAGTGATTGACTTTAAGCAGGTGTGAGCACCTCTTCATACGTAGGTACAACAGTTTCCTGGCCTGTGCCAGGGCAGGGGCTCATCAGCAGTGAGCTCAGAGACGCAATTGCAATCTGGACGTCATCATTCCACAGTGAGAAACATTTTTTCACAAGCACATGTTCATGTTCTTGGAAGAGGACAATGATCCCAAACACAGACAGGCTGAAGAAGAAAATGTGTTGCGGTGGTCTGGTTAAAGCTCAGACATGAGCAACGCTCAGATGCTGCACCTTCTGAGAGCTAAAGCAGAAAGAAAAGGACTAAATTCCTCCACAGTGATGTGGGGGACTGTCAATGTTTTGCATATAATGATTATTACAAGGATATTCTGCTATAAGTGGTCCTACAAACTGTCCGATGAGAGTATACGTTTAGATTTTCAGACACTGCTTCTACGTTAAGTTTTAGTTGAATAAATAATGACGCTGTTGTTCTCTTGATGCTGTATGTAGCTGATTTTTAGATCTGGTAAGGACCTTTTTTAATACTGTTTCCTCATACATATAACCTTAATATCAAAAGAGACTTCTTTTTTGACAAGACTTTGAGGATGAATAGGTGAATTCATATTTATGTAAAAATCCTCCCCCTGGCTTCATTGTATGTGCAGAGTTCGAGTGTAGCTCCTGCTCTTCAAAGGCTCTCTGTCTCCTGCTTTTCACCCTGGTGTGAGTATCCTTCCACCATTTGAGCGAGCTGAGGCATAGGGAATGAGCCCAGCACTTGCAGCTCATTATAAGTAGGAGTGTGCCCTCATATGGCTGAGCTGTGCAACAACAGGCACGTCTGGTAGCCAAATATAAATTTATGGTACATATATTTGTGATTTATTTAGTTTTCCACCATGTTGCTTTTCAGTTGTAATAATGGAACTTCTGATATACCAGAGCTGATGCACAAAAAAATAAAACACATCGGGGGCGCAAATGTATAAAATAGAATAAAAAGGTGTAATATACAAGTCTTAACACACTTCATTACATCTGCTGCCTCTGTGTGGTCATTCATCACCGGATCTATTCTCGTCCCCCCTCTCCAGTCCTCTACCTTTATCACTTCAATCACTTGGCAGGGTGCCTCGTGCCACTCAGACGGGCCCTCTGCCCGTTCCACTTCACGCAACAACAGGCATAGTCTCACACACATGCACACAGGCAAATTTCCAACACCCACGCTCCACACATTTGTCCCCGCTGCGTCCATCATCCATCTGTCTGTCAGTCACCCCACTTTGAAGATCCGCGCGGCCTGGAAAGTTACCAGCCAGCACACACACGGATGCATGCGCACTTTACAATGCACACACAGGCCCAACTGGTCTGTTGGTCTCACACTCTCAGCCAACTGAATATTCATCGTCTTCACCGTGCACCGAGGACCTCGTAGGATCGGCAATGCAGCAGCCTGGCGGTGTGTCCATCCAGGGTGCAGAATCTTCTCTTTTTTTCCCCAACCGAAAAGCACCAATTTCCCAGATCAAATCTCAGTGACCCAACCCATGTGGAACACCCCCAAGCAGAGCGTTAGCAACTGTTTGTTTTTCTCTTTTTTTGAGAAAGAAGGTGCTTATCTGTCGTGCAAAGTCCTACTTTACTGTAAGAGCGAGAAAGAAATTAATTGACTTTCATTCAAAACGTCCACTCCTGTAGTTTCTCTAGGAGTATTCGAAGCTCCTTTCTAAAGCGGCTGGCACGCCAGGAAACAAAGAACACATGGTTTGAAAAACAAATCCCATAAAAAAGGACAAGATGTCAAATGTTAGGTCTTTGAAAATTGTAAAGTCATTTGCTCTTGTTTGTTTTTCTTTGAAGAAAGATGCTCTAATTTTGAATTTCATGCCAGTAAAACGTTGTAGCAGGTAACACAAAGGATGATCTGTGTTGTCTTGTTCAATAATAAGAATGATGATGCAGTGATAACAAAGAAAAGCAGGTCTGGAGAAGCAATTCACTGTGTGTGAACAGAACAGAACATCCCTGGAAGTTTCAGTCTTTCAGAGGAAAAGCGGAGACAATTTTTCTTTATCTCTATGAATAATTATGTGTGCAAACAGTTCGGCACTTCAAGTCGGTTATATTGCGCGTCTCGGTATAATTACACAGAAATAGGGGATTCTTCATCTGTGGTTCAATATGTCACTCAAAGACACCCAAGTCCCCAGAAGACAAGGCAGTATCTATGATTAAGCAGCCACGGTCTTTGGGCCCTCAGGCAGCACCAACTTTAACCTCACAATGCAAAGGGAGAGAAATTTATTACAAATATGCAGATCTGATAGCTGCTCATTAATTTTGAAGCTGAATTGAAAAAGCTGTTCTTCCCTAGAAAAGAAATTATTCACCAGCTCAAACGCCGCTAATCTCATTGTTGAGCATCCGAAACATTCACTATACAAAACAGGAGGCATTGTCCCTTGTAAAACTAAAGAATTTTGGTTTCCTCAGTTTTAAATATGTTCACATGCTGCTAAAGTACTGAGAAAACAGATAGTGAAACATATAAAAGTACCCCAACTATTTTTATCTCACTCAGAACATTTTTAGTTACATCACTGCGTTTTATACAGGTTGTGGATTCTTGTTTTAGATAAATTCATGTACTTTGCCCTTTGCTCCGTCGAGACTCAAAGTGACCTGAATCGCATACATGCACATAGAAAGACTTCATACTGAGCAGCAGTTGCTCTTTTGCACAAGTCCTGGCACCATTCTTATAGTTCAAACTGTTCATCTTGCTCTCCCTACTACAAATGTTACTTTCACTGCAAACAAACTGGTCGGTAAACCTTTGTTCCTCCCTCTCTGTACACATCTGCCTCCTTTCACCAACCTTCTGTTAGAGGGAGTTCACCAAACTAAAAGACAGTGGAGTGCAACATGGGCCATTCAGCAGGCCAGAGCTTCTTTATTTGTGCACTGGTCAGTGAAGACATACAAAAAGGGGCATTAATGATGACCAGAGCAGCTCTATTGAGCAGTACAGTATTTAAAAACTTATCTTGAGCTTAGCTCTGTTAGGATCCGTAGCTTAAATGGAGCAGAAAATTGAAAGAGTGCAAAAAACAGAGGGCTGCATTACTAGCTCTATTACTCCCTGGAGGCAGTCCAAGAGGCCAGCTTTAACACCCAACCAGTTACACTTATGTTAATCTTTTTTCCTCACAAAAATACATGTAAAGCCTCCTCTCTGGTGATTAATGTGGAGGAGAAAATCAGGTCTGAGGATCAGTTTGAACTTAAGGAGATAAGGACTCTTGCTGTGATGTTCATGACCAAAAAGAACACGGCGTGATCACAATCTTTTTAAGTGTAAGTCGTGTTAGATAAATATTTCAATCTTTAAAGCAGCTTTATGACAACGTTGAAAAAAAAACTACATAGAGAGCTGGACAAAGACTGAGTTATAGCTGTGAAGTTTTTATTCCAATAAGTTAACATAATTCATCCTTTAAAAAAAAAACTCAGAAGGAAGTGTTTGCGTTAGAATCACTCAGAAACATTTGGTCAAACTCTTACAGGTTATGATTTAAATACACAAAAACCAACCGCTGCAACTAAATAAAAAGAAAGCATTTTCATTCACAATGTAAAAAACAAAAATCTGAATTTAAATAAAGTAAGTGCAAATGCCTCACAGTGTCTTTGACCATAGGAAAGATTGAATCTTTCAGAAGTGATAGTGCAGGAGTGCAGCTCTTACAAATAGTGCTCTTTATATACAACCAGAGCTGTGATTAGTTTAGAGTAAATAAGCTTCATTCTCTTCCGAGCACTTAAGTGTTTCATCACGGATTGCATGGGAACGCAACTATTCGAGGGCAAGTTAACGTTAGAATTATATTATACGTGAACTTTCCCTTCAGTTTAGGCATCTTTTTTTTTTTCCACACAGAAAGTCGAATTAAAAATCAGGTGTGACTCGGAAGCTTACTTTTGGCCCATTAAATGGAACTATATACATTTATATAAATACTTTGCCGTTAGAAAAACTGAATAAATATTGCAAATGCTCCCTTTTTTTGGACATTAATTGAAGCTATGGAACTGGCTAGAGTTATTTCATCATCAGCCAGCCGACCGGTCCTCCTTCACTTTGGAGTGTCAGGCCTCCATTTCGGACTCGGAGTTGTCCAGCGTGGACACGGTGGAGCTGTACCATTCGGCGCTCTCCTCCTCCTCCTGCATGCCCGCCCCTCCAGAGCCCGGCCCGTCTCCTCTGGCCGGGCCTCCTCTGTCTTTCCTCTCATTCAGCATTTCCATGGCCACCTGGTGGTAGGGGTGTTTGCGTTTGGTGTGCCGGCGGAGGGTGTTGCGCTCGGCGAAGCGCGTGTGGCAGAGTTGGCACTGGTAGGGTTTCTCCCCCGTGTGCACCCTCTGGTGGCGCTGGAGCTCCCCCGCCTCCCTGAAGCGCTTGGCGCAGATGGGGCACACAAAGTTCCTCTGGCCCGTGTGGATGTGCTTGTGTCTCTGTTGAAAATGAATGATAAACACACCGTATAACTACACATGTGTAACTACACTGTAACTACTGTTAGAGCCACTGAAAACCACCCACTTTAACAAAGACGTTCAAAGGCAGTCTAAATGGAGTCGTAAAGAAAAACTTTTGGGAAAAAAGAGCAAAGACGCAACGGCAATTTATGCCGGCGATGGACGAACTAATCAGAATATTCTCTGTAATCAGGTTCAGCAAAACAATGCGTGTGTGGATTTGCACACAATCAGCATGATAAGAGCCAGAGGCCTGGAGAGAAATAAGAGGAGAAAACTGGATTTGGAAAAGGTGAGGGCTGTCACATATCTGGGAAAACAGCGTGTTGCCCAGATTGTTTAAACTATTACATCTACTTTCAGACATATCAATATCTTTATCTTAAATCTTTGTACCATGACAGAAGTGTGCCTTTTATTTCGTGGATCTCACAGCACCATCTGCCAGGTGCCATTTGACTTTTTTGGAAGTAAAGTAACCCGGCAGAACTTCTGTTTGTCCCACTCTTATAGGTAAGCAGGTCTTCACACAAACCCAGATGTTTTCCTTTGCTTTTCTGAAAGTTTCAAGACAAAACAGAAATTCCTAAAATTCCAATTTCAAGCTAAAAGAGCAAGAGTGGGAAAATAGACCAGTGCAAAGTACAGGAAATAAGACAAGCCGTGGTTACCAGTTGACTGAATCATAGCACACAGCTTCAATGAGTGAAAACGACATGGCAATAACCCATGTTTTGTTTATTCCTCACCTGAATGTCCATAGTGTGTCGTTGTAGTTGATAAAAATACTGTTATTATTATATATTCTTAGTTATATCTACACGTTTGTAAGATGAGGACTGAAAAACATTGTCAGATCGTTTTGAGTAAGGCTTGATTTCAGATCTGAAGCTGATTTCCTGTTCTTTCTGGATTGAAAACCAAAATAACCATAACCACATCAGCACACTGATTAACCTCCTGAGACCCCAGCTATTATTTGGTGTGCATTTTTGCTTTTTTCAAGATATATGGGATTAGTACAATCTAATAAATTTGTCATGGTACAGGTAGTTGTTCTTCGTATAGGCTCAGTGGGTTTATCTTTATATTTAAAATGCTTGTTTATGTATCTAATTAAATGTTATTGAAATTTTGTTCTGACAGTCCAAATGACTTATTTACAGATGCTTAATTAAGCAATAAGAACATTATTGGTTGAAAATGTATAGAACCTATTTAGTTTAGAGTGTCTGATAGCGTCTGCTATGAGGCCAAGAGGTCAAAGTTGAAAGAAAAAAGAAGTATCATGGTAAAGAGAGGCAATAATGCTATGTCCTCCTATGAGGACGCAGGGTCTCAGGAGGCTCAAAATTTAGATGATCCTGAGCTACAGCTCCCACTCCCGGGTGACTCCTGCCCCTTGGGGCTGCTGGTTCATGGAGGCGGTGTTGGGCGCGGCGCTCACCTGCAGGTGGCTGGAGCGTTTGAAGGCTTTGCCGCACTGCTGGCAGACGTGGGGCTTCTTCTGCGAGTGGGTGATGGCGTGGCGCTCCAGGTCGGAGAGGTAAAAGAAGATCCGCGGGCACAGCTGGCAGCACAGCACCCTGCGGGAACCCAGAGTGGTGGGAGACTCCGCGGGGGACAGCGGGTCCAGGGCGTCCAGGGAGTCCAGTTTGCCTGAGGGGAGCATGGGCCCCAAGGGAGGGGAGGGAGGAGCCGCCATGTTGGAGAAGTAAAGATGGTCGTCCAGAGGTAAGTGTTCGGAGTGGAGGACTGAGGAGTCAAACTTAGGTTCTGAAGCTGGTGATGGGGCCTCTGCCTCCGCGGCGGGTTGAGCGGGGGGGTCACACGCTGCAGGCTGCGGCCGGGGCGAGGGGGCCGCAAAAGCTAATGGCTTGCTGTCTTCACTTGAGGCTTCTTCAGCAGATATGGCTTCGCTTCCGGGGTTCGATTCCGAGTAGCTGATCTGAGTCTGAACGAGGGGGGCCGCGACCTGGTGCTCGTCCTGCGGGGCGAGGGCGGACGAGGGGACGGTCAGCGAGGCGAGGACGGGGCCGGAGGTCAAGTTATTGACGCCCGTCAGGATGATGGGGGGGTTGTTGGGGCTCAGTCTGATGACAGGGTGGGAGAGCAGGGGCAGGGGTGATCCCAGAGAGCCGACCGGACCGGAGGACAGAGGGAGGGAGACCGGAGCCGGGGCCGCGGTGATGTGGGACAGCTGACCGGTGGAGGGGTCCAGGACGGCGATCTGGGCGGAGGTAGAAGCGGGCTCGCCGGGCGAGGATGGCGCCGACGAGAGGAGGAGGAACATGGGAGCGGAGGCCCCCGCTGAAGAGTGCGGGACGGGGAGAGGGAGGGAGAGGCTGACCGGAGCTGAGGCCAGCTGGGCGGAGGGGGGCGGAGACAGGAGGAGCAGGGGAGGGTGGGCTGCTGGACTCGGGAGGATCTGAATGGGCTGGGAGGGGAGCGGGATCCCCGGGAACGGGGACACGACTGGACCGGCCCCGTCCACAGCCTGACCGTCGGGTTCTGCTGCCCCGGCAGAATCTGAGTTATTTATCACCCCCTCCGGCGCGTCCGTCTCCTCAGCGCCTCCCGCCGATGCCTCGCTAGCAGGAGAAGCTGAGGGGTCAAAAGAATCAGAGGGTACTGTTAGTGCATCGTCCAAACTCTGGCCGAGGCCCCGGTCGGCCAGCGGCGGCCCCGTTTCTCCGGCCTGCTCCGGTCGGCCCTCCGCCGTGGAAGCACTGACTTGCGGCACTTTGAACCCGTCCGGGCTGAGAGTGTACGGGATTCCCTGGTCATCGATGAGGAGGAGGTTTTCGGTGTCAGGGGACGGAGACGTCGGGCCGGAGGTAGAAAGCAAAGCGGGGGACAGCAGAGGCGGGTCCAGCAGGAGCCCCGGATCCCCGTCATCCTCCTCCACCGTGTCCCTGTCTCCGTCTCCCTCGTACTCATCCACCTCCATGATCAGCGGGCCCTCGCAGCCAGAGTCGTCCAGCAGCCGGCCGCACTTCCTGTCCCGGCCCTCTCGTCTCTTAGGCAGGCTCAGGTCCAGCGGCTCGGTTTGCTCGTCCATTTCTGTTTCAGCAAACGTTTTGAAGGACTTCAAGTTTATTTCTTCTAAAATGAAAGGAATATTTTGCTCCATTTCCCTCTCTGTGGATTCTTTTGTGAGGCCCTGACGGCTCAGTACTTTAACCGAGTGTGTGCTGGGGATAAAAGCAGCCTCTGACCCGTTCACGCGGAGGATTTTAACATTCAGAACTCCTCCGTCAGTGCTAATTCTATCCCCCTTCTTTGATTCTGTCTCATGCGAAGACTCCACTTCAGCTTCCTCCTCAGTCTTTTGACACGTAACCAGGATGTCTCCTTCATTTTTGAGAGCTGATATGTGGATCTGACTCCTGCTTCTCTCTGTGATCACTGCCCCTGCAGAGACCAAAACAGGCCCTTTAAAACGTGAGCGAACACAGTCTTTGGTCAGGCTGATGGCAGAGTTTGTGATTGGCCTCTTGCACCGTGGGGGAACAACAATTTTGATTCTGATTGGCTGCCTGCGCAGAACAGGCACCCCAGTCTTTACTGTAATTGGCTGTCTGAAGCCACCAATCCTGGTTTTTCCCTGAGAGGCTGGCTTGGAAGTCCCGCCCTCCTCTGGCTTTTTCCCATTGATTGATTGAGCATCCTGTCTGACGGCCTCCGCGGCCCGGGCCGGACAGGGCTTGAGGCTACCTGGTTTAGGGCTGCAGGAAATGTTATCCTTTGGGTCCAGAAACACCTCTGCCACTGGCTCTGATCCCTCTCCACACCGGCTGCCATTTTGGACTTCCTGGCTGCCACTGGTCAGGACTGAGGCCAACTGAGAATCCATTTTGGGGCATACCTGTTTTTACTTTCATAAAAAGAAATAAAAGCAAAATAATAGATTAGAATACCAGAATAGTAAAGTGATATTAAAATGGAATACAGTTAGAGATATGCAGAGGCTAAATAGTGATGAAGGAGGTGTCATTAATTCTGAGTTGGTTGGTGAAAAAACTAAATGGTAATAACTGGGGACAGGCCAGTCCTCCTCACAGATACTGGGATGTTAGCAGCTGTCTATTCAGCCAAACCGCGCATCCTCTGACCGAAATGATGAGCGACGTGATCCCTCTTCCTCAACGTCAGATCGCCCTGATAATTCTGCTGTTTGCCTCGTGTTCTCCTCAATTCTA